>JAWNON010000004.1:1240000-1490000 GCA_035045945.1 Drosophila anceps | reverse complement strand
TTATTTTATTTTCATCTTTGTAAGCGTTATTCATTGTTTTATTATTTAATAATATATTTTATTATTATTAAATTATCATTTAAAAAGAGTTATTCGTATGTAATATTCTAGTTTTTAATTTTTATCATTTATTATTAATATTTTATATATTTTCATATTATAATTATATTTTTTTTATTTATTTTTACGATTTTTATTTATATTTATACATTCTATTATATTTATATCATCATTATAGTCTTATTTTCTCATTATTGTATTTTCTAATATTATATTATTCATTATTATAATTCATTCATTCATACATGCCATTGTTATTATTCAATTATTCGTTAGGAATATTTTCAATTATCTTAAGTAATAAATTTTATTTATTATGTGATTCATTATTCATTGTTTATATGACTAATGTGCATATATACATTCATGAATGAATGAATACTTTCGATTGAAATATATATATATATAATTTAATTATCAGTTATTTATATAAATATATATAATTTAGTTATTTATTAAATTGCATAATATTTTAATAATTTATAATACATCATTATTATATTATATCTTCATTATTATTCATTGTTCATCATCTCATTTGTAATATATATATATATATATTTGATAACATTGTATAATGATGAATTATATTTATTAATGTTAAACTAATGTTAATATTATATTGTTTTTCATGACTAATGAATGCATGAATACTGAATGATTCATTTATGTAATTGATCATTTTCCATGTTTCCATGTATTATAATGCAATTATTCATATCATCACATTATATTATTCATTATTCATTATTCATTATTCATTATTATTACACAATATTCCATTGCACAATTTGTCTTTATTTTGGATATTTGTTTTAGTTAGTTCTGGGGCTTTTCCCGCTGCATATACTTTAATCAGCCTTAGTCCACCTGAAATTCCATTAAAAAATAGTTCAAAAAACCTCGAATCGATTCACTTAAAACTGAAATAATTTGCGTATTTAATTAGTTGACTTAACGAAGTTTTTATCGTTTGTTTGTTTGTTTTAATTAATACAAATATGTGCGTGTGTGTGTGTGTGTGTGTGTGTGTGTGCGTGTGTGTGTGTGTGTGTGTAAGCGAATCAATATAATGCCACTTAAATCCTTAAATACCCTCGGCCTATAGCCTACATTACTATCAATACATTTATCTATATCCGCCGCGGCTAATTCTGCAGCTCTGCCCCACAAAATGCGCCACAAAAGCGAAAGAAAAGAGAAGAAAACAAAAATGAAAACAATTTTTATTTTGAATTCAATCTGAATTGGCGGAGCGAGTTGATGGCCTGATGGCCTGATGGCTTGATGGTGTATGGGGTATGGGTGGCTGTCAGATACTGTGTAATTGCCTGCCCAAATCATGTACTCTATGTGTCAGAAGTGCGGAATGTCGACATGCCGCCCGAGAGACGTAGATATAGGGACAGCGGCAGGCGCGCGGGCGGGCAGGAACTAAGGAAGACTGACTTGACGGATATATTTGGCCGCATATTGATTAAACATTTGGCCACGCAAAATGCCTTTTATTTTCCTTTTTTTCCTTCTTTTTTCGCTCGCTCGCTCTCGCTCTCTCTCTCTCTCTCTCTCTCTCTCTCTCTCTCTCTATACAACAGCACGAAATCAAGCAGCAACAATAATAATAAATGAATTTGGAAACAAAAACAAATATCAAATTGAAAGAGAACTAATTACATTTATTTAAAAAAGGACAACAAAAAAAAAAAAAAAACCAACAGAAACAAAACGCAAACGATGCGAGAAAATTGATTTAATTTGGGCTTAGAGGAGTTGCGCGCTTTGGTTTGGTTTGGTTTGGTTTGGTTTGGTTTTTGCTGGTTTATTTGGTTTGTTAGCCTCTTGTTTGGCTTATTTTTGGGATTTTGTCTTTAAATCGCAGCCAGAGCCAAGGCAAAGCGCACACACACACACACACACACCAACACTTGGGCACACTGCCTTTTGGTAGATACAACTTAAGCCTCTCGAAAGGTTAAGCGCCCCTAAAAATACATATATATATATATAAGTATATAGTATATATATATATAGTATATATAAAACACATAATTTGCTATGCTGCTATGCTGCTCTGCTGTGTGTGTGTGTGTATCCGGTGCGTGTCTCTGTCTGTGTGTGTGTGTGTGCCAATTTAACCCTTGTGTATTGGTGTGCTAGTTGCGTATCTATTGGATACCAGAGCTTATTGCTTTTTCTATTTTTTATGCTTTTTTTTTTTTTGCTACTTTGCTACTTTGTTGCTTGTTTTTTGTTCGAAAAGCAAAGCAAACTGCATTTTGCTTAATGAAAATTCTCCATTATGTTGTGCGTGTGTGTGTGCGTGTGTGTGTGCGTGTGTGTGTGGGTGTGTTTCACAGCTTATTTCCCCAACTGGAGTTTTTTATGCTCAAATTTGCACACAACATTTCTAGCGCAACTCCAAACTCTCTTCATAATAATAATAAAAATTTCGTATTAAATTCATCAACGAAAACCAGCGCCAAAAAAAAAACAATGAAAACAGATTTAAAACTCGACTAATTGGCCAAATTATGTAACGCATTTATGAGTAGCATTAATTGAAATTGCGTATGAAATTCTGCAGAGAGAAATTTAATTTACAAATTTTAGGGCTCTCTCATATTCAATGAATGAAGAATGAACTTTACTATGAACTGATTGCAATTCAATTCAATTCAATTCAATTCAATTTTTAGTTTATTACAAACTGTTTTGATTTCGTTTCGTGTCGAGTCCTTAAGCAGAAGGGCAATAAAACATGTTTGTGCAAGACTTACACGCTTGACTGCAGCTCAAGTCAAGTTCAAGAGAAATCTAGTTTTATTTTGCCACCATATAGTAGACATATAGAAAATTGCAAAATTTTAGCTGAAGATGCTTCAAGTGCTATACTTTATGTCTAAATACTGTATATATAGCATATCAGTTAAGAGATCTTAGCTTTGAGCTAGGTTAATGCCAGGTTTTTGCTGCAGTGCAGCGCTACTATTTTTATGAACACATGAAATAAAACTTGATATCTCTGCGTACTATAGATGTACATAGATATAGACATACATATATATAGAGATATTTATCTCATCTTAACTTACTTAAACCAATTTGTAGTGTCGAGCTTGAAATTTGAAAGAAAAAAATGTTGTAAAGTGCAGCGAAATCAATCTCGTTTTGGCGTAGTGCTGCTGCACCTACTATTTCAGTGAACACAACAATATAGAAAATTAGATATTTAGTTAAAGATTGGAATAACTTTTGTTATCAAGGCTGATATTTGACAGAAAAAACTATGATAATTGTAGTTTAAACTCCTGGTTTAAGTGTAAGTGCAGCACTACTATTTTCGTGAACACACTTTGCGCTCATAGAAATAGTAGTGCTGCTATTAACTACTACTATTTTCATGAACAGAACGACAGCATTTTGCGTTCATGAAAATAGTAGTGCTGCGCTAAGCCAAAACATAAACCAAATGCGAATGCGAATGCTTTGCAAAATCAAATGAGAGGCGGCCACCTTTTTGTTTAGCATAGAAATGCAAAGAGACACGCGAAAAAATTCCATTGCCTACAAACGGCTTTGATGCACTACAAAGCGACGCGTCATAGAAATAGTAGTGCGAAATGTAAGAAGTCGAAAACACTAAAATATACAAAGAGTATATCATATACATATACATATACATATATATCAGATATTAACATATGCATATAGTATATATATATATGCGCTTTATAAAGTTTATTTGGGTTTCTTAAAGCTTGTTGAATCTAATACAAATTTAGTGCAATACGCACATACATCATCACACAAACACACTCACATATCGTGGGGCATTCATAATGACACTATTATTAATATTATCAGACAATAAGAACAACAAACAAACTGACAACAACAACAACAGTAGCAGCAGCAGCAACAACAACAACAACAACAACAACAAAGTAAAGCCAATCAATCCCACTTTTGTGCACGCACACCAACGCGCTTTGCTTGATGTCTTTTGTATGTATTTGAATTGCTGCCTGCCACTGTGTGCTGTGCGTGTGAGCTGTGTGAGCTGTGTGTGTGTGTGTGTGTGTGTGTGTGTGTGTGTGTGTGTGTGTGTGTTTTTCATGGCATATATTTTATTTATAGCAACGAGGGGCAGGCGGCTGTGGGCCAATGTATGGGCAATTGGGGCGTGGTAGCTATGCGTGCGCCTCTGCACTAATACAGACAGACAACCCAACACACACACACACACACACACACACACACACACACACACACACACGCACAGCCTCACACTCTGTCAACTTTGTAAGCGGCAGTGAAAAATTTGTAGCATACTTTCCGGCAGTGGCGCGAGCGCTTCAATGTTTTTTTTTGCCTTTTAACTACTCAATTAGCAGGCGACGACGACGACGACGCGTACCCACATTTATTCCCCCTTCCCCACAGTGAGAGAGAGAGAGAGAGAAGGAGAGAGAGAGAGAGAGAAAGAGAGATAGTAGCCTCGCTTATTTGCTGTGATTTTCTCTCCGTGTCTTTCTCGCATTTTGCTCTCAAGGCCTTGCCTTGGCACCTGCCATTGGCATTGACAGAGGCTCTGACACCCACAGCAACGGACAGCAACGGACAGCCAACTGACCGGAGGGCGGGAAGGCATAGCATCGATAGATGCCCCAGCCGCTGGCCCAGTGGCTGCCTCAACGGCCTGCCTTTAGCGCACGTCTATTGATTATTTCCATTGCTTCGTTTTAGCTGTTATTATTATTCTATTGCTTGTTGACATTGCGCCGCGCTGCTGTCCGCAAGTCTGTCCATCCGTCCAGGCTTATGTTAAGTCCTGCCCTTGGCCACGGCCAACGCAGACCCAGTTGATGGCCAGCTGAAGCAGCCGACCTCAAACGTCGGCCATTTAATGCTGTTCGCGTAATCAGTTTACTGCAAATCACGCCAAAGCAGAAGCAGGACACACTGCATCGACTCGACTCGACTCGACTCGACTCGACTCGATTTGCATTCAATTTCAATTACAATTACAATTACAATTCCAATTTCAAATTCTATTTTTCCTCCTTCTCACAATTAAATCAATTTCATTTTCCATTGTTATTTTGCAATCTATCGGGTTACGGACATGTTAATTAACCTGCCCTTTAGCAGCGTTGCCGTTTATAACGGAATATCTAATGGGCCTGTTTGGGAGTTACTTGGGGACTAGAGAACTTCTGTATGTCCAGCCGGACGGGCTATAGTCTAATCGTAGGAACTGCCTGAAAATTTCATGGATCCCAGACTTGCCCAAGTCACGATTCGCCCGCCCTTAGCCTTGAGCTATCTGCCGAGCTTGCTAGCCCAACTTCTGTTAGGCAGTTTCCCATCCGCGAGAGAGTTGAGCGTTAAAGCAGATATGATAGGTACTCACAGTGAACAGCTGAACTAGCTAAGCTTACCTCAACAGCGATAGCAACAGGCGCTTTGAGCAGACTTATGGCAACTGCAGTGAAACGAAGTCGCCCAAAGGCAGCAACAAATGTAATCCTGCTAGTGAAGCGTACGAGCGAACACATTAGAAGCAGAAGTCAGATGGAAACCGTTGCTATCGGGACAAAAAAACAAAAAAAAAAAAACAACAGCCATAAAGATAGCTGTGAGACGGTGTCTGGAGATGCCGTTCGAGTTATGGAATCTCCGACAACATGAAGTATTTTCAGTGCAGTCGGCAAAGGCGCAACGACTGGCAGGCATAAATAAAAGGGACGCGGACGATGAACAGCAGAAATGATCCCTGAGCTGGCAAAGTTCCACCCACCTTGCTCTCTCAACATGTTTACTTTCGAAAGTATCGACTGCATTCATTGCAAAGTAGAGACTAAACTAGAGCAACAATGTGCAACTGCAACAGCAACAGCAACAGCAACAGCAACAGCTTGCAAACTAATGATTATAGATATAGATAGATTTATAGATATTATATGGATTTTAGACATATGTATACAGCTATGTTCATAAAAATAGTAGTGCGACTGGCTGTTGGAGGCGGCACTACTATTCTTATGAACACCGCTGTTCACAAAAATAGTAGTGCGTTCAACATTTCAGTGGCACTACTATTTTAATGAACACAGCTGTATATATAGTATAAACTATATAGATTGTACATCGGAAAAGGTTTTACGGCGTAGAAGTTGGCACCTGGAACACAACAACACTTGGGAATACAATGCTCAGAGAAAAACTTCACTTTGCAGGTGCGAATGCGAAGGAGAAGGCGCGATTGCAACGTGATTGATTAGACAGTCCAAGGAGCTGGACTGCAAGTTGAGTTGGTAAGCAGCTAATTATTTTCATATTACTATAATCAACGACATGATGAAGGCAACGCTACTGGATGCTGCTCATTTGAGAGCTTGCAGTGCCAAAGCTTCAGGTTGACACACTAATGGCCTGGCTAACGATTGGGCAACCGCTCAATTATGTGCAGCAATGCAAGAGCCTTCAAGCACTACCAGTTACGACTATAAACAGTCTGCGAAAACCCTTCAGCTATTTTTAAATAATAATTTCAGCTACTCTAACGAACTACGTCATACGGCAGCATCTGCCCCAGACTCCCACACACACACGCACACACACGCACACACACATGCACACAGTTCCTCAGTTGGGGATTTGAATTGATTTATTTCGAGCTCAAAGGAAAACATTCGCAATTATAAGAACGCTGCCAGTTGCCTTTGACGTTCCGATCTATATACGTGGGTGCAACTGTGCAATCAACTTTAGATTGCGAATGTCAGACGTCATCGCTGGGAGCCAAACTCAACAACAGAAAATCGCAAATGCTGACAACACAAAGGCAGCTGGACTTCAGCTCGCTCTCCCTGCCTCCCTCTCTATCTAGTGGGGGCCAGAAATCGCGACAAATATGCAATAAAAATGTCACGAGCAAAACTCTTAAATTGGCCAAATCTACGTTAACAGCGCAAATACGAATATCGATCAAGAGCGGGGCAAGAGATAGAGACAGAGACAGAGACAGAGACAGAGAAAGAGAAAGTGTGCAAAGTGCAACGGCGAGGATGCCGCAAATTTGAACCGCATCCGCCTGCCGCTGCTTGATTTTTATAGGCCACGTTTGCTGCCCAAATTCAATTTGCTGCTGGCCCATAATTTCATGAAAGTAAATCTAGTTAAAAAATGTGTGAACGCTGAAGGCAGGCGAATGAATATGCAATGCTCTACACTGAATACCCACTGTACTCACACTCACTCTCTTTGGAAACGCTCGATCATAGAAATAGTAGCGCAGCAGCTGTAAGCCTGGGCTAGTGGCTGGCAAACTAATGATTATAGATATAGATAGATTTATAGGTATTATAAAGATTTTAGACATATGTATACAGCTATGTTCATAAAAATAGTAGTGCGACTGATTGCACTACTATTTTTATGAACACTGCCACTGACTGTTGGAGGCGGCACTACTATTCTTATGAACACCGCTGTTCACAAAAATAGTAGTGCGTTCAACATTTCAGTGGCACTACTATTTTAATGAACACAGCTGTATATAGTATAAACTATATAGATAATACAGAAAAGCTTTTCTTTTTCAGAAATAAAACAAAGTCCTTACACCTGTTGTATACCTTTACCAATTAATAGGATCTTTTAAGATTTCTTTGCAGCAATTGATAGAAATTTGTAGTTGAAAAAAATATGGCAGGTGTCACATATTTGCAGCTCTATTTGCCATATGTCAAAGGTGTAGTCTAAATACTTCTTCCTCTTTCCATTTATAGATGAAAAAGCATTCGAAATGCAACTTCTTTGGAAGTATTCTTTTTTTTCTCAATTTCATTCAGCCCTTTCAGTATTTAGTCCTAAGCGATTTCAGCTCTTACCTTCTCAATGTTGTACTTCTCGAGAGCTTGTGTCGCGCAATCGACAGCATCCTGCTGCATCTCCTCGCTCATATCAGCATTCTTAATGACAGCTTTGCGATCAGACATTTTTATTTGTTTTTCTGGTCTGTTTTGCTTCGTTTAGTTTACTTTAGCTTGTTCGTTTTTTTTTGCTTCGAATTTGGTCTTCTTTGCGTCTGCAATGGAAAAGAGAAAATAAATATTTGCATTCTGTGCATGCAAATATTTTTCCAAATTTATTAGTTGCATTCATTTATTGGGGGATGGGGGGGGGGGTGGCAGAGAGAGAGAGAGAGAGAGAGAGAGACAAAGGTGATACAGGTGTTACAGAGGTACAGGTCGGAATAGTGCAATTCAATAAATTCTACTACAGTTCAGCGGGCATAGGCGCATCACGCAACAGTGCCTGTCATTGTAATCAATTGCTTAATAAAGTAATGCTCACACACACACACACACATACGCACGCACACACATGCATGCATGCATACACATGCATTCACATGCATACCAGTTGACGCAGGCGCAGTAGCTGCACAAATTTACTGCATACTTTTGTGGGCGAGCGACAATGCGTAACGTTGGCAATTCAATTATGAACAGCTACGACGACAACAACAACAGCAACAACGACAATAGCAAAAGCAACAACAGCGCTCCAACAAAGCATTGCAAATCAAATATCAAAGAGAAGCGCTGAACTAAAGCCTCTGAATAGCAGACGCAGCTGGGCAGAACAAAACGCATATTAATAGGCAAAGAAGACAACAATCGGCCTCTCCATATACCAATTGTACGCGCTCTCGCTCGCTCTCACTCACTCACTCACTCACTCACTCGCTCACTCACTCACTCGCTCACTCACTCACTCGCTCGTCCACGTCCACTGGCACACACCAACAACATCAATTAGCAATGAGCCAGAGCAGTGCCAAAAGCGCAACGACGAATGCTGTGTGTGAAAGAGTCGGTCGCTGCAGAGCAGCACATACACCGTGGCCTTGGCAACCAAAGCAATAACAACAGCAACAACAACAACAACAACAACTCTTCGCAGCTGCTGCAACCAAGGACAAAGCACGCTAGAGCGAGACAGAACAAGGTAGAGAGCAAGAGCGAAATGCCATTCTGAGTACTGGATTCAAATGCAACTGTAAATTGCATGGACTCTGCTGGCGTTGCCACTGGCACTGCTCTGGCACAGCTACTGTTGTTGTAGATGCCGTTATTGTGGGTTATTAATAATGATGTTGCTGTTGCTGTTGTTGTTGTTTTGTTGCTGCTGCTGCCTGTGCAGTTATTGTTCGGTGCGTTCCATTATACTTTGAAGAGCTTATAAGCCTGATTTGGAACGGTAAGACCATGTTAACAGGAACCCAAATGCACTTGCCTAATACCTTAAAAGCATCGATTTAAGCTTATTACAGAGTGCAGAGCTGGCAGTCGTGTCGTGATTGCATCAGCACGAATTAATCGAATTCAATTCGCAGTTCGAATGTAGAAAATTATTTGAAATTATTTTATTTAATTATAATAATTAAAATAATTTTTATTTTATTTTTATTTAAATAAAATAATAATAAAAATCATTTTTATTTTATTTTATTATTAATTATAATAATTAAAATAATTTTTATTTTATTTTTATTTAAATAAAATAATAATAAAAATCATTTTTATTTTATGTTATTATTAACATAAGAACTATTTGAATTTAAGTCTAAAATAAGTAATATTTTTTTTTTAAATTTATTTCAAGCATATTAAAAATAAAATAAAACACAAAAATATATCCTTTTTTTTTTTGAAGTGTAACCAACCAAACGAAAGCTGTTCCATAAGCTCACATACATTACTATAGATTCCCGCTATGTGCTTGCATGTGTGTGTGTGTGTGTGTGTGTGTGAATATTTGTAGGCGTTTCATGCCGCTATCCCCCAGCTGCGATATGAATGGCATGAAATGAAAATTCACTTGAATATCATAAATCTGTAATTGTCCTCAATTAGTTTTTTTTTTATTATTATTTCAAAGAATTGCGCATTATTTCATGCCTATCAAACTGTTTATGCATAATAAATATCAGTGTTGGTGTGCGTGCGTGCGTGCGTGTGTGTGTGTGTGTGTGTGGTAATTCGGATTACGAATGGGCCACATTCATCAAAATTATATTGCGGCTTTAAGCTAATGTGTTCATGTATTGATTTTCTAGCACCTATGAAACTATTCAAACTCTTTAAAGCTTAAGCTTAAGCTTATGAGACTGGAATGTGTATGGGATTATTCCAATTGGAATTCGAACTTAGGAATGTGAAAAAGATAGAGAAATATATAAGAGTTTCTGATAATCGCAGTCCAAATACTAATTTTACCTCGAGAATAACTAAAAAAAGAGCCTTTGAAAGATGGAACGAGATAAAGCTATATGTATGTAGATGCTAATGAGTATTCCAATTGGAATGTAGATGCTAATGGGTATTCCAATTGGAACTCCAACTAGAAAATAGCTTAAAAACTAGCTGACGAGATGAAGATACATATATGGAATAATAGCTGATTATTCCAATTGAAATTTTTTTTTAACTGGAAAAGTCTTTAAGGACGGAAAATGTAGATAAAGATAAAGATATGTGTAACTGGATTCCAATTGGAAACTCAACTCTTACTAGAAAATAATTTTAAGCTCTTTAGATTTGTGAATGTATAGAGATATTTCATGGAATTCTCGATTGATTGATATTGGCAATTTAATTGTAGCTGGAAAATTACTAGGAAAAACTCTTTAAAGATGAAACGAGATACATATATGTATATGTATGTAGATAAACTTGTTGAGAAACTGAGTAAAGAGAACAAAACAAGATATGGATACTAATAAGATTTCCTAATAATTGCAATCAAAACTCAGAGCTCAACTCGAGCATAACCGAAGCATTTCCTGTTAACTACGGAACAACCTTCTGCTTGCCGCTGGCAGCATCTCTTGGCTCCTCTTTCCCGGAATACCAGAGCAATTCAAATACTTGGAACAGCACTACAAATGCCTTCGTTTTGCCCGTTTTGCAAATTCTCGACTTTGGCTTGCACATTTTGCGCAGTTTCATGTGGCCAAGCTCCGAGTTGGCCAACACTAAACTATGCGCTAATCAAACTTTAATGAATAAAGGACAAAATAATACAAGAAAAAAAAAAAAAACAAAAAAGAAAATGCTCCCTTAGCTAAATGCTAAAAGGGAAATGTCAACTAATAACAGCGGAAATGTTGTTAATAGTTTGCTGACTAACGAGAACTAACTGACTCATTGGCAAGGGCAGAGGCAGAGGCAGAGGCAAAGGCTGGCCAAGTGGGTGGCAACTGGGTCAGCTCACAAAACGTGAAGAATGAACGGACGCACACACACACACACACACACACCAACACACACTCATATCTCAGAATAATGCATTCATGGAAATTCATTTAAGTGCAAAGAGGATGCAGCAGCAGCATCTGAGACGGCCGAGACAGACAGATGGGAAGCCAACAAAAGGCAGGAGGCAGCAGCAGCAGCAGCAGCAGCAGCATTATGAGCATGCAACAATGGCGCGCTGTGTGCAGTGCTGGAAGTCGACGCAAATGAAAGCAGAAAACTTTTTGCTGATTAACTCAATTAGAAATGCATTGACAGTTGGACAAATGAAGACAGCTCCTTGATTACAGAGTACGACAGCGAAACCTGATCTATAAATATACGCTGTGTGCGTGTGGGCGACTGCATACGTATGTGTATGCGTGTGTGTGTGTGCCTGTGTGCCTGCGTGCGTGTGCGTGCGCAATTGCATTTACTTGGAAACTGCATGTGGGCAGACCCAAGAAAGTATGCTACGATTTATTGGGCTGAAAGACAACGTTGATTCTTGTTTTTCAATCAACGCAATTCACGCGAATCCCTAATTAAATGCGAAAATACATGTATATAAATTAAGCGCACATTGTCTGTCTTGCACGCATACATATATATATATATGTGTGTGTATATATATATATATATATATATATATGGATAAGCAATTACAGCAGCAAATATCTATCTTTCTACATGATATTTGATATATGTATGTATGATGTATGTACATATATTTCTTTGCTTTTTCTTAACATCTGTCTATGCTCGCCACTTGTATAACCCAAGTAAAACAATTTACACTACTTATAGAAAGATATAAAGAAAAAGCAGCGAGAATCATAGATTCTATATAAAATATTAGTTTCATTTAATATTATTCAACATTATTATTTTTTTTATATTTTTATTGTTTTTTTTATATTACTATTTTTTTTATATTATAATTTTGATTATTATTTTAATTATTTTTACTATTATTGTGAAAAGCATAGATTCTATATAAAATATTAATTTCATCTGATATTATTCAACATTATTATTTTTTTTTATTTTTATGTTTTTTTATATTACTATTTTTTTTATATTATAATTTTTATTATTTTTTTATATTACTATTTTAATTTTTTTTTTATATAGTTTTTTTTATTTTATTATATTTATTTTATTATTAAATTTTATTACATTTATTTTATTATTTTTTTATTATTATTTTATTGTTTTATTATCATTTTTATTATTATTTTTATTATTATATTTTTATTAGTATTATTCACTATAATTTTATTTTAGTTTAGTTTTTAATTTTTTTATTTATTATTTATTTTTATTATTATTATTTTCTATAATTTATTATTATTTTTTATTATTCATTATTATTATTCATTATTATTTTTTATTATTTTTCTTTATTATTTTATATTATTCATTTTCATTATTATTATTATTTTTCTTTATTATTTTATATTTTTCTTTATTATTTTATATTATTCTTTTTCATTATTATTATTATTATTATTTTTCTTTATTTATTATTTTCATTATTTCAATTATATTTATTTTTTTTTTAAATATTTTTGCTCCAATTATTGTAATAATTACATATTCTTATTACTACAAAATTACAGGGTATTATTTCTCATTACACTTCATACGTAACATAATTTCTATCTCTATCTCCCTCTCCCTCGCCCTCTCTCTTTCTCTCTCTTGCTGTCCCCCTGCCGACCACAGTCATCCTGTGCAATTTTGTAATTTCAATTCGCTTCGAAAAGATCAAATTTCCATTAAATAACACAGGACTGCATTAGAGGTAGACAGCGCATCATGTTTCCGTCTCCCCACAAGCAACAGCTTCGTCGCTGCTATATATATGTGTGTGTGTGTGTGTGTGTGTGTGTGTGTGTGTGTGTGACTGTGTGTGTGTGTGTGCGTCTCACACTCCCACGCCAATCAGCAGCTTATGAAATTGGTTTGCATAGAAAGCTTTTAGCTTCATAATTACCTCTCAAGGCAGGCTCATAAATTAAGCGACAGATTAGGCAAGAAAACTAAATAAATCCGAAATAACAAATGACGTCAACGTGCGTCAACACCGCATCTAACCGTTTTTAAACTACAGACAACAATAGAGAGTTTTGTATGCTAATCAAATTCATGATGTTTCTAGATCAAATTTGACAATTTGACAATTTGAGTCAGTTACTCTAATGACTTAGCGTTATTGTAATGATTTAGTAAAATGAACTGATGGAGTCAGTTATTCTTGAAGGAACTGCACGAGTCAGTTATTCTTGTGATCTAGTAAAAGAAACTCTGATGGAGTCAGTTGTTCTTGAAGGAGCTGCTGGAGTCCGTTATTCTTGTGATCTAGTAAAATGAACTGATGGACTCAGTTATTCTAATGATTTAGTAAAGGGAACTGATGGAGGGAATTATTCTAGAAGGAACTGATGCAGTCAATTATGCTTGTCATCTAGCAAAATGAACTGTCATCCTCGATTTTGTTTATAATCTAAAATTAGTGTTGAGCATTTCACATAGATGGTCTAAAAAGCAGCGCTGGCGCCATCTCTGGCTCCGGCCGGGCATTTTAGCCCAGCTGCCCAAACGCCCACCTCCGCTGCACGCACACAATCAAATGCAATAAGTATGTCAATTTATTGCACAACAACTTCATTTAGAACTTTTCTCACGCATCGCCACAATTCTCACTCACCTTAGTTATTGTTGTAAAGTTGTCGTCGTTTTCGTTGTCGTCTTTGGGGAGTTGCGCGCGTGCCAAGACAAAAAGTTCTCTTTTTATTGTTTTTCTCTTTCTCTTTTTCTATTTCTTTTTGGCGGCCTTGCAGCTAATTCAACAGCTGTTGACTAATTAAAGTAAACTTTTTAAAAAATCTCAGCTAAAAAAAAAAATTGCAAAAAAAATCTGTCCTAACCAATCAAACTTAATGTGTGTGTGTGTGTGTGTGTGTGAGTATAGGTATGTGTGTGCGTGTGCCTGCATGTATGTGTGTATATATATATAAATTTCCTTTTTGGCAATTTTGCACGCAATATAAATTTGGCACGCCACGTTTTGCACTTTTAATACCAAAAAAAAAAAAATAAAACAAATATTCTTGGAACCCGCAAATATTGAAAGCTGTTAGTTAATATGAATAAGTTGTGTTTACCGCTAAGCGCACTCGTCGTGACTAAATTTCAAAAAAAAATACACACTCTTCGAGCTGAGAACGCACTATGTTGTGAACTGTTTGCTTGCCTGTGGTAAACTGTTTCAATCCGCATCGCAACCGACAACGGCTGCCTAAATGCCTTCAGAGTAACCGACATGCTCAACGCTGATTGGCTGCGTTGTGGCTGCGTCTGCCAGGCGACTTCTGGCAGGCCGCTTCTGGCACTAGTGGTCGTAGTTTTTGTAACGAATATTTATGGATCGTTGAGTATTTTTCACGTAACTTATTCAAATATTTCAGATTTTTATATTTGAAAATGCATTTAATATATTTCTAAAATTCTTTATTTCATAAAGAGTTGTGCCATATATTAAAATAATCAAAATTACATAGAAAAACCAGCTGTTTTCTTGCAAGTAGTCGTTACCGGGCATTGAGTCACTAACGAATTAATTTACAAGCTACATCACTAGTGACTTTGAATCTGACAGGGTTGCATTTGCCGGTAATAATTGAATAGCGCGCCAATCAACAAATTAAAATTGTTTTAAGAATAATCAATTAATTTCATTATCATTTGATAGCTTTTGATATTAATAATTGTTTAGCTGTGCTCAGAATTAAAAAAAAAGTGTTTTCTTGACAAATTGGTGTCGAAGTACATGAAAAAGTCGATAAAATACTGAGCACTATTGGGAGTGAAGCTGTTGTGGAACACTTTAAATCAAAACAGTGCTGGAAAATGAATTTGAAAAAAAAAAAAAAAAAAAATTAAATATAATTTCATAAACGATCTAATTAGTTAGCTAAGAGTACGATTATTGATAACCAAATTTCCCAGTAACAATTCTATTCTAAATTATTAAATTATTCAACAGATTATATAATGCCAGCATGCCATCATGCCATTTCTATTTAACGGTAATCAGTCAGTTGCATTCACACTCATATTCGCACCCACAAATGCCCAAGCAATATCTACATAAAATACAATAAGAAACGGCGACACCAGTTTTAGGGTTGCTTACGCTACCGGCTATCGCTAGCAATTGTTGCCCTCTAGGCCGGGCCGATTAAACAGCCCCACTAGCTCAGCGCCAAAGAAAAAAGAAAAAACGCATATTCAAATGACCGATTTTCCATTATTTCGCCCGTCCGCCCTATTATCCTATCGTATAGATATTAAATATTTATTTTTAAAACAAATACATCCTTAGCTCTTGGTATATGCAATACTATATACATTTGTACACAGCTACATAGTGTTATACCTACCATATGTGCATGGCCTGACATTAAAATTGGAAATTTTCATTTGTTCCCTTTTACAATGAAGCTGAAGCGAAAGCAACTTGACGTTGCGACGAGCGGTAGTTTGCAAGCAACAGCCATTATAAGCTATCTAAAGCATGGGTGCGAGCGGGACCACTATTGTTTGTTCGCTGCTATTAGTGTCAGCTATAAGTGCATACATAAGCTGTGTGCGTGTGTGAGTACGTGAGTGTGGGATAAAACCAGCAAAGCAAACGACATGAAAGAGCATTGAAGCGCGCGCTGCCGATGACTAATAATTCAGGGCTGCCAGATGGTTGCACAGATTGCGTTTCTGCAGGGTGTGGCCGTTGGTTAGCAATTTATTTGATTTAAAAAAGTTACCTATTGAGAAATAATTGTATATAATTTTATAATTTAAATTTTTGTGTAACTCATAAGAAATTTTTTTTTTTTTAAATATTGTAAGTTGATTAAACGCTACAAATATGTACATATGTATGCATATATAATATACATATAATTTTTCGTATATTACATTAATATATGTGCATACATATAAATGTATTTTCAAAATTCAAGAAAGATTGTTGTTTGGCATTATTTAATTTATTTCTGAAAATTAAATTTGTTCCTTAGCTGTTGCACTTCGAACTTGGAGGCAACGCGCCAACCTTAGTTTAGATGGGGTTACGCAAACCTGTCATAAGCAGAGGATCTTGCCTCTTCACCGCAACCCTGTGCTCTGTGTGTGTGTATGAGTGCGTGTGTGTGTGTGTGTGTGTGGCTACTGAGCAATTTCACAATTTTTCAGCACTCTCTCAGCACGTCTGGCAACCCAGGCAGCCAATTGCCTGACTGCTTGCTTGCTCGCTCGCACGCTCTCATAAACATACGAACGGATGTATGCATGTATGTACATGTTTATATACCGTATGAGCATGCGTGTATGTATTTGTGTGTGTGCCAGAGTGGCCTGCCTGCCTGCCCTGCCTGCTGCTGTTGCTGCTGCTTGTTTAGCGCCCGCTTATTTTGTGAGTTGGCAGCACAAACAAGTCGCAGCGCGCTGTTCAGTTGTTTTTTTACCGTCAAACTTACGCTACTGCTACAACTCTGCTGCTCTCTGTACGTTCGTTCGTTCGTTCGCTTGCTTTCTATTTGATTTCGTTTTTGTGTTATTAACAATTTGCTACTGTGTGTGTGTGTACGTGATCATTTCGAAAATATTCTAATGAAAATGCTCGACAACAACAGAAACAGAAGATTTCTAAAGAAAGAGCTCTGCTGCAACGGTTTGAACGACAACGACAACAACAACAACAAGAAGAAGATTTGAAAAGAGGCTGCTGCAAACGAGTTTTGTTTGCGTTCGCAAAGCGCGCGCATAATCTGATTTTCCATCAAGGTGAAACTGCAACTGGCATTGACTGCATACAATTTAACACAAGCTGAGAACAAAATACTAGAAGAAGCATAAGCAACAGAAGACGATATAAATTGGCGGCGGCGGCGCTTTCCAAATACAAAAATCAAAATACCAACAAAAAAAAAGAAAATAGAAAGAAGAAGGCAAGCTGCCACACACACACAAACAGAAACAGAGCACAAGCAACGTAAATACTATAAAAACGCACACACACACATATGCAAACAAAGAAGCAGATGTGTAGTGCGCTCGCTTACACGCACACACACTGTGCTAGCAATTAATGTGAAAGCGAGACGGCAACGGTAGCAGTCAATATTGAGAGTGCGAGTGCGAGTGCCAAATGTCACATGAAATTACAACACTGCTGTGAAAGACGAAAGCAACAACAACAAGAATAACACTAAGCTATCAAGAAGAAGAAGAAGAAGCAACATAAACAAAACCAAAACAAGTACAAAACGGGCGCCGGCTACGACCAGCCCCAATCTTCCTATCCCCTTCCACTCTCCCCTCTAAATGCAAAAAATGCCCACCAGCATGCAGACAACAACAACAACGACAACAGCTACAAACAGACTTCCAATGGAAACCGAACAAAATGTTGCCCATGTGGAATATGATGTTATTAATTACTATACAGACGGCAGTCCAAATGTGAATCCGGATGCAACAACAACAACATCAGCATTAGTCGCCGCAGCAGCAACAGTGGCTTCAGTGTCCGAGCAGCGCTGCTCCCGAGTCAACAACAACAACAATACATTGCTTGACGTTGTTGTTCACTCAAGATCAGCCTGCGACAATTTCAAACAGCAGGATACAGTGGCCACGCCCACAACAGAAACTACGAGCAACGGCAGCGGCGGCAGTTGCTCAGCGGCGACACCGATGCGCAGCAAAGGTAGCGGTAATCTCAACAACAACAACAGCGGCAGCAGACAACGCAGCAAGGAGAGAACTGCAACTAGTGCCACGCCCACACTGGGCGTTAATATGCGTGTGACGGGGCAGTGCAGTCAGGGCGGTCGCAAATACATGGAAGATCAGTTCTCTGTGGCATATCAAGAGTCGCCGCTGACGCACGAACTGGAATATGCATTCTTTGGCATCTATGATGGGCATGGCGGTACCGAGGCGGCGCTCTATGCCAAGGAGCATCTCATGCTGGAAATTGTGAAGCAGAAGCTGTTCTGGTCCGATAACGATGAGGATGTGCTGCGTGCGATACGCGAAGGTTATATTGGCACACACTTTGCCATGTGGCGAGAGCAGGGTGAGTGAGCGAGTCAACTATATATACATACATATATGTGTGCAAGCTAGCTAGCTATAATAATAATCGCTTATCGATTGCCCGCCCTGCTTGCCACTGAGTGGAATATTCCATAGGCTTGCCATCTGCTAACAATGTGGACGGTGTGCTGGCAACCCCGTTGTGTGTGCGCACATATTGTGTGCATGCGTTAGAGCGTGACAGCCATATACACACACAAAAGCAGATAGCAGCGCAGCGCAGCGCAAGCGTAGACAATTGAAAAGGTTGTTGTTATTATTGCTTTGACGTCACAAATAAATAATAAATTCGAAAATTTCAAGTAAAACCGTTAGCTGAAAAGTTAGAAAATTGTAATAAATATTAAAATAGCGAAATGTGCATGTGGAAAGTAGAGCAAAACACATTCGCGCAATTTATCGATATATTTTTGTTATCGCTAACAGCAATTTGAATGCCAATTTTAAATTTGGTTTGTTTTGGTTTTTTTTTTTTTGTTTATTTTTAGAAAAGTGGCCACGGACAGCGAATGGACACCTGAGCACCGCCGGCACCACAGCAACAGTCGCGTTTATGCGCCGTGAAAAGATTTACATTGGCCATGTCGGCGACTCGGGCATTGTGCTGGGCTATCAGAATCCGGGCGAGCGACGCTGGCGCGCCAAACAATTGACAACGGACCACAAGCCCGAATCGCTGGCGGAGAAGGCGCGCATACAGCGCTCCGGCGGCCAGGTGGCCATCAAGTCGGGTGTGCCGCGTGTCGTTTGGAATCGGCCGCGCGATCCACTGCATCGCGGACCGATCAAGCGGCGCACTCTCGTCGATGATATACCCTTTCTGGCCGTGGCCCGTTCGCTGGGCGATCTCTGGAGCTACAATTCGCGCTGTAAGGAGTTTGTCGTTAGCCCCGATCCGGATGTTAAAGTGGTCAAAATCGATCCCAATACGTTCAGGTGTGTCTCGCCGTCCCATTGCTTTCATTCCAAATAAACCACAACTGACAGTGCTAAACAACACTTACACATACGCATTACACATTACACTTGTTGTTTTCCAACACTGCAAAAGCAAAAAAAGTTTGACTACCGTTTGACATTATTTGGCTAAACTTCCGGCTAGATTTAAGTGTTGTTGACCAACACTAGTTCGGTATGCTGCACAGCAAAACGATGCGTTAACCAACACTGCACAAGACAGGCTTGTTTGTCTTAGCGAGAGTGCGCTTTCGCTTAGCATTTACCAACACTGGGAAATATTTAAAAATTCTTAATTTTTTGGCTGTTTTTTTTTTTGTCTTTTAGATGCCTGATCTTCGGCACGGATGGCCTGTGGAACGTTGTCAATCCGCAGGAGGCCGTCGACTCGGTGCAGGAGAAGCATCTGATTGGCGAGTGCCTGCACGAGCAGGATGTCATGAATCCGAGCAAAGCGCTGGTCGATAAAGCCCTCAAGACCTGGGCCAACAAGAAGATGCGGGCGGACAACACGTCCGTCGTAACTGTGATACTAACGCCCGCAGCAGCAGCAGCAGCAACCGGAACAGGAGCTGCAACTGGAGCGGCGTCCATAAATACAGCCGAACTGGAGACTTTGGATACGGAGAACAAGTATCCTGGCAGCTTGGTGGCAGCTCAGCTGGCGGAGCAGGACGAACTCGACTTGGAGCTGTGCGGTCACATTGAGGAGCAGGAATATTTCCATGATACGCCCTACAGTGCCTTGGCCAAGCGGCATTTGCCGCCGGAGCCGTATCGTAATTTCGACTATTACATTGAGGAGGAGCTGCTCGAGGAGGAGGTGGTCGAAGAGGAGGAGGAGGAAGAGGAAGACGACGAGGAGGAGGAGGAGGAGGAACAGGATGAGGAAGACGCTGAGCAGCAGGAGTTGGAGCCACAGCCAGAGCCAGAGTCGGTGCCGGTGCCAGCGCCAGCAATCGATGCGGACGCAGTGCAGCAGAGTAAATATTGGCGCAAATCCCTGCAGCAATCGATCTCCAGCTGGCAGCAACCAACTTCGTCGATACGCCATCGTCGGCCCGAGGTGGATGAGGATCTGTTGCGCGAGTTACTGCAGCCGGCGCAGGAGAACGAACCGGAGCTGTATGGCAACAGCAAAAGCAACGGCAACAGCAGCAGCTGCGAGCTGCAGCTGGAGCACAGCTATGATAGCTACGTCAGCAACTCGTCGGTCAATGCCGCGAGCACGGAATACAGCTTTGCCGAGTCCTACAACACGCTGCTAAATGAGCAGCAGCAGCAGCAGCAGCAGCAGCAACCAGTGGAACAGCAACGACAGCAGCAGCAGCAGCAGCAACAACGCCATCAACAACAACAGCAGCAGCAGCAACAGCAGCAGCAGAGCAGCATGCATGAGATATTGCAGGAGCAGCAGCGCTATCAGCAGCAAGAGGGCTACTCGCTGACACAGCTGGAGACGCGCCGCGAGCAACAGCAGCAACAGCAGCAGCAGCAGGCTGCGCACAGCAACAGGTGGCAGACGCAACAGCAGCACGCAGCAGCAGCCTATGTGGAGCAGCCGGCAGAGCTGCTGGCGCTGAATGCGCTGCTGCAGCGGGAGCGCGATGAGGAGCAGCAGGTGGCATTGGAGCGTGAGCAACAGCAGCAACAACAACAGCAGCAGCAGCAGCAACTGTTGCTGGCTGAGGCTAGTTCCAGTTCCAGTTCTAGTTCCAGTTCCAACTGCAGCTCCTCCAGCTGTTCCTCGTTCGTCTATACGTCGCCTTGGAGCGAACCCAACTTGGCCACATTGCAGGACAACGAGGTGAGCTCCACGCTGCCAGCCACGCCCACGCCAACGCCCACAGCGGTTGGCGAGAAGGAGGCGCACGTTGAGAACATGGACACAGGTGTGCAACAGTTGCCCGCAGTTGTCGCACAGCAGCAGCAACAGCAGCAGCAGCCACAATTGCTGCCGGCAACACTACAGCAGCAGCAACAGTTGGCGGCAGCGCTGCCGCGTATACGCCGACCTCTGCGTCGGTATCGCAACGTGCCCAATGAGAATCATCAGCATTTGCAGACGCGTCGTCGACAGCTGTTCAAGCATACCAAAAGCAAATCGTTTATTGCCGCCAGCGCAACAGCAATTGTTGCTTACAACAACAACAACAGCAGCAGCAACAGCAGCAGCAGCAGCAGTAACAGCAACAGCGAAGCTTTGCCTAGCGCCAGCAGCAGCAGCAGCAGCATTAACAGCGGCAGCAGTAATGTTAACAGCAGCAGCAATATCAGCATTAACAGCAACATTAGCAGCAGCAACATGAGCGGCAGCAGCAGCGGCGGCAGTCACAGCAGTCGCCGGCGCAGCGTCAACAGCGGCAGCAGCGGCAGCAGCGTCATGATGACGCGTCGCAGTCACAGCTTGAGCCTGGCCGGCGGCGGTGTTAGCAAACGGCAGCTGCGCAGCACCATCTGCCAGCTGAGCAGCCTGGATATGACGAAGCGAACGCTGCGCAGCAGCAATAACACTAGCAACAATAGCAACAGCAACAACAACGGCAACAGCAGCAAGCAAACCAATAACAAATCCAGTCACACGTTCAGCAAGCCGGCAACGCCAACAACAGCAACGGCAGCAGCAGGAGTAGGCGTAGCGTCTGGCGGCAGCGCGCGACGCATACGTCGCAGCAATGAGGAACGCGAGCAGCGACGCAGTCAGCGACGCAGCACACTAAGCGCCAGCCAGTTGGGCGGTAGCATCAGCAGCAGCAGCAGCAATACCGGCAGCAGTCAGTTTAGCAAACCAACGCGACTGCAGTCGTGTAACGGTGGTATCTCAGCGCGTCCGCCGCCGTCACCAAAGAAGCTGAACGCAGCCGTGCCGACGCTGGCAATTGGCACGCGCGCCTACACAGCGGCGCTGGCAGCGGCAGCAGCTGATCTAACGAAACGTTGGTCGCTGCGCAGCAGCAGCAGCAGCAGCACCACCACCACCACCAGCCGCCTTAACAGCAACAGCAACAGTCTGACCAATAACAGTGCGATGGCAACGCTAGTGACAGCCATCAGCTGTTACAGTGCGCGCAACCGGACAGCCGTTGCAGCAGCAGCGGCAACAACAACAACGACAACGCCGCGACGGCCGCGAAATCAATGTTAAGTTGACTAACGGCATGGAGTAGTAGCAGAAGAGATAAGCAGAGAAGGAAAATAATGGCAGTGTAAGTGGCGCTGCCAACGCGTTTCAAAATTTCAAGTACAAATGCTATTTAAACAAAAGAAAAGGGCAACCTTTTATTAATTAGTTAGGCGAAGTGACTAAGTGTATGTTATCGGTCGAATTCTGTTATTTTGTAACAAAAAAAACTAAATCGTAGGTGCACATACGCAATCAGACGTTGTACATAACAAAACAAAAACAAAAGCAAAACAAACAAAAAAAAAAACGAGAAAGAAAAAAAAACAGAACTCTACACATACACAGATTCAGAAACACACACACACATATATATATATATACATATATATTTAAGCCTAAAAATTAATAATAATAAAAAAAATTGATTGTAATAAGCGCATATGCATATATATAAACATATTTTGGTAATTTTGCATTGAGACAGGTTAAATTTTGATCGACGTCAAACAAAAGCTTTAACCGTTTGAACAATTTTTAATGCGAATATTTTTTTTCTTTCTTTTTTTTTTATTTTTCTTTTCATTTATCAAATTAAGTTGTCGAAAAGTATTTATTTAGATAGGCTAGAAAGATGCTTATAATTATATACATATAAAGAAGAGAAAGAAAAACACATTCATATGATTTCTTACATTAATTTATGTTTAGGCTTAAGTTTGTAGTTGTAATATAAAAATATGTTTCTCGTCTACTTTTTTTTTATGTTAGAATTAAGCTTAAAGAAATAAAACAATTGATTAATGTAGCGTGTATAATTTTTTTTTTATTAATTTAATGTAATTGTTACAAAGAAATGCAAATGCAACCAAATTCAATAAAAAGAAATATATTATTTTGTATTACAAATAAACTGAATATTTTTACAAGCAAATAATTGAAGTGATTTGAATAAACGTTAATCGAGCTCAAAGTGATAAGCAGCGCTGCCAAACACGCACATAGGCACAATTTTAGCAGCACAGTGGCAACTCTGTGCTTAGTTAATCGATATCGATAATGAGCTGCAATATCTAAAAGTAACGTTTGCGTTGCTTTAAAATAATCTAAAGAAAGTTTGAACTGTTTATCCAATAACTGTCTCAGTCGCTGTCTCTGTCTGATAAATTCAGTGTATTTGGCATGCGTGCCAGCAACTGTGTTTTAAATGCGTTAGAAAGCGGCAATTTCAAACTGAAACTTCTCTGCGGCCCTCCCTCACTGTGTGAGTGTGTGTGTGTGTGTTGTGAGGAGTGTGCATGTGCGTATGTATGGGCGCGCTTCAGTGGCAAGGAAGGAATCGAAATCGTGTGCAAGCCATGCAAAGCCGAAACGAAATCAGCAGCAGCAGCAGCGACTGCGACTGCGGCTGCGACGCAGCAACAAGAATTCTGGCCATTTGCCGACTACAGTTAAACGCGTTCGCTTCATTCTGCTGCACGCTTGCCGCCCTTCGAGCGTACGTACACACATACATACATATATTTATACATAAATATATATATTTAAGTATATATATATATATATGTATGTACATATATATAGATATATCATTTTTTTATATTTTGTTTTGCGCATACGTATATTTGTTTGTCCAACAGCGAGCAGCGTGTGACGACACACGCTCTTGTTCTTGTTGTTGTTTATGTTTTGTTGTTGTTGTTAATAACAGACTGAACTAACCGTAAAAGAAAAGCAGCAGAGTGCGTTAGCATTTGTTGCATAGTGTAAACAAAACGCTGCGCTGCGCGTGTTTTGTGCCAAAGTGCGTGTGAGGTTAGAAGCAAAGTCTAGCTCAAAATCTGTGCAATATGCTCGGGAGCGTATAGAAAATTTAACAGCTGTATACACGTGCACACACACACACATATATACACAGAGAACGAGGCACAGAGGACGAGGCATAGAAGTACCAAAAGGAATTGCTGTTGTTGTGGGCTTTTATCCTAAGCGTGAGTTATGCCTGTCTCAAGACTTTGCATGTCTGCCAAATCCAATTGGAGTTGTTTTTTTTTTGTGTTATACATGTGCATGTGTGTGTGTGTGTTTGTGAATTGCCGCGCCGGACTGTCTGTGTGTCTGTCTGTTTTGTCTTTGCGCGCGCGTGTTTGTATGTGTGCGTCTGTGTGTGTGTGTGTGTGTGTGTGTGTGAGAGTGTATTTTCCACCCCAGCAGCGTTTCGAAACGCGGCCACAGCTCGGCTCCCGGCTCGCAGTTTTGTGCGCAGCTTCCCTTGAGCCGGATTCCCAGTTCTTATTGTACTTTGCTTGCTTCTTCTTCTTCTTCTTCGTCTTCTTCGTGCTGTTGTTGTTGCCTTTTCAACCCCCCTGACAGCGTCTTAAAACGTGTTTCAAAATGGGTGGCTCACAGCTGTATGATTTTGTGGGCTTTGCTACGGCTTGCTGCTGCTGTTGTTGTTGTTGTTGTTGTGGCGCATTATCCTTGGCTGCGCTGTGTGCGCGTTTTCGCCGTTAGTTATGACATCAACACACGCTTTAGCATTGGGCCACACTCAAACACACACACACACACACACGCACGCACACGCACACAGACAGCGCTACTTATACCCATTGTGAGCTTTGTCCTTTGCCCAAAGCTTGCGCGCTGGCCTGCCCTCGGCTTCGGCTTTGCTTGATTCGTGCTTACAGCCGTCGAGCCGAACAGCGTTGCCGTTACTTTGTGTTGTTGTTGTTGCTGCTTTTTGCTTTGCCGCTGCTGTCGTTAGTTAAGTTTGCTGCCTGCGAGCGCGCCACTTATTACTGTATTTGTCGCTGTTGCTGTTGCTGCTGCTGCTGCTGCTGTTGTTGTTGTTTTTATTTGCTGGCTTTGTTTTTGTACTATGTCGCTTTTGTTGTGGCTGCAATCATCTTGCAGTTGACGCTGAGAATTAATTGTTATCGATTTTTTTAGCGACATGCTGTCCTAAGCTATCGGCTTAGTATTATATAATTACATACATATTATCTATTGGGCGTATGTTTACTACATACATGCGTGTGTGTGTGTGTGTGTGTGTGTGCATGCATATTTCTTGCTATATTCTAATTTTGTTTCATTTCAACTTTGGCTTTTGTGGCACAATTCAAGCAGCGATCGTCCGCCCCTATGCAATCATATTTACTCACTCACACTCCTTTTGCTCTCGCCCTCTCTCTCTCTCTCTCTCTCTCTCTCTCTCTCTCTCTCTCTCTCTCTGTCCCTCTCTAGCACACCTTGTCTTGATCGTTCGCCCAATGTGCAGCGCACATTTGTGTTGGGAAAACTTTTTATGTTTCTGACGCTTTGGCCTAAAAATATCGTCGAACAATTTTGAGTTGGACTCGCAGCTGTTTTTTTTTGTGCTTTTTTGTTTCCTTGTGGAAATATGAAACTTCTTGAATAGTTCAAAAAAAGATTTTTTATTTTTTAATGTTTAATGTGTGCCCATTTTTTGGTTTGTTGCCTTTTAGCAGTTCGAAGAGCTTTGCGCCTAATGCTGTGCTTTAAGCTTGCAACAGTTGGTTGCACTTAAACATCATGAGCAATTGCTCTTAGCCCTTAAGATTGATTTTTTAATGGGGAAATCGCATAAAATATTAAAATTGCAACTATTTGAAATGTTTTTGAAAAGTATTCATTGTATTTTATGTTAAAATACTTTTGTCGAGTAAAATATTTGGTATTTTATAGCCAAATATTTGGTATTTTCTTGCCTAATCAACTTTTGAGTCAGCTTTTATATCCGAGTCTATCTAACCAGTCTCCAGCTTTGGTTTGTCCGGAAGTAACTCAGGAGCTATAAGAGCTACAGACTTGAAATTTGCTGTATAGAGACCTGCTAATTCAGGAAGTAAAGAAGCTAGAGAACTACTTGTATACCTGTCCGTCTTGTCTGCTTAAACGAGTTTATCTCAGGAACTTTAAGAGCTATAGACTCCTCAATAATGGTACCTAGATGTCTGCTATCTCAAGAACTCTAAGAGCTATAGACTTCCCATTTGGTACATAGAAATCCGCTAGCCCAGGAACTATAAGAACAAAAGATCGTAAATTGGGGGCATAGATAACTGCTAGCTCAGGAACTATAAGACTTGGAGACTTCCTCTTTGGTACTTGTCTACCTGTCTGTCTCGTCTGTCTAAACACATTTATTTGAGGAACTATACGAGCCATAGAGCTAGGAACTATGTACCTAGGCTGCCAACTCAGGAACTCTCAAAGCTATAGACTTTAAATTTGGTACTTGGATGCCTACAATATCTGAGGAGCTCTGTGAGCTGTAAGACAGACATATAAAAATCCTTTGAAAGTCTCAGAAAACTGGAAAAACAATGCCAAAAGCTCGCCAGCCGTACAAAGCCGGGTAGCTATTGCTTTAGTAAATCGAAATCTCTGTAGCTATGATTTGGCTCTATTCGCAGCTCTCACTCACACTCCGGACATGTTGCACGCTGTTCGATCGATCCTACGCCAAAGATTTCCCAATCGCATGTTTTTTTTTTTTATTTTTAACGAGTCCAACATGAAATTTTACACTGAAGCTATGTCTAATCCAACCAAACTGCTTGATGCTATATTTAAAACGCTCGTCATCTTTAAGTTTAGAACACAAATTTTTGTTGTGTATTTTCCAAATGATACAGCATCATCTCTATCGCTGTCTCGCTCGCTCGCCCGCTCGACCGCCCGCCTATAGCTATCGCTCTTGGCCCTATATCTCATTTTATGGGCAGCCCCATGCCGTGTGTAGGCAAAGCTTCTTTCCGTTTATTTTTGGCTTGGCCATATTTATAGCGCTCATTTCAGTGCACTCGCTCGCTAGCCCTCTCTCGCTCTCGCGCCCTCTCTCTCTCTCTCGTTTACTCTCTGTCTCTTTCTGTCTTGTTGGGCTCGGCTCTAATGGCGGTCCTAGGTGCATAGCTAAGTTCAATTACCTTTAAATGGTTTATACAAACAGACACAAGATGGGCAACTGATATCAAACGGCGCATGCACCCAACACACACACACACACACACACACGCGCACACACACACACATACGCAGGCGCACAGATTAGGCAGACGTGCGCCTGATCCCAGTTCTCAGTAGCCAGTTGTCAGCTCGCCTAAGGCCGAGGTGAGGCAACTCAGCAGCAGCAGCAGCAGCAACAACAACAACCGACAACAACCGACAACAACTCAAGTTGCTGCCAAAAATAAATTTGAACTCAAATCGCGGCGCAGTCGAGGAAAAACCAAGAGTGCCAAGAAAAACCAACGCAATGAATTCTTCCTCTTCTGCGTCTTCGTGTTTTCTGTTTTCCTACGCGAGAGCCAGGCAAAAGCAAAGCACAAACGAACCGAGCCGATATATGCACATACATATATACATAGCTATACTTTTATCTATACATAGATATATATATATATATATATATATATATGTATACATATATATATATATATACAGACATAGCTGCTATATCTATGCTTGCAACATGACGACTCGCCCCGCTCCGCCCCGCCCCTGGATGAGACGCGCTTCAAGTGCAGACGCTCGCTCTTCTGCCACTTGGTGCCGAGCATGGGGTTAGAGTTGGTTGTTGTTGTTGCTGTTGCTGTTGCTGCTGCCTTTCGGACAGGGTGCTGCGGCAGCGAGCTGGCTGCGAAGCCATCCCCAAGTCAAGTCCAGGGGCCCCTTCATGACGCAACGCAACGTCCACGGACGTGACGACCTCATTAGTTTCGAGTTTCCCAAAAAAAAAAAAAAAAAAACAAGCAAAAAGCAGCAAAAACAATAACAATAACAAAAACAATGTGAAAACGCAAAAGAGAGCAGGAAAATTCTTGAAAAAAAAAACACAAAAATGAAACAGCGCAAAAAGCATTCAAATGTTGCGGCCGGTGTGCTTAGGGAGCGGAAAGCTTAAACTCTAGCTATAAGGTATATATACAAATATATATGTATATATACCAAAATATAGAGAAAGATATGTATATATGCACATATATATATATATACATATATATATATATATATATATATACAAATACACATCAAGCGATCTTTCTCGTTTGGCCCCGATCTCATCTCACATCTTGTTTCACGTCTCACGTCTGGTCGCCGCCCTGTCTCATCCGTGTCTATTTATAAAGTCGAAATAATTCAGAGAGTATCCAAGTTGGACCATGCACAAAGTACAGTTGTGTGCTTACGTTCTAATTGATGCAAGCGAAACAAGTTGAACCACCGATCGTGGCGAAATCGAGATATACTATAGACTGATCTTGATGCATTGTACATACATAGATATATATATATATATATCTATATAGCTCTGTATATGCAAATCCTGCCGTACAAGTGATCTATTGAAGACTTTCAAGTCTATGATATATATATCTATATATAGTGAGTGATTTGTAGTCTTGTGTATATATAGTATTTATGTAGATCCCTCAGAGTCTAATACAATTGTGAAACTAAACTTTAAAGACTCTATATAAGAAAAGCGGAAATTCTGTCTCATGCCTAGAGCATGAAGTCAAGTGATAGATAGTGATCGAGACTTAGACACACCTAAATATTGTTATAGGCAACATAAGCCTGCCCATAATCAGTTTGAGTCCAATTGAAATGGATGTAGAGTCCCCACGGATGTCCGCAATGCTTATAAGCCATTGTTAGATCAGCTTATAGACTGAGTAGGCAGCTCAGTAGAGCTAACTGAATGATCTCAAGCAAATTAATTCACACGCTTCTGCAATGAGATCAAGCAATCAGTCTGACAGTCAGCCAGTTAGTGCGTCAATTAGCTAGCCCGTCAATCAAATATACATCTGTGCTCAGGCTGTCATTCAATCAATCGATCGGTCAGTCAGTCAATCAGCAGGTCACTTAGTCAGTCCATCAATCAAATAGTCTATCAATCAGTAGCGTAGTCGCACAGTCCGTCAATCATCCATCCATCTATAGGCCAGTCAATCAATCAGCTAGTCAGCCAATCAAATTGTTACTACACAGCTCAATCAGTCAGTCAATCCAGCAGTCAATCAATCAGTCAGTCAATCAATCATTAACTTACCAAGACAACAATGTCAAAATCAAAATCGAAATCTTGAATCTATAAAGTTTTCTTTTTATTGTCTTTATCAATTTTCCCAGTTAAAGATAATGCCCGATATATGTGCCTAGATATACCCGTATATATATATATACACACATATATATGTATATATATTTCGTGCTCGATCAGCTTGACTGCAAATTTTCAGTTAATTTTGTGTAATGGCAATGGAATGTGCACACAATGTGAAACTTGGCCAAAATGTTTAGTTTAATTTTTCCTTCTATTGTGCATAAATACGAAACGTTTTTCCGACTGAGTTTTTTTTTTTTTTGTGGGCCATGAAGCTGCGCTCTCTCTCGCTCTCTTTCTCTGTGTGTGTCGACTACGCGTGCTCTCAGTGCCGCTGCTATACTTATGTACACCTACACACACACACACACACACACCTACACACACCTATACACACACACACACACACACACACACACACAGATGGTGTACGCGCGCACACTTTGAACTTTTATTTGGAAAATCGCCAACCCCACACGGCGCTTTTGTTGGACGATCAGCTAAAGACCCCAATAGAACGGACAGACGGACGGACGGACGGACGGACGGTGGGACGGAGGGACGGAGGGACGGTCGTGCCACTAAAACAGGGGGCATAGCTGGGCTGAGGGGCTGTTGGGCGGTTGGGGATTCGGTTTAAGGTGGATCTGTTTGATGCATGAATGAAAAACACACAGAGAAAGAGAGAGAGAGAGAGAGAGAGAGGGGGGGGGTGAGTGGATAGATGACTGTGGCAAGCGGGTGCTGCAAAGTGGCAAAGTGAAGCAGCCGCAATCACGGCCACAGCCAGAGATGGAGGCAGAGCTATTGTGGCACAGCCGGCGCAGCGGCAGAGCATGCGCTGCCGGCTGCTGCTGTTGCTCAGCTCGCAACAGGCAGCGCCAACAACAGGCTGCGATGGCTGCTCGGCCGCTCGTGGCGCTCGGGCCGCGGCCAATTCGAGTTGGTTGCCTGAATTCAGTTTTCAGTATTCGATTGGACTGCGACTGTGACTATTTCATCGCGCCCGAGAACCGAAATCCCGACAAACGGATCCAAATTTAAAAACAAAACACACCAAGAGAGAAAGAGACAGAGCGCGCGAGAGAGAGAGAGAGAGAGAGAGAGGCAGAGCGAGAGCGAGAGAGAGCGGGAGCACAAGAACAAGGGAGAGAGAGAGAGAGAGAGAGAGAGACGGTAAAACGCTTTCGTTCGCGCTTTGCGCTTTTCCTGCTTTCCGTGTATTTATTTGCATGTGTGTGTGTGTGTGTGTGTGTGTGCATGTGTATGTGTGTGCTTCTACTTGTTGTTGTTGTTGCTGCTGCTGAAAATCACTTGCACTGCGCATACTACAAATATCATTTGCTCACTTCTAGCTAAGCGTATGACCGTCTGCGGCTGGGTGGGCGGGGAACTGGCAAGGTCTGCGGTCTTAAATCGCTTTCGCTGTCTCTTTGCAGACTCACAACATGCTTTCGCCACCAATAGTCTGGCCCACAGAACAATTTCACATAACAAAACTTGACTTTTGCCATATTTGACAAGACTTGGAGTCAAGAGCTGGACATAATATGATCTCATAATACTCATAAAACTGTTGCTGGTATATGATGATCACTCATTGCATAGCTTTGCACACGTTCCAAGTTTCGAAAACATGCTTCATCTGTGACAGTTTTTCATTATAACTTCAGTAACTGCTACCACATGTCTGTCATATATATGTATATATATATATATATATATATATATATATATATATATATATATATATATATGTATATTGTCATGGAGTTGGGAAATTCTTAGTTGACATCAATGTTCTCAGTGCAAGGAGTTTGAAAACGTCTTCTTCTGGCATGCTAAACTTGTGAGCAGACGCGAACTTTCAGTCAAAGCTTTGAGTGTCTAACCAGAGAAGTCCTAAAGAAATCGTAAAACTCTTTAAAACTGGACTTAAGATCATACAAATAATATGTAGACTTATTCTTTGACCAATTTGTTCTACATTTTCTAACAGTTTCTGTACCGTAGTGCTTCAAACTAGCTTGCCATAATAGGAAAATCTACTCTACTCTCAAAATAACTTGAAGCATATGTAAAGTTTTATCATGATGCTAAGATGATCCAAGTATATTTGGCTATATATACTGAAACCTATCAGCACCTGGTTCCACTATAATGGATAACTGATCTACTGATATGCCAAAAATATATTTGGATTCGTCTTAACATCATGAATATCCTCATTCAACTTTATATAATTCAATTGGAAAGTACATTGAATAGCTTTTTAGAGATCGAACTGAAGTCTCTAATGTTTTCTGCAGTTTCTAAAACTGTTGCTATGGGTATCCAGCAGTCAGTCAAGGTCTGATTGCAACTGATCTAGGCAGAGTTATGAGAGATATGCAGAGAGAGTGAGCAAAAAAGAGATTGTGTTCGAAACTCTTGATTATCTTCATTAGCCACATAAGTTAGGGTATCTAATAGTCAGGCATTGCTTGAGTGCAGCTGCTCTTCAATGTTTTACTTTGACTTTGATAGGCGATTGGCTCACGCTGGCCATGCTTATAGCCAAATTGCAGCAGTTAGACAGCTGCTTTAGCTAACTATATATCTATATAATATATGCTATATATATATGTCTATATACTATATATGATAACGGTATACTGAGATACAATTATAGCTATGCACATCTCTAGCGAACTGCAGGCAATGCTTAAAGTGCTGTTTATGTCCTGCTTGATGAAAGCTCTGCGCAAGCTTGGCTTGACAGAGGGAGAGAGAGATAGAGGGAGAGAATGGGAGAAAGTGAGTGAGCGAGAGCGAGAAGTGCTTAAGCAACCCTTTTTGTGGAGCTTTTTTCAAGCGAATTGAACAGGTTCAACACCTGCGCCCCTTTCATATGACTCACAATGCGTTGGCTGTATCTGTGTGTGTGTGTGTGTGTGTGTGTGCGACTGTGTGTTCGTGTGTGTGTGTGTATTTGGGGTGCTTCGAATTGAATTGCAGCGTATTGTTGTTGTTGTTGTTGGAGCGGTACGCGCCATATTATAATGCGACAGTAACCATGGAGCCGCAAGCTCACCTTTAAGGCGATAAGATAAAGCTGCCGCTAACAGAGATTAGATATTAGCCGCCTATCGGGTTCCAGCCAAACAGCCAAAGCATGAGTTGGCCGCTGCGACGCGCCGCTGCGCTGCGCAGCGCAGCGCAGCGCCTAGCCGAAGCCAGTCACATTATCTCCAAGACTGGCAAGCAGTAAAATAGAGCAAAGCTGACGAGGTTTGAGACACGTTTAAAGTGATTTAGAATATATTTCGAAACTTTAACTGTTTCTATTAATATTTGATTTGTTTAGTTTTTAAATATTTTTTTTAATATTTTTTTTTAGTTTATAATTTTTTTTTTCTAAATTCCTTTTGCATTCAAGAAGTTGCGACGTCACGCTTTTCATCTTTCACATTTTCATCGACAACTACACTATGTGTGTGTGTGTGTGTGTGTGTGTGTGTGTGTGTGTGTGTGTGTGTGTGTGTGTGTGTGTGTGTGCGTGTATCTGCTGTGATGTTTACGTATGGACGTGATTTCATGCTAACAAATTCGATTCTATGTATTTTTAATTTTAGTCCAAGGTTTGAAACAACAACTGCCGCCAACTATAAACGTAATCAAAGCAACAAAGAAGCGCACGACGCAAAAACAAAGTCTTCAACTCAAAGAGAGCGAGAGAGAGAGAGAGGGGGAGAGAGAGAGAGAGGGCGCCATTAACAAAGCGAGAGAGTCTGATCGAGCTACATACTGACGTGCACAGCCATCGAGCAGAGGCACTGGCAGGAGAGCTGGCAGCTGTAGCTTGGCCAATACAAAAAAAAAAAAAAAAAAAAATTACGCATACGCAGTGTGAAGCGCAATCGCAGCCAAGAAGAGCAAAACAAAAACAAAAACAAAAACGGCAAGCACAAACAAAACGAACAACAAATAACGCAAGAGAAAGATTAATAATAAAATAAACTGATCAGCACTGACTCAGCCCAATTGTGTGCCACGCCGCACCGCGCCGCGCCACGCCACGCCCCGCACCGCCACGCCGCTGCCGCTGCCGCCGCCGCCGTCGCCGCTCGCCTCATCATCAATGGTGTTGGCCATCGAAATTGTTAACGATCGCAGATAGTTGCGGCAGTAATTGAAACGTTTGTCAAGTGCCTGCCTGGGAGCAACTGCTACTTCTTACTACAACAACAACAACAACAACAACATCAGCAGCAACAGCAGCAACAACAACAACAACAACAACAACAGCTTACGGGAGCGAATCGCTGCCTCAGAGCCACCGTGCAGGCATCATTGCATTGGTGGTGCAACTATTCAAACTGTAGCCGGCTAGAAACTCAGGTGAGTGACTCTATGCATTGCACTATGAATACCTATGTATGTGTACTTTTGTAGCTTTAAAGGAAGTGGAGAGTTTATTGGAGACCTTTTTTGTCGAATTTTTCGTGTTGGAGATTTTTTGTAGAGTTTTTTTTGTAAACTTTTTTTGGGAGATTTTTTGTAGTTTTTTGTAAACTTTTTTGGAGACTTTTTTAGTTTTTGTAGAGATTTTTTGTAGTTCTAGAATTAAAAAAAATAGTTTGGAGACTTTTGCAGTCTTTTTGTAGAGTTTTTGTAGACTTTTTTAGTTTTCTAGCTCTAGAGTTGTGAAAATTATTGTGGTGACTTGCAGTCTTTTTGTAGAGTTTTTGTAGACTTTTTTGTAGTTTTTTTTTGTAGAGTTAGAATAACTCCCAAGTCTTGAGTAAACATACTGTGCAGTAAGCTGCCTTGGAGACTTTTTTTTAGCCTAAAACCAAGTGTAGACTATTTGTTGTAGAGCTCGAATAGCTTACAAACCTTGTAGAGCTGCGAGAGTTAAGCTACTTAGCTTACTGGCAAGTAAGCATATAGTGAATATTTTTGTTACCTCAGGCAATAATGGAGACTTTTCTTTGAAGATATTTGCGGTCTCGTTGAACTGAGCTTAATGAGCTGCCTAAGGCATGAAAGAAGTTGTTATGGAATGTAAAATTTATAAGGCTTGGTTTTTAGCTTCAGATGCTACTTGATAATAATAGAGAGAGAGAGAGAGAGAGAGAGAGAGAGAGAGAGAGGTAGTCAGAGTTCTATGGCTGTCTGTAAGGGAGAGAGAGAGAGAGAGATAGAGAGAGAGAGAAGATTGTAACAGTTGAAATAATTTGTTGCCAATATTACGTATATTTCATTTAAAAAGTCTTCATTATCGCTGCACGCTGGCTCGATACTTGAGCAGCTCAACGTACGCACATGCACACACACACACACACGCACACACATGTATGCACACACACACATATATATTTATAGGGGAGCAACACTCGTGACCAAGGCCCTGTCAGTTGCTAGTTTCGGCCATTCTTATCAAAGAGCCAACAAACGGTTAGAACTTAAAACTTGCTCAACCCACAGGCCGAGAACAAATGAGCATTGTGACTTGTCTGCCGGTGGGCAAACGGGCGGCTAGAGATGGGCTTCAGAGTTGTGACACGAGTGGCACGAGAGGCATAGCAACTAGATAGAGAAGACAGAGTTAAGTATAGTAGATATGGATATGGATATGGATGTGGAGTGTGTTTTGGGGCGAAGTTGAGCTAAGCTTGTGAACATTGCGTATACGCAACGATAGCCAAAACAACAATTATGTTGGGCTAGCTAATAGTTATTGATATATATATAGATCACTTATAACTATATATATGGTATATAATATGACATATATGCACACATATCTATCTATATCTAACCATATATGTCAAATACTGTAGCAACTATATCTATATATAGCAACATCATAAAGAAAGACACGAAGCATTGCTATAGATTGATAATGTCTAGATATATATATATATATATATATATATATATATATATATATATATATATATATATATATATATATATATATATATATATATATATATATATATATATATATATATATATTATGTGTAGTCAAAGACAGTATCGTGCGCATATATGATATCATAGAGTCACGCGGCCATTACCAATATCAGAGCTCTACAAATAGAATCAAGCGAGTGTTTGGGCAACACAGTCAGAGCAGCAGCAGCAAAAAAAATATGCCCCAAAACCCGCCCCAGCACTTGGGCTCGCTTTTATCAGCGGCTTATCAGTAAATAATTCCACCTGTTGTGCAGTCGAGGCGTTCAAAGGGGGGGGGGGGGGGCGGTTGGTCGGCGGACAATAACGGACACAGTTGCTAGCAAGAAGGGGTCGCCGTATAGCAGCGCTTAAGTATGTGTGTGTGTGTGTGTGCGTGTGTGCGTGCGCGCGTGTGTGTTTGTGTGTTTGTGTGTGTGTGTGTGTGTGTGTGTAAAGTGAAGATAAATTCAGTCAGGTGTCACTTTGAGTCTGGTGCCTTTAGTACGAGCGAGTGAAGCAGCGCTTACTATATGTATATGCCTATATAGCCATAAACACACACAGATACATGCACACACACACGCGCACACACACACACACACACACACACACACACGTGCATCTTTTGTGAGCCGCTGCTTGCAGCTTTTTACATATGTACGTCGACTTGAGTATCGTGTAGTGCTTGAAGTAAAAATTTTTGCTGCTGTTTGCATTGCTCAACAGAAAGCCGTTGGTTGGCCTGGCCCATTGTCAATGGATTTCATAGATAGCGAGCAACCAATACACAGACAGGAAGAGAGAGAGAGAGAGAGAGAGAGAGAGAGAGAGAGGGAGAGAGAGAGGCATGGAATCATTGACTGCGATTCAGTTGGGTTTCTTTTTAATCTTATCTTAAGACTTGAGTCGACATCGTTGCCATACCAACGCCGACGCTTTGTAATGCACACACACACACCCAGACAGACACACACACAGACAGACACACACACACATACACACTTGCCACAATACATTTCACGATAACTTTCATTAGTTCTCCTTCCAGTCACGATAGGGGTAGCAGCCGGAATATCAATGACTTAAGCGCTCGATGCTGGACATAGAGAAGCCTTAATGCTTAAATGTCCTGTTCGCATAATGAGGCAAAGTGGTAGCTTAGAGCTTAAAGCTAACTTTCTAAGCTTCAGCTTGAGCTGATGGTTGTTAAGGCGTCAGCTAAACAAAAGCTTTTGCACCAAGTTACTTTGCCTAAGAATCACAGTTAGGAAATATACATATATGAGACTATATATACTATGTATACTATATATATATATATATATATATCTACATAAGTATATAAATTAAACATTTCTATAGTAAAGGATCATTTGATCTTAGCATTGCTTTCATATGTGCTTAGGTTAAGCTATCCGTCTGTGGGTTAATCAGTGAAACATAGGCTTCTATATATTATAACATAGCTAAGATAATTAAGCTTGTATAATATATACATACATACATACAAACATATATAGAGTTCGCAGAGACTAACTAACACTCCACATACTACCATAATCAGGGGCTATGTCAGGCTCACGCTTATGTCTGGGCTCTCATATATTCTGCAATAATTCTCAGGAAATATGTAGCAAATAAGCATATATTCATATGCACATACATACATACATGCATACGTTCATGCATATGCCTATACCCTCTATGCATTAAATGTGTAAATCAGGTCACACTATGTAAGCATACAGACATACGTACATCTAATATATACATAGGATAGATTGCGTTCTATCTATAAGATAAACATACATGCATAGCTATGCATGCATGCATATACATACATACATATGTATGTATGTATGTATGTACATATGCACGCATTCACGTTTGTATGTTTCAAGTAGTCTTAGTGCAGGGTATTTGGTATTTTGGTTGATGCCCATTTGTTTCATCTGTGTTTACATCCGCGCTTCTGTTGTTGCTATTCGGGCTATTTTTGCTGCAGCGAGAGCGACCCACGTCAGTCTTCAGTTTCACTCTTCGTTTCGAGCTTCGTGCGGTCTTCGGTTTGCCACACACACGAGCTCTCTGCCGGCGTCGCTGTCGCCGTCAACCCTTACTTTGTTGCTGCTGCGCTTAAAAAAAAAAATTGTTTCGCTACTGTTGTGTAGGCGTTCAGCCGAGGGGCGCGTGTGGGCGGATGTTATAACACCAACTTGACGTTGGAGTTGCACTCGCTATACGTGTGTGTGAGTATATACATATATATGTATATATATATATATATATATTTATATATGTATATGTGTGTGTGTGCATGCATTTATTTATAAACTGAGCTCATTGTTTGCCCCACACGCGGCTTTGACTCGCTCTCAACAACTATGTATGTGGTGTGTGTGTGTGTGTGTGTGTGTGTGTGTGTGTGTGTGTGTGTGTGTGTGTGTGTGTGTGTGTGGCTGAGTGTCTCAGTCTGAGTCTCCTGTGCTGGCAAGCGCGGCCTCTTTAACTGTTATATTACGCCGCGCGCGCTCTCACTGTCTTCCTCTCTCTCCTTCTGTCTGACTGTCTCTCACTCACACGCAGCCTACAGCAGCGTGCGCTCCCACTCACTCATGCGCGCGTCGTCGCCGTCGTCGCTGCGGGGTTGTTGTTGTAAACTCGGTTTCAAGCTTTAATTACGTCTCATACAGACACACACACACACATACACAGGCGCACAAAGCTGCGAGGGCAAACAGACGGACTCATTCAGTCTCAGCCGCAGCTGTGTAGCTATATATGTGTGTGTGTGTGTGTGTGTGTGTGTGTGTTCATATGTACGTTTTATGCGGGGCCGTCAGGGGGCGCTGCGACGCAGTTGTTGAATTTGTTGTTGCTCGTTTGGCCTGCGCGGTATTCCTATTTTTGTTTGCCCGTCGGTTGACGTCGCCCTTGTTGCTGTTGTTGTTGCCTTAGTTCTTCGTGTTGTTGTTGTTGCCCAACGGTACTTCTGAGCGCCAGCTATTATTTGCTCGAATTCAGTCAAGCTTTGTGCTTCGTTGGTGCTGCTCGCGAAGTTGTCGCGTTGTCGTCGTTGTCGTCGTCGTCGTCGTCGCCGTCGTCGTCGTCATCGTCCCGTTGTTGCACCCAAAAAAAAAAGAAAAAAACAAAAATAAAACCAAACTGAAGAAGAAGAAATAAGAAATATTGAAACCGTTCCACCCAACCAAAGTCGTTTTCTGCCGTTATTTTTGTTCGGTTTTTGTTGTGCTCGTTGCGCCTATTCCTCCGCTCGGTTCTGTCTTTAACTGTGTGTGAGAGTGCTCTGTGTGTGTGTGTGTGTGCGCTTGTGTTTTTGCCGGCTTTGGCGCGGCCTTAAAACGTGAGTATATTGAATTGTCGCGCGCTATCGCTCCCCTTCTCCCTCTCTGTCTCTTACTCGATGATTATGTATGTGCGTGCGTGTGTGTGTGTGTGTGTGTGTGTGTGTGTGTGTGTGTGTGTGTGTGTGAGTTGGCGCCCTAATCTCCAATTTGAGATTAGATATAAAGTTGCTTGACATTATTGTTTTAGTCTGGGCCTGCATTCTGTTTGATGCACACACACACACGCGCACACACACTCACGTATACATACTATACTTACAATTGCCCGCATTTTGTACACAGCCAAGCTCCCAAAGCTCAGCTTGGACAGCTTAAAGCTTTTTGAGTTCAGCTTAAAGCCGTCGTCAATTTAACCCCCGCGCTTAATACATTAAAAAACAAAACAAATCGATACAAAACGAAAGCTTCGGCGCTTTTCAATAACAAAAAGGAAATGTATAAAAAAAAGAAGAAATAAAATAAAATAAAATCAAATCAATCATTGCAACAACTTACTCAGTCCTTAAATCGACCATAAGGAACCTAAAACGGTCATTGAGGATTTCGTGGAAATTCTTAGTGAAGGGTTTTCCCGATTTGTGCGGGGTGCAGGGTGCAGGGTGCAGGGTGCATTGGGGGGCTTATCACAGACGTAGCTCGGTTCTAGCTGCTGCTGCCTGGCCTAGTCGCTAGCTGCGTCGCCAGCTTATCACACACACACACTGTCTGGGCCAGGCCATATGTGTGTGCGCACACACACTCATACATATATGTATGTATTTGCCATATCGTGTTATCAATAATCGTATTGTACATATGCTCAGAGTTGGTGGATGTGTGCGAAAGAGTTAAGCGCTTACTTTTCACTCTCTTCTCTCCCCCTTCTCTCGCACTCTCTCGCTCTCTTCAATTGTTTTTCCCCTTATGTTTGCTTTCGGTTTATCAATTAAAGAATGGCGCATCCAATAGTTAGGTGAATTGATTGGATCGAGTGACGCGCAGCGGGTTGGAGCTGCTCCTAGCAGCAGCAGCGGACCAGAGTCTAATGCGGGAAAACTTCTTGATTCCGTAAATAGAAAACATATCTCATAAATTATCTAAGCAATTTATTGAGAGAGAGAGAGAGAGAGAGAGAGAGAGAGAGAGAGAGAGAGAGAGAGGGAGAGTGAGAGAGAGACGTTGAGACTAGATAAGCCTTAAGGTGCAGACTTTAGGCCGCTATGATAAATAAATGAGAAACTATATTCATAGATAGCTGATCGATTTGATAGCTCGTTTTCATTTTTGTCCTCTATCTCCTACTCTTTTCTTATTATTTTCTGTCTTTCTCTATCACTGTTTTGAATGGACACTCTGTTTGTATTTATCTTTTTTTCTGTCTCTCCCGCGCTTTTCCTTTCGGTCTCTCTGCTTTTCTTTCGCTCTCTCACTTCCTTTTGTTCTTTTCTCGCTTCCTCTCTCTGTCTCTCTTCTCCCACTTTCTCTCTTACTTTTCTCATTTTTGCTATCTCCTTGCCTTACAATTCTTTCTCTCTCTCTCTCTCTCTCTCTCTCTCTCTGTCTTTGTCTTACAATTACGATCACTCTCTTGCTCGCCTACTCTATTCATCTATCTCTCTTTCTGCCTCTCTTTTTGTTCCTCTTGTAATCGCTCTCTAATTCTCTCTCTCTTTATCTGTCAGTGATATTCCTACTTGATATTTCCCCTTCTCCATATCACTCCATATCTCTCGCTCAAGATATATCTCTCCCTCTGTCTGTCTCTCTTTCTCCTTCTGTGCTGTTTCTCAATCCTTATATCTGACCTTCCTCTTTCTTTCTTATTGACTTGCTCCCTCTAGTTATCTCTCTAGAGGTATCCCTCCCTCTATCTCTCTCTCTCGCTCTCTTTCATTCACACTCACTCTCTTTCTTTCTATCTCTCTCCCTTTAACTCTTTCTCTCGCTTCACTTACTCTTCTCAATATGTCATTTCCATGCGAATATCTTGAATTCTCATGAGATCTATAAAACTTTTCCTAATTAGTTCAGATTAATGTTGTTCCTAAAACGTCTTGATCTTCCCTAAATAACAATTCTTTAATTTGGAATTCTTTTCTTTTTGTTTTGCGATCAGCTTCAAGACGTCTTGCAAACGGTTGAAAATGGAAAAGACTCCCCGGTATACGCAGCGGGAGCGTAACATGGTGCTCGGCTATGCGGCCCAGTACAAGGATGTTATTGAGAACAAGCGCACAGACGCCGAGTCGAATCGGAAGAAGGACGAGGTCTGGCTGCAGATAGCCAAGGAGTTCAACTCGAAGGTCTATCATCAGCGCAGCGCCAAGCAGCTGCGACAGCTCTACAAGAACATGAAGCTGCTGCTCAAAAAGGATCTGTGCGGCGAGGACAAGGGCAATCGCTCGTTTATGGATCTGCTCAACACGCTCTCCCAGCAGGACTCGGTCGCCCAATACATATCCGAGCAAACGGATGGTGCTGGCAGCCAAGCGACCGGAAATGGACGCCACCTAGCCGATGACTATGAGGATTCGAAGGTATATATATATAGATGTACATATATACATACTATATAGTGAGGGAATGGGCTACGATCTAAAAGTTTTGATAGATCTATAGTATTATATGTCTCTAAATATTTCTAAAAAATTTGCCTAGACCTAAACCATTTTCAAGTTATTTCTGGTTCAGTAATCAACTCCAACCAATACTTCCCTGTTTACCAACACTGTTAAGTAAACTCTCAACTAATTCACTTTAGTTTTGGCTACAAAGCCATGTCCAAGCATTAGGACTAGATTTATAGGAGTAAAGTTTATTATTTCATTTATAATACTGTTTACCAACACTTGCGTGTTTACCAACACTATTCAGTGAAATATCAACTTGCTGGCTTCAGTTTAGGCTGATAAGGCTCGCCTAATGGACTAGACTAGATTCATAGGAATGCAGCGTATTTTGTTCGTTTTCCAACACTGGAAAATAGTTTTTTCAAGGAAACGAAATGTGCAATTTAGCTCCTTAACCAGTTAAATCTCTGCTAAAATTTCTTTAATCAATAATTTCGAATTATGCATATTGATTATATTTGTGTTATCCAACACTGGCTGACAGTTCCCATAGATTGTTCAAGCAAATATGCAATTGGGTTCTTTAGATACTGAAAGCTCATCTCAAATGTCTTTAATTCATAGTTAGATATTTATTCCATTTGCGTTATCCAACACTGGCAGGTAGTTTTCATAGCTTGCCTAAGCAAAAAAATGCAATTTAAAAACCAAAAGTTCTAGAATGGCTTAAGTTGACAATTTAGTATTACATATTGATTGTATTTGCGTTATCCAACACTGCAATTTTGGTATTTTTCTTTGCGGCTCGACAACAGCTGCCCATGTACGAGGGCATGGATACGGATGTCATACTGATCAAATCGGAGACAATTAGCGACAACGAACAGACCGAGAATGGCATGGACTGCATGGATGATGATGACGATGACGATTGCCCCAGCACCAAGGTGCCGGAAGTGTGCCTCGAGGAGGATGACGATGAGCTGTTCGCCGCGGATCTGCGTCAGCTGAATCACGGCTGCTTCACCCGCATGAACGGCACTCACTTGGCCAATGGCAGCAGCAGCAACATCAATATCAACATCAACAACAACAACAACAACAGCAACAACAACGATCCATTGCCGCGTGCGTCTAGCTCACCTGTTTGCTCCACGAAGACCTCCGTCTCATCCACCGGCAGCTATATGTCCGCCGGTCTGCCGAAGGCGGAGATTACGCTTTCGAGTGTGGGCAACATACGCGTGGGCGCGTTTGCCAGCATCAGTAAGGCGCTGCAGAATGGCTCCAACAACAGCAATAGCAGCAACAACAACAACAACAACAACAACAACAGCATTAGCTGCAACAACAACAACGATAATAACACTAGCAACAACAACAACAGCAGCAGCAACGGATTGGAACTAACAGCGGAACAGATCCAACAGCATCTGCTGTTGAACGGCCTGGGCCTGTCCGCCGTACAGCATCCGCCGGCGCATACGTTGCAGGCGGCCATCAATGCGAGCACCAGCGGCGTGGGCAGTGGCAGCGGCAGCGGCAACAGCAGCTCGCGGCATACAACGCAAACGTTGCAGCTGCCGCGTCTGGCACGCGGTCACACCGCGGGCAACGTAGTGCGCGGTGGAGCGGAGGCGACAGCAGTCGCTGCCGCCGCTGCTGCTGCGGCGGCGGCGGCAGCAGCAGCTGCTGCTGGTGTTGTTGGCGGCACCAACAGCAATGGAAACGGCAACGGCAACGGCAGCAATGTTGCCGGCGGTGTGCAGCTGTTGCTGAACGGTCATCAGGGCAGCAGAGACAAGGTGCATGCGCAGCAGCCCGGCAGCGGCCTGAGCGTCGCTGCCGGCAGCTTCAATGGCTACAACGGCCTCGGCGTTAGCAGCATCAATGCGATCAATTGTGCCGCTGCGAACAGCGGCAACAGTGTGAGCAACAACAACAACAACAACAATCTGAACAACAGTGTCGGCAGCAACAGCAGTCACAATCACAACAACAGCAGCGCCAGCAACAACAACAACAACAACAACAACAACAACCTGAACACCATGAACAACAGCCTGAACAACAGCAGCAGCAGCAGCGGATCACGAGGTCAGCACAACGAGTACATGATGTCGCTGGCCGTGGAGGAGCGCAAGCGCAAGATTGAGCTGCTGAATGCACAGATCGAGTACTGGCAGACGTTGACCAAGAAGCTGGACGCGCAGTCCGGCCACTATCCGAATCCGGCGTGCCTCTGCCACTTTCCGGGCAGCGGTGCCATTGGGGCCACTGTGGCCGTCGGTGCGGGCAGCGCAGCCGCAGCGAATGCGCTGCAAACGCAGTCGAGCAGCAGCTAGTCCGAAGCGGACGGCGGCGGCGGCGATGATGACGACGGCGACGATGGCGACGGCGACGATGGCGACGGCGACGATGGAGATGGAGATGGAGATGTTAATGATGATGATGACGATTCGCATGACGTTGGACTGCTGCAAAGCGATCTCGATGATGAGTCGGCTGATGTGGCAGCCACGCTCGACAATCGCAGCAGAAGCAGCAACGGCAACAGCAGCGACATCATATCCATTGTGGACATTGACGACGAGGATGAGGATGTGGATGACGATGTGGTGGAATTGCAGGTGGAATTGCAGCAGGAAAAGGTTAGCATCGCAGACCTAGCGCTGCACGAAGTGGAGGAGTATGACTCACAGGATGCCTTGGTCAAGGACGTGGGCATTGTGGGCGGCGTATCGCCCGCATCGTCGCCGTCGCCATCGCCATCGCCGTTGCCTATGCCGCCAGCGCCGCCGCCGCCGCCGTCGACGTCGACGTCGTCGCAGCCGCCAGCGAAGCGCATCAAACGTCACATTGCAGTGCTGCCGCCAGCAGCTGCCTCGGCGCTCCTGCTGCAACTGGCGCAACAGCAGCAACAGCAGCAGCAACAGTTGCCGCCCGCGTGAGAGCTATTAGCTAGTCTAGATACTTGTTCTTAACTTTACTAGTTTAGGTCGCCCCCCCCCCCCGCCCCGATTTGTCTTTGATTCATTTGCCATTTTATGTTAGCAACCAAATTACCAACTAATACACAATTTATCATTATTATTATTATTATTATCATTATTATTAACTGTACAACTATTTATTTTTATTTTTTTAAACTTTTTTATGCCTAGTTTTGTGTGCCAAAACCAAATCATGCGAACGACTGAGTGCATGGCCGTTAAACATTATTATTATTATTATTATATTATTTTTTTTTTTTGAATTAGTTTCATTTTCTAGTTGTTTGAAAACCAAATTTGATTTGCCATCTAACGCAATGCTTGCCAAAATTTAATTTTAAGCATTAACTTATTGCTTAAACCAAGCCAAGAGCCCGCCTACTATTATTTATTATTTATATGATTTTTCTTTTTTTTTTTTGTTAATTATCCTTCATTCTTCTTCTTGTAATATATATATACAAAACCATATATATGCATACATATATACAGATATATGAAAAGCAAATCTATTTAGCTGAGATTTAATATTTAAGTTATTTTTTTTTGTAGCTGCAAACCAAAACAAAATGCAACGAAAGGCCCAAAAAAAAGAAAAGAAAAGAAATCAATTTTCATTTGTCACTGTAAATTTTACCTTAAAATTACATAACAATTTTTTTGTCATGTAAAAAAAAAACGAAAACAAAAACAAAAACAAAGAAACAAACAAATTATGAAAACTGTACAAATGTGGTTCCTAATCTAGTCCTTAAAAAAAAAAGAAAGAAAAAAAACAAAAAAAAAAACTAAGAAAGTGTTTAAAGAAAAGAAAAGAAAAAAAAATAATTGTTATGCATATGTGGATTTTTTTTTGTTTTTTTTTTTTTTTGTAATATTTAAATGCAAAGCCCCAAATCCCAAAAAAAAAAAACCATCCAAAGAACTGTAGCTAATTTTAATGTACTTAACAAAGCTGAGGCACCGAAAACTCTAAAAAAAAGAAGAGAGAAGAGAAAACTAAAATTATGTTTAGTTAGTTTTGGATAGCAACTTGCTAGTCGCCGCTGCATAACTGTATTCATTTAGTCTAGCATACACAAAGAATATATGATTAATAAAAACAATGGCATATTGTAGTAATATGTATCTAAATATATATATATATATATATATATATATATATATATATATATATATATATATATATATATATATATATATATATATACAACAGAAAGTATGTGTAAAATTATTGCCTAAATGTAACCACAATTTACAACAACAAAAACATTTATACAATTTTTGTAAAGAAAACAAATTAATAATAAAAAAAAACCAGTGAATTTATTTGGTGGCCTAGTTAAATGTTAAACTTACTTAAATAAACAAATAAGTTGTAAAACAAAGCTTGGGCGGTAATTTCAAATTTCAATTTGGGCGGTTAACTACTAACGTAGGGTGGCAGCACGACATAGAGCGTTGCCAGACCATGGCAAGCGCTCAAACTGCACATAGAGATGTGCTATGTATTGTGACGGTGCTCTCAAAGTGTTAAAAACATGATATGCAAATGCACATAAAATATACATACTCATTTTACTTAACTTGTTTTTCACTGACAATATTAGCAGCATTACAAAAAGCATTTAAATGTTTTATATATATAAATATAAATATTGAATCACAGCTGTTAGCTTATTCCGATAGCATAGTCGTGACACGCAACGATTGAACAATTAGCTGCGCATCTCTAGGCATGCAAATGTGCGTAAATTGTTTTGCTTGCAAATTCATTCAGAAGCAAATGGCCGCATTTGCAAGCCTCAATTTAGATCAAATCAAATTGATAAATTGAAATAATTGCCTAATCCAATAGACCGCAACGCGCATCTCTATGCTGGAGAAGCAAAAGCAACGCTGCGCGCATGTGTAGAGCGAGAGCGAGAGCGAGCAACGCTCGTTTTGCATAGCCACATTAGCCTCTCCGCGGCCAGCTGCGAGCGCTCCGTTCGGCAGGGGAGTGTGTGGGGCAGAATTTGCAAGTTTTTATTTATTACTCATCCAGCGAGTATGCAGTCATCGAAAGACTTGTAAAAACCAGGTCCAGTTGCAGGTCCAAGTTCGAGCTCGTTGCATATGCGCATATTTTGTTGCAACATATGTGCAATTTGTTTGTTGTGGGCGACGGAGCCAAGCGATAAAAGTGAATGCGAATTCGATACCACACCAAGCGTGTGAGTGTGTGTGCGTGTGCGTGTGCGTGAGTGTTTATTTAGAGCCCAAGTGAAGCCCCAGCTCCATAGATAGTTCGTTAGCAAAGCGCCAGCTGTGCTGTGCGTTGCTGAATTGGCCACAGTTGAACGACGACGCTCGATGCCCGGCTTCCATCTCAATGAAATGGGCGAAATGGTCTTGGACGCCATCGATGACATTGGCGTGGTCGATGTCTACGATCTGGCATCGGATATTGGCAAGGAATATGAACGCATCATGGATCGCTATGGCACCGATGCGGTCAGCGGCCTGATGCCCAAGATAATTAACACGCTGGAGCTGCTGGAGGCGTTGGCAACGAAAAACGAGCGCGAGAACACCACCATACAGGAGCTGCGCGAAAAGATAGCCCAGCTGGAGAGCGAGAAGCTGGAGAAGGCGGAGTTTCGGCGACGCTTCGAAAAGGAGCTGGAGCTGATTGAGGAGCAGTGGCGCAGCGAGACAAATGAGCTGGTGGATTTGGTCTCCTCGCTGCAGGACGAGAACAAGCGGCTGGTAAAACAGACGCAGGACCTGCAATCGTCATCGGCCCAAAGCTCCGGACTGGGCGCCAGCCTAACCGAGAGCATCATCAGCATGACCAACAATGAGCTGCACAGCGCGCTCTCCGACACGCAGGTGCTGCAGCGACTCAAGGAGCAGATATACAAGCAGCGCGACGAGCTGAAGCAGCGTGAACGCGAACTCCAGGATAAGTACAGCGAGCTGGAGCATGTGAGTAGAGTGGCTTAGTCCCATTTGGCGACAGTTCAAGACTGTTTTTTTTTTTTATCCTACACAGGTCAACATTCAGGCAGAGCGTCTGAAAGCCTCGGAGCGGGACACGCGACGCCGTCACAAGCTGATGCAGGCGCAGGTGAAGACACTGTGCGAGGAGCGTGCCGATTTTCTCGCCCAACTGCAGGATCAGTGTCGCGAGATCAATCAGCTGCGCAAGCGTCTGGGCCTGGCCGAGAAGGAGAACGAGGATTTGGTGCAGTCGTACGATGATGATCAAAACGATCCCAATCGGCCGCGCTATACGACGCGAGAGCTTAAGGAGCTGATCAGCGAACGGGACGAGCTACTCACAACCATTGATAACCTCAACGAGCAGCTGGCCGAGCTGAAGCCAGCGAACAGCGGCAAGCGAACACGCCAAATATCCAGCTCCGATGACAGCGACGACGATGACGACGACAACGAGGCCGACGATGGCGTCGAGGCCGATGTCGAGGATGACAATGTGGCTGGCGAAACGTGCGTCTATAGCTATAGATATTTCGATTTAGAAATGTTTGTTGATTCTCTTTACTGACAGGCCACCGGGACACGATGCGCCCGTGCAGGGACCATTGCCCTATGAGCCAGACGATGCGCCCTGGAAGAAAAGCTCCGAGTCGGGCATACGCAAGTTGTGAGTGTCCATCAAATAGTTGCAATATAGAATGTTGACTGACATTGAGGGTGTCGCTTGTCTTTCGCAGCTTTCGTAAACTGTTCTCGGATCCATCGGACGGCAGCAATACATTCCCGAAACGTTCCTTGGCCACGCTCTCCAAAATGGCGCTCTCCGCCACGCCCGGCAGCGGCAGCGGCGGCGGCGGAGGCGGCGAGCCGAAGTAAATGCCTTTTAGCCTAAGCGCCAAGTGCATTCCAAAACACTAAAAACTTAAACAACAACAACAACAACCAATTAACATATTTTCTGATTCCTGTGGTTTGATTTTGTTTATGTATTGTTTTTTTTTCGTTCTTTTTTATTTTATTTATTTTTAGTCCCTGTCTGTCCCTTGCTATTATGTTTTATATGCTCGCTAAGTATTTACCATTTTCTTATCTGATGTACATAATTTATATATTCGATTGCTGTGCTCTCATAATCATAAGTTGTTATTTCTTTTTTACGTGATTGTTTAATATGTAATTTTCTCTCGCTCACACACACACACACACACACATATGTATATATATAAATACGTATATATATATATATTGATGTGCCACCATTTGGATTATGCTTTCTCTTACTTACCTAGTTTAGTATGTATTTTGTACTACTTCCCCCAGCAGCTGCTCCCCATTATATATGTATACTAACTAATCTAATCTAATCTAATCTATGACCAAATGCAAGGAACTATTCTAGGCTTGACTAGCAGGCACAACGGGAAACGGATTCCTTTCGAAGCCGAACCGCATACATATACACACACATACATATATATATATATATATATATATATAGATATATATATATATATACATATACACTTTACCTTATACATTATACTTATCTAACCATTTAGACATACATATACATACCCTATACATATGCAATGTTCCAAAGAACAAAATGTATGCGCAAGTTTTTGTGGCCAGCGGAGTGAGTTTTGAATGAATTTAACCAATTAGAAACCAATTAGAATGCATATACCCGAGAAGGATATCTAGTAATTTGTAGAAGAGTTTTTAAACCAGTTCAAATCCCAAAAGTATTTCAAAACATTTACTCAACTAAATAAGAGTTGTGTTAACAACAGAACTAACACTAATTACAACTAAACCAATATATATATATATATATATATAAAGAGATATTTCTATATATATATATATATATATATATATATATATATATATATATATATATATATATATATATATATATATATATATATATATATATATATATATATATATATATATATATATATATATATATATATATATATATATATATATATGTATATCTGTTGCAAATCTTAGCCGCAGCTTTAATATGCCAGTTAACAAATCATTCCACTTAGCTGACAAATTCTATTTAGCAAAATAATCGAGCTCTAATCTATGCTCTCTATATCTATCTCTTTCACTCTCGTGTCTCACATAACACAGTAGCCGTAATACGCTCTAATCCGTTAGCCAACTCATGTTTTTTAGCAAATTGAGCCTTTTATAGCAGTTGCCCCAAGCGGCCTTATATTAAAATACAAATTTAAATAAAACATAAAATATTTATTAAAAAAAAACACACACAAAAATGCAAAATAATTAATTAGTCAATCAAACTATAATTAAACATAAATTAGCCAGTGTTGAATTGTAGCCGATTGTTTGTTAACAAATTAATTATAATTATGATTAGCGACAACAAAACAACCACAACAACAACAACAACAACCACAAATATTAACAAGTTTGAAACAAAACAAATCAAATGCAATTTTAGCCGCAAATTTTAACCACAACAAAATTCGATAAAGAAAAAAATTATAATTATATGACTAGAAATGTTTGTTATAAAGTAACTGCAAAGAAAATGAAGAAGAGAACTAAGTACCAATTATATACATATACATATATATATATATATATATATAACAGTTTTTGTGCGTTGTTGCATTTGCCACAGTTGAATATAGATTAATATATATATGTATATACATATATACAGTTGTGTTCATGAAAATAGTAGTGCGATTGAAATGTTGGACAACATCATTTGGTGATAAACATGTTATTTTGAGAACAATTTGTAACAAGTATTCAGTTTAACATATTCAAAATAATATGTTTAATCACAAAATTGTGCTGTCCAAAGTTTGAGTCGCACTACTATTTTAATGAACACCTTTGTGTTCATAAAAATAGTAGTGCGACTGAAATGTTCTACAGCAAACTTTTGTGTTATGCATAATATTTTGAAAACAATTTGTAACAAGTATTCAGTTTAACATATTCAAAATAATATGTTTAATCACAAAATTGTGCTGTCCAAAGTTTGAGTCGCACTACTATTTTAATGAACACCTTTGTGTTCATAAAAATAGTAGTGCGACTGAAATGTTCTACAGCAAACTTTTGTGTTATGCATAATATTTTGAAAACAATTTGTAACAAGTATTCAGACTAAAATATTCAAAATAATATGTTTAATCACAAAATTGTGCTGTCCACAAATTCAGTCGCACTACTATTTTAATGAACACAGTTGTGTTCATAAAAATAGTAGTGCGACTTAAATCACGCTACTATTTCAATGAACACAGCTGTATATATATATTTAAATACAGTTTGCATTTAGTTTGCTGCTTTGCTTGGCTGCCCACACACAAGTCTACAAGCTACCCTCTTCTACCCCACTGCTTAATTGCTAACTACTTTGAAATCTGATCAATCAATCATGAAGTACATATCAGTTTTTTTGTCTGTTTGATTTTCATTGATTAAACACGTTTTTCTTTTTTTTTGGTTTTGGTTTTCAATTTGAAACGAATTTTGCTAGCAACGAGTGAAATGTGCCAAAGACTTAAGAACGGAATTCAAACGGTTGCCATTGATAACAGATTTCATTATCCTAACCACACACGTTAATTCTCTACTTCAATTACAAACAAACTAATTTTCACTTGGCAACTGAAATTTTACACAAAAAAAAAAAAAAAAACAAAAACAAAAATAAAAAAAATATTAAAATTAAATAAAAAATTTATAATGATAAATGAAGACGCTCGAGTATTTGTCTGAAGTATTAAAGCTATTGTAATATTTACGCGTTGTGCCGTGGAAAACTTTTTAAAAATTTTTGAGTTTTTTTTTTTTTTGTTTTTTGTGACTTTGACTGATTTGATTTAGAAATTTCCTCAAGCGCTTTGGAATTTTCTATGGCACAGCGCAGCAAACGGATATGAATTATACAAAAAAAATAAAATAAAAATTAATGTTAACTAAATTTATATATACATATACATATTATATATATATGAACAAGACAAAGATATATCTATATCAATATATACATACATATATATATATGTATTAACCAAAAAATATTTGAAACATTATATGCATATATATATATATATATATGTACATACATATATACAATTACTACACGCCTAGTTCGAGTATGCGTACATCGGAACGAGTTTACGGATCGGCTCCATGAAACAGTATATCACTCATACTCTTCACACACACACATTTTGTGCATTTTACGGATGCGGTAAATAAAAGTTATGGCAAGAAACAAAAAACAAAAACAACAACAAATATGACTTTTAATTCTAATTTTAATTCAGCTAGCTCTTAGCATGTTGTTAACTATTTGACAAGCAGATGCTGTCTCGATCATCGTACAGTGGGGCAAATGAATGAATGATTCTGGTAGAGAGTCGGTTGAAGTGCACGATGTCAACATTCATACACTTCATTCATATATTCAAACATAATACATTAATATTCATATTCATAAATTCGTACATTCATACAATTATTCATTCATGCTTTCACTCATTCATACATTCATTCATACATACATTCAGACACACAATCAAACATTCATTCAATCATACATTCATATAATCAGACCCTCATGTATTCATACACTAATTCATATATTCATACATACATTCGCACATTTGATATTCAAACATTCATACACTCATACAGTTATTCATTCATACATTTACTCTTTCATACATTCTTACATACATTCATATGTTCATACATTCATATATTCATACAGTCATACGCTCTTTCATTCATACATTTAGACACATTCACACATTCATACATTCATAGTTTCATATTTATTCCCATATAGCAAAAGTCTGATATATTTTTATTGCTTTTACAGCAGTTGAAAAGCTCTTTTTCGTCTGTCTCTTTCTTTTGCTACGTGTGCTTTTAAGCTACCGTAAACTTGCGTTGAATTGCGAGCCAAGGACACGACTACGTGCTCACAGCTTCCAGCTCAGCATCGCTGTATATCCGGAACATGCTCACAAACACACACACACACACACATACAATATATATATAATCCTGATGCTGGGTAACCGCTGCTTGCTGATTGCTGGGCGCCTGCTGTGCGCGCTGAGTTTGAGGCGTATCTAGGCGTGGTGTCTGCTCCGCGGATGACCTTGACACCAGCCCCATGATGCCAGCTGATGGCAGACAGCAAGCGCTGGGCCGTGTTGCTGAATTGAGAAGGCGGGTCGCCTAATTGGCTGTGCGAGCGGAACAGCATGCGAGCAACTGTTGAGGGCGTCGCCAGGGCCAATGCCCACCAATGGCACAAGGATATATGCATGCACCGGGCCGGACCAGGCCGGGCTCGGCCTAGCCGTGCCGGGCCGAGCCGAGCCTAGTCGAGCCGAGTCCGGCCGAACCAAGCCCGGCCGAGCCCATCGTCTACGCAATTCCAATTAAGCAATTAAAAATGCGCCGCCGCGTCTGGGGGCAAACATTGTCAGCTTTTTAATTAAGAAGATGCCGGCGTAATAGGTTAGAAGAAGATGCGCTGCAAAAAGCGTAGGTCGAAATGTGTGCAGCTAATGAACAGGGTGGCCAGGCCAATATTTTTCACTAATTGGCTAAAGCCTGCGGGCCGAGCACTGAAAGGGCATGACCATGGAGTGTGTGGGGGGAGGGGGGTTAGAGCAGAGGGTTGCTCTATTTGTTGTGCTGCGCGCTGTGCTCTAGTGAGAGTAATTAAGAGCCAAAACATTTAAGCAGTTGCCATCGCCCATACATACACATACATACATATGTACATGCATTTCACGCTAGCCGGGCTAACATTCAAGTTCAAGTCGAGTCAAGCTAATGATGATGCCCGTGCTAATGCAGACAGAGACGCTGGGGCAACGAAGTCGTTCGGGTGACCGGATGCCCCAGCCGCACATCGCATCGCGTATGCTGTACGATTTCAGGGGCCTTCAGTGAGTCGATTTTCGAGCAGGCGTTCAGCAAGCCGTTGAAGTGCAGCAACTTTTACCAAACTCCCCCAGCAAGCAACAAAGCTACAAGCAAGCAAGCATGCATACATACATACAAACATACAGTTATACACACATACATACATAAATACATATATACACATCATTATTGCTGCACGCTGACTGACTGAGCACAGTCAGCGGTTTTGCAGCTAAAGTAAAAATAGAGCTAAACGCTTACAAGCGCAAGTGAGCGCAAGCGAGAGAGAGAGAGAGAGAGAGAGAGTGAGTCAGTGAGTGAGCGCTGGCAGCGCAGAGCATATGTATGTATGTATGTATAAGAAAAACAACAAAACATCGCTTTCAGCTTTAGTTGTGTGGGGGCTGTGCTGCTGCTGCCTCACACTGTGCGCCTGTGCACAGAAACTGTTTTTTATACAAGGACATTGCCATCGCATAAGCCCAAACGTATATATATATGTACGTCTATACATAAATATGTATATGTACATAATATATGTATGCGCCAGCACGAAACTAAAAATGATACACAAATGTTAGCTGACATATGAGAGTTCGGGCGTCAGACAGGGCTAGCTATAGCACAGCGAGCGAGACAACTGGCTTCAGCACTAACTCAGCTGTGTGACGCTCTCTTTCGCTATCTCTGTCGGCATGTGAAATGTGTAGCTGTCTCACTGTTGCGCACTGTTGCTTGGCAACGCGCTGCTGTTGGACGCTGGGCGCCTATTTAGCGGCCAGCGTTTGGTTGGAACAAGAAAACGAAAGTGTTAAAAGCGAGCGCATTGTGTGTGTGGAGCTAGTGGGAGCCCGCTATTGGGTAAACGCATCGGCATTGGCCGTATGTGGAGTCCGTTGCGTTGCGCGGCCATATGTGATTGGGCATCCTGGCCCGTGCCCGGCAATGGGATGGCTTCGCGCTGACAGCAAAGTCAGCAAGCGAGCGAACGAGCGAACGTTGTTCGTGGTGGCATCTGCTGGTATCTGGCCGCCTGCTGAAATAGCGACGCGCATGACGCGATTTTGACTACGCCACAAACATGTTGGGGGCCCACCGCCAGCCTCTTCCAACCCACCAAGTTCGTCGCCAGTCGCAACACACAATACTGTTCCATCCAACGCTGGGCGCCTATTGAGTTCGGGTGAATTCTACGAATTTCGCCTGCCAGCAATTTTATCATTTTCGCGATGTTGCAACGGCCAATGGTGGCTTATTGGAATGAACATTCTAGGAACTTGCCCTAGATGTGTTAACAGGCGCCCAGCGCGCAGTAGTACAGCGACGACCTAAATAGTGTTTGCTCACGCTACGCTGTTTTTGTTTTTTTTTTTTTTGTGTGTTGCTGTTTCTTTTATGTATATACATAGCAAGCTATCACAATTTATATGCCCGATTGCAATCATGCACAGCGAGTGAAGAGCGTAAGAAGGGGACGGCTATAGTGAAGGCTGCGGTTAAGATATTGTGACAGCGCACTGGTTGCTGAAACGGCTGAGCTTTAAGCTTTTCGTGTGTGTGTGTGCATGTGCTAAACAGACGCTTGACGACAGCTTGCGTGCTGCTCTCGTTGCGCTGCGCTGCCTACGTACGGGGTATGCTGTGCGTGTCTAAAAACTCATTTGAGTAAAGCTTGCGGAAGTTAGTAGAACAAAAATATGCTTCGCATTGAAATAAACTATGGAATACATTAGAATTGTTAATAAGTTAGTGAACATGGCAAACAGTGTGGAAAACTGAAACGAAAACCATTTACAGGATAGCCGCAAGTCGACTATGCGTGCTCGCGCGTATTTATCTCTTACTGTTGTGTGTATTTAACGGCAGTAAGAGTAAGAAAAATAAAAAAGAACATTGCAGCTGCGGCCCAGCCCGACCCGGCTCGGCCCGATTGCTGGCAGTTCGTCTCTCATATTATGCGTTTTTTTTGTTGGTACAATAAATGCTCCAATTTTGCCAGGCGAACATAATGGGGCACAAAGCGGCCAAGCTGCCAAGCAGACTGAGAACCAATACAAAATAACACACACACACACACACACACATACACACACAGCTCACACACAGGTGCTTGATAGCCGCTTGCACTTGCACTTGCGGCCAATGGGAGAATTCTGGTTTGTTCTTGTTGTTGTTGCTGTTGTCCGTTGTTATTATTATTTGTTTTATTTTTATGCACAATGTGAGCTTTAGCTTTTGTTTCGCCGTTAGCTGTAGTTGTTATTGTTGTTGTTGCCACAGCCAATAGGGAACAATAGGAGCATAACCGACTAGCAGCGCTGATAAAAACAAAAAACAAAAAAAAAACAATAACTTTACAAAGTGAAAACTTGAAAGCGAATGTTACGCGCTTGAATAAGCAAAATGCCGCAAATTAGCATCCATCCCGTGGGGGAGGGGGGACGTAGTAGCGAGTGCGGTGGGAGTACGCTGCGAGGGTATATCGATCACATGCGCTGTCACATCAATCTGTCACATTTTTGTTGGTTTTTTTAAAGTTGAGCAAACTTTTCGCACACAAACATGTGTCAAAGTTCTCTTTTTCTTTTTATTTTCAGCTGCTTTGCATAAGTTATTAGAAAATTAAGTGTAATAAGGTTTCTAGTATATGCGGCATGTTATATATATACTCATATATATAATAAAAATATATATTTACATATATATTGTTGGCTATATTTGAGCTTCAATATGTCGCACTGGAAACTAAGTTCTAAGGCATAAACATGGCTAAGACTAGAAATCGTAGCAGCTTGCTGCAGTTGCTTAAGATTTGCTTACCTTATATAGAACATAAAAAAGCCAATGCTAAAATTTTTGATTAATTGAAAAGCTATAATACTATAATAAATAAATTAATAATTTATAATAAATAATTTAATAATTTATAATGAATAATTTTAGAGCATTATGGATACAGTAAGATTGGTAATCATGAGACGAGGGCTGCTCTCATATAAATTGTAGCCAAAATTGCTTAATTGTTTTGGCCAAATATTCTTCTTCTTGGTAGTCAATTATCATCTGAATTCGCTTGAGCTAGTTTTCAAAGTTTAAAGTTCAAAGTTTTGCCACGCCGATTTGTCAGCTTCAAAACGCGTTGTTTAAAGTCTTCAACAGCCGCGTTTAAGCGTTTTATTTGTGTTGTTCGCTAACAAAAAGCAATGATTAGCTGCGAAATTAGGACTGTAAGGCAGGTGACTAATTGATTCGCTCTTTTGAGTGCTCAAATACTCTGTAGACTGAGGCGAGACGTGCGCTATGCGAGCTCTGACAGAAGAGAGTTTTCGAAGGTCGGCAGTTTGTTTTCCTTAGTTGTATTTTTAATCAAATTTTTTTAGATTTAATTTAGATATTTTACATAACTAATTTAAGAGTACAGGGCTTTTTAACTTTTCTTCTTAGACATATAGATAAACGAAAAATTTATTGACAAGGAATAAGTACAATATAAGCATGAGGACGGAAAATGAATACAAAACTACATATATGTTTAATAATAATTTTATTATTATTATTAATATTGTTATTATTATTTTAATATTGTTGTTATTGTTATGATATTGTTTTAAATTTTCATTATTAAAGTTAATAAGCTCAGAAGCTTATTATTTTGTAATATTAGTTTTATTATTTTAATATTATTATTATTATTATTATTATTATTATTATTATTATTATTATTATTATTATTATTATTATTATTATTATTATTATTATTATTATTATTATTATTATTATTATTATTATTATTATTATTATTATTATTATTATTATTATTATTATTATTATTATTATTATTATTATTATTATTATTATTATTATTATTATTATTATTATTATTATTATTATTATTATTATTATTATTATTATTATTATTATTATTATTATTATTATTATTATTATTATTATTATTATTATTATTATTATTATTATTATTATTATTATTATTATTATTATTATTATTATTATTATTATTATTATTATTATTATTATTATTATTATTATTATTATTATTATTATTATTATTATTATTATTATTATTATTATTATTATTATTATTATTATTATTATTATTATTATTATTATTATTATTATTATTATTATTATTATTATTATTATTATTATTATTATTATTATTATTATTATTATTATTATTATTATTATTATTATTATTATTATTATTATTATTATTATTATTATTATTATTATTATTATTATTATTATTATTATTATTATTATTATTATTATTATTATTATTATTATTATTATTATTATTATTATTATTATTATTATTATTATTATTATTATTATTATTATTATTATTATTATTATTATTATTATTATTATTATTATTATTATTATTATTATTATTATTATTATTATTATTATTATTATTATTATTATTATTATTATTATTATTATTATTATTATTATTATTATTATTATTATTATTATTATTATTATTATTATTATTATTATTATTATTATTATTATTATTATTATTATTATTATTATTATTATTATTATTATTATTATTATTATTATTATTATTATTATTATTATTATTATTATTATTATTATTATTATTATTATTATTATTATTATTATTATTATTATTATTATTATTATTATTATTATTATTATTATTATTATTATTATTATTATTATTATTATTATTATTATTATTATTATTATTATTATTATTATTATTATTATTATTATTATTATTATTATTATTATTATTATTATTATTATTATTATTATTATTATTATTATTATTATTATTATTATTATTATTATTATTATTATTATTATTATTATTATTATTATTATTATTATTATTATTATTATTATTATTATTATTATTATTATTATTATTATTATTATTATTATTATTATTATTATTATTATTATTATTATTATTATTATTATTATTATTATTATTATTATTATTATTATTATTATTATTATTATTATTATTATTATTATTATTATTATTATTATTATTATTATTATTATTATTATTATTATTATTATTATTATTATTATTATTATTATTATTATTATTATTATTATTATTATTATTATTATTATTATTATTATTATTATTATTATTATTATTATTATTATTATTATTATTATTATTATTATTATTATTATTATTATTATTATTATTATTATTATTATTATTATTATTATTATTATTATTATTATTATTATTATTATTATTATTATTATTATTATTATTATTATTATTATTATTATTATTATTATTATTATTATTATTATTATTATTATTATTATTATTATTATTATTATTATTATTATTATTATTAATATAATATTATTTTTATTTTTATTATAAATAATATTATTATTAATATATATATTATTATATATTATAAATAAAAAATAATTATTTTAATATTATTTTTTTATTATTATTAAATTTTTGTTTTTGGTTTTTAATTTTATTATTTTAATATTATTTTATTATGATTATTTTAATATTATTTTGTAATTTTTTTTTTAATTATTTTTATTATTATTATTATTTATTATTATACAAGTTAATACGTTCAGCTCAGATTCTGCAGTGAGACGAGCCAGAGTTAACACCTGACCTGTACTTTAATATTGAAATATTCTAAAGACAAGCTAAAAAGACTTGGATTTGATAGCTTTGACAATACTTAGCTACTAAATTGAAGTCTGTCCTTGTGATAGTAGGACGCAGCGTATGTTTAGGTAAGGTGTAAAGCCGCTAAAATTAGCTTAAATAATGCAAATTTGTATGGCTAAAGCTTCTATACTTATGTCTGGCTGGAGCACACTAAGAACTACATACTCTAAAAGATCGAGATAATGACTAGCCAACTAAACAACTCTATAGATCTTTCAATTTCTCCTTCCATAAAGAAAGTTTTCACTTCATGGCTAAGCCAACCGCATCGATTCATAGCAATTTATGTCTTCTCAGCTTAGTGGGAACTATTTTAAGTTTTGGCATAGCGAACGTATGCGAGTGTCAGCGACAATTGTCTTGCTACAAGACAGCTGACACTTGAAAGTCCTTTGGCATTTGCATAAACAGGCAGGTGTGGCCGTTGACATTGCCCAAAGGACATGCAGCCATAAAGCGTCGAATTTGCGTGTGTGTGTGTGTGTGTGTGTGTGTGAGTGTGTGTAGAGCGCAATTAACAAAAAAAAAAAGAGGAGCAAAAAAAAGGCAACTTCAACAACATGGCACAATAAGGACAACAAGGACACTTGGAGTGTCAAGTGTTGATATTAAAGCTTCAATGCGCCCGCCCACTAAGGCTGGCGCCACCTCCCATCACGTGCTGGCAGGCCAATTGAAATCCGGTCAGCAGTGTTGTAAAATGTGCATACATACATATATATATATATATATATATTTTCTCTTTTTACAGTTACAGCGGTCAGCAACGAAAATATGGCAACTGCATTGCAGCTGGGCGCCCGGGGGGCAGCGTTTAGCTGCCCGAACAAAAGAGATGTCTGTCATAAGTTTAAGCGTCTTTCAAGTACGAAATCTTATGCATGCAAACTGATGTTTGTGTGAGTGTGTGTGTGTGTGTGTGTGTGTGAGTGTGTGTGAGTGTGTGTGTTAAGCTCTGCGACGGTCTGCCAATGCGAAATGTCCTTTGGCGCCCCCTGTCGGCCCCGCTTGAATGGCCAGCCAAAGCGCAGAGAAGTAGGCAACACTTTGCGCTTGCTGCGCCAGCTGCCATTCGACAAGCGGAAGTGGCATTTAAGCGGATTTTGTCGACTGCTTAGCACCTCATGCGATCACCACACAGTTGGCCAAAAGGAATAAAAAAAAGAAAAAATTCTCTCAACTGGTTTCGCCACTAAAACGGTTGCTGAACGGCAAAACGCTGCGGGCTGTGTGAATTGTCGAATGGCCAGGTTGCCCGGCTGCCGGTTTGCCGGGCTGCCCGACTTGAATGCCAAGTGTTGGGGACAGCAGGGTGCCTCAGGGCTCCCAAAGTCGTCAGCCAGCAGCGAACAGCGAACAGTTTATCAGCTTTAATTATTTATTGTCTTCATTACACTTAAAAACAAGTTCGAATGCTCTGGTGGGGGAGTGCCTGACTAGGAGATACCCTGAACCTTCTATATATAGATATATATATTGCAGACAATTCATGCACACACACACACACACACACATACATACATACACACACACACACACGCTCTGCTAACTGCGCAGCGACTGCACTTGGGCTGCGCTTGTGATCTTTACCATGGCAACTTAATTGTTGAGTAACTTTTCCTCTGATGGACTCGCTTAGTCAAATTTTCTGAACGCAATAATGATACTCATATGTGTGTATTCGTCAAAGCACAAGCTTCTGTAAATGCTATATACACTTAAACTTTTAAGCCTCTGGCGTTTTGTGTTTTGCTCACACGGATGGACGGACGGACATAGAGATATATAGACAGATAGACTAACAGATGAACAGACGAACAGACGGACGGACGAACAGACGGACAGACGGACAGACGGGTAGGCGAACTGAGAGACGAACGGATAGACAGACGGACGGACAGGCGAACCGACGGACGGACGGACGGAGGAACGGATGAATGGGCAGAAGGACGGACAAACGAACAGATGGACAGACGGACAGACGAACAGGCGGACGGACAGACGGACGGACGGACGGACGGACGGACAGACGAACAGACGGACGGACGGGTAGGTAAACTAAGAGACGAACTGATACACAGGCGGACGGGCAGAAGGACGGACAGACGAACAGACGGACGGACGGGTAGGCGAACTGAGAGACGAACTGATAGGCGGACGGACAGATGAAGGGATAGACAGACGGACGGCCAGGCGAACCGACGGACGGACGAAGGAACGGATGGATGGGCAGAAGGACGGACAGATGGACCAACGGACAGACATCCATGGCGACTCAGCCCGTCATCCTGATCAACTATAAATTTACGTAATGGCGTCTGCCACGCCTCCTTCTGCCTGTCACATACATTCTCACTAAACCATTTCCCACTTTCAATGGGCTCAGGCTATAATAAGACTCGAAAACATTGACAGACCAAAAAAACTGTGAAAGTCTAGTGAGTTTTTGGGCATTCACTAAGACTTCCTTGACTGATACCACGAGCGATGCGCGCCACTGAGCTTTACAGCTGTTCTGCAGCTCTCATTCGTGAGTAACTGAGCAGTGGCTGATGGCTGATTTATGCATAAATTGAGTTGATGACTGGCTGAATTACTTAACGAGTTGATTCATTAGTTCACAAAAGAACAACATTATTTATTCATCGACTTGACTTGACTGCAATAACCGCATAATGTGCTGCTATCAGCCAAGTTGACAGTGCTTAGTGCTCAGTGCTCAGTTCGCTAAGTCAATTGTTTTTGGTGGGCAAACAGCTTAAGCGCTAAGAATGTCAATGTCAAGGCTTCGATTAATTTTATTCACTTTTGCTGCTGCTGCTGCTGCTGCTGCTGCTTGACAGATCATCAGACAAAGTGTATTCATCATATTTGATGTGATAACTTAACGGCATTAAATGCTAGGCGAAAAGCACTCCACAAAGCGACAACAACAGCAACAACAGCAACAACAGCAACGACAACAGCAATCAAAATTGTATAAAATGTCAGCTATGACATAATGTCACATTGTTGCATGCTTTGTTGTTGTTGCTGTTGTTGTTGTTGCTATTGCTGCTGTTGTTGCTGTTGTTGAAGAGTGAACAAAGAGCAGCCAAAAGCAGTTTGTGGGGAGCAAATTTAAGTCAAAGTTTTACTTGGGCGTTCGCTGACAACACATTAAGCTCACTCGTGCGCTCTCTCTCTCTCTCTCTCTCTTTCGCTCTCGCTCTCTCTCGCTCTCGCTCTCTAGTGCTAGCTTGCTCTGGCTTGCTCGTCGCCTGCTCTCAATACATGCAAAGCCGGCATTTTGTTTTTACGACCTGGCTATGGCTTCTTTTTGTTTTCTTTTTCTTCTTTTCTTTTGAGGGGGTCTTTCGTGACCCTCCCCCTCACACCCCCCACCCGTTTGCTGGCGTTAGCTTGGTTGGGCAGGGCCCTGCAGCCAACAAGGAGCTTTTTGCTGCAACATTGGCAGTCGGCTTCCAGAAGCTTTAGCTGACTCGTTGGACACGTGCCAAGCGCTTCCACGCGCTGGATGTGCGGGAAGTGCTTTTGCGCTATAAAGCAATAACAAAACATATGGCCCAAGCTTTTCCCGGCATCGGGCCCAAAAACAGCTGTGTGGGGCAGACGGTGGCAAGTGCTGACGATGACGACATTGGCTGATGCCATAAGGCTCGAGATCAGGAAAGCAGCAAGCCAGGACAGCTGCTGCACGATAAAAGACGACCTGTAATTGAGAAAGGATGCACATGGATGCAGGAGCGCAGGGGTGGCAGGGTGGAGAGGGGGCGGCTACGAGCCATGGACTATGGAAGAGGGTAGCGGGAGGAGGGGGAACTATGGTCTATGCCAGCAGCCAGCTGCCAGTTGTCTGCGGCAACTTGAAGCTGATTTGGATGCACAGAACCCACAGTACCCCACGGCCCTACAGTCCCATACAGCCCCCCACAATCCCTTCTTCTCAGGTTTTTTTTTGTCTGCAATCTTACGCAATGTGCTGCTTGGCTGTTGAAATGTTTGATTGACATGTGATGCATACGACTGTGGATGTCATCGAGTGATGACTGGCGCCGTAGAACGTATATGCGTTATGATTGAGACTAAGTGAAACAAAACGAATTACAAATAACATGATTGATGGATTGATTGATGGATTGGTTGGTTGGCGCTGGATAGATTGATGCATATTCATTAATATCGGAAAATTACAAATGCACAAAGAATTTAACAAGAATCCAATTAACGCTGTGCTGCTTGATTGATTGACATTAAGCTTTTGGCAGACATTCAACAAGAGTTAAGGCATTTATTGATTGGGCTTATATGAATTGAAAATGATTGAAGCAGATTAAATATAGATTGGAAATCATATAAATGAATACAATTTTAACATATATAATTTAATGTCTGTTTATTTTCTTAAATGAAACTGAAATGTCGTATTTGAGATTGGGTTGATATGGTTGCATCTATAGCTGTGGTCATAAAAATAGTAGTGCAACAATTTTAATAAATATCTATATATAAAAATTGTTATCTCAACACACATTTCAAATTGTTTTCAATATATTAAGTGCATCACAAAATTTAGCTGTCCAAACATTTCAGTTACACTATTATTTTTATGAACATTTCAGTTTCACTACTATTTTGATGAGCAGAGGGTGTAGTCAGTTATTCCATGTTTAATCTATTCAAATTTTGAAAACGTTCAATTATAATGAGACCAAATGTGTTTTCAACATGTTTCATGTTCAGTTGCACTACTATTTTTATAAACCTTTCAGTCGCACTACTATTTCTATGAACATTTTAACCGTACTACTATTTTTATGAACAGTTCAGTTTCACTACTATTTTGATGAAAACAGGGCGTAGTTAGTTATTCCATGCTTATTATTCAAATTTTGCTTATGTTAATTTGGTAATGAGACCAAATGTGTTTTCAACATGTTCAAACATTTCAGTTGCACTACTATTTTTATGAACACAGCTGTAAGTAGATGTAGAGATAGATGTAGAGATATATAAACAGGTAAACAGTGTATTAGACAGATAGATGAATATATAGATAAAAAGACGAATTGATTTATATATGCATATAGAATAGTTAGTTGAGTATATATACAGATTTATCAGTATATATATATATATATATATATATAAAATAAATACCTGTTTTATAATCAGTTTTCTGATTGGAATTTCAATTAAATTATAAAATTCTGTCCACAGCAATAAATTGTTTTCAAATTGTGTGCGCTTGTTTCATGCTAAATCTAGTTTTCCATTGATTTTAGCTTTTCATGGCGCACATTGTGCAGTTAATTGAAATTTGCTGTAGAAGTCTAATTGCATTAATTGATTGATTGATTACGACAAATATTTTCACTTGGAAATGAAAATGAAAATTTAATTTAAATATGCCAGCGTGCGCTATTCTAATTGTTAGCCCCACGCCCCACAACCCCCGTCCCCCGCCCCCGCCCCCGCCCCACCCACTCCACATGCCTGCTTCTTACCTGCTGCATAGCGTTTTAATTGCATTGCATTGGCCAGGAGGTAACTAAATATTGCTCATACGCCCGAGGCGCCTGAAATGCTGCAACGATTTTTCGCATTATGCGCAGCAACTCGCTGTTGCTGTTGCTGTTGTTGTTGTTGTTGTTGTTGGTTTTTATAGTTTTGTAGTGCACTTGGGCAGTTGGTGCAATCACATATATATATTATACATATATATATATATATATATATTTAATGGCCCGCCTTGCATGGCATTTAAAATATATAAAGAAAAAAAAAGGAAAAAAATTCAAGCTGTGAAAAGAGGTATATATTTTACCTTGTAATAATGTGCTTTGATTTTTCGCTGGCGCGTGTCGTTTTATTTTTATTTCTCATTTTTTAATATGTTTTTCAAGTGCACACACACACACACACACAAACACTCATACACACGCTCTAACACACATACATACATGTGTTTAAGTTGTTTTTGCTGCATGTTTGATGCCGTCTGCCTCTTGCGTCGTGAGTACAACGGCGTAAAGTGGCCAACAAGCCGTTAAGCGTGCTCTCCTGCCATGCATGCGCCCTTCACACACACGCATACACACACACACACACACACACATACAAAGTGTGTGTGAAGCTTTAATAAAAATATATGCATATAAAAGAAAAATAAATAAAATAAAATAAAATAAAATAAAATAGTAGAAGAAAAGCAAAGAAAACAAATGCAAATAAAACTCAGCTCAGAGTTGACAAAAGGGTTGCAAAACTGCTGCTCATTACCAAAAGTTGACTCTGTGTGTGTGTGTGTGTGTGTGTGTGTGTGTGTCTGTGTGTATGTCTGTGTGTGTGTGTAGAGTTGCAGTTGCATTATGATATAAGGTTGCTGCCACAACTAAAGCGGGCCGCCATGATAAATGGCTCACGAACTTTTCTCTCGAACAATTGCAGAACTTGCGTTGCGGCGCCTATGCGTATGCCACACATTTGCGACGCCACGATATGTCCTCTGGGCCCACCGCTGCCCCACGCTTCACTTTTTGTGCCCATCTTGTTTTGCCTTTTAGGCCTTCTTGGCAGCAGCTCAATTCCTGCTCCGCCGCATCTTTCCCTGAGCTGCAGACCCAGTTCCAGCTGGCCTGGCACAAAACTTAGCAGACAATTGCAATTGCAATTGCTCTCCCTCCCCCTCGCCCTGCCCCTCTCTCTAGCCCTCTATCGCTCTCTCTCTCTCTCTCTCTCTTTCACTCTCGTTCGTTCGCGTGTTCATCCTTTTGCCAAGTTGAAAATTAGCTGCGTTTTATGGGCTCGATTCTTAGAAAGTTGGCCATAAAAAATTTAAACGTCTTTACGTACCTACTGCAAATGCATTAATTCTTAATTTTTCCGGAACACAGAACTAGTTCATTAAGCGAGTTCAGTTTTATTTACTTGATTATGCATTGCTCGTGTTTTTTATTGCACTCTTAAATGAACTAGCTCGTTGGGCCAGTTCACTTATTTGCTTATAAATATTTAAATGAACTAGTTCATTGAGCTGTTTCACTTATATACTTGAATATAGGAATATGTATCGCTACCCTTTTCTTATATAATGTCTATGTTTTTCGAAATAATATTTTTATAAATTGCAAAAAATGAACTAGTTCATTGACTTGGTTCACTCATATATATATGAGTATGGCTATGCATTTCTCACCTTTGTATATATTGTCCGTTGGAAAAACATGTCTGTAATGAACTAGTGCATTAAGGTGATTTGGTATAATGAACTAGTTTATTAAGCTAGTTCAGCTATTTGCTCTGAATGTAGAAATATGAGTTGCTCGAGCAGAAGTTTTTGAAATGAACTAGTTCATTAAGTTAATTTTTAAATATTTTCATAACTCTTAGAAATGAACTTGTTCATTAAGTTAATTCTTAAATATTTTCATAAGTTTCAAGCATATCAATGAGGGCTTTAGTTCGTTTCTCATGTCTTCAGTTTCGGTTCATGAACCTGTCGCAGTTCAATCAGCTTCATGGATTTATAAAACTTTAATTTCTAATTTCAAATCAAGTCTCGATTAAGAACTGAATTGCAGTTCCGAGTGGGTTTTTAGACTTTAATTTCCTAGTTATTTACACAGAGCTCAACAAACAGGCCAAACTCCCATTGCGCAGACAGTTTACACGCGCACACACACACACACACACACACACACACACATACAAACACGCATACATACATAGATAGTTACATCATTACATAGCCTGCATGTTGACTGGCTGTCTAGCAGTGTTGTCATTGTCAATTGGCGCTGGCTCAAAAGGCAGTCGACTTGGTATCTAATTTAATGGGAGCCGGGCAAGGATAACAGCCTAGCCTTGTGGCGTCTGCATTGGCTTAGCGGTCAAATGTCTGGTCGAGCATTTGCTGCATTGTCAATTGGCATTCAATTACTGAACTTTGGCCGGCACTCTAATTAAATGATCGATGGATCAATCAATCAATTGTGCAATCGGACAATCTGCATGTTGTTCGTGTGCTGCATCAATCTTGCGCCAACAGCACAGATCCACATTTGGCCATTTGGCAGCTGACCTTTTATGCCATTTGCATTCTGTTGCTGCCGCAACTGTTGCCTATGCAGCGGGGATTAATGTGCATGTAAATAGTGGGGTTAGTGTTGTTGATATACCTGGAAAAGACATTTAAGCAAGTGATAAAGCATATTCAATTCAATTTATTTTGCTAAATTTGATCTTCTTATTGGACAGACTGCGTTCAGCTTGAAGTTGGCTGCGTGTAATCAGCATTTGCCATAGATATATACATACATACACATACATATACATATGTATTTAATTTGATATGAAATGCTTATTCAGCATAAATCTGGCTGTGCTTTAGTTAAACTCAACACATACATACATATGTCGCTGTATAATCGCCAACCATTAAAAGTTGAGTCAATTTGATCGACAGCCATTCTGATTGGACACTGACTTTTTCAGGCTGCTCTCTAGTCGCGTTCTCTTCGTCCATCGAGCTCACAACGACGCCGTGTGAAGCGTCTAAGTAGCCATCTCGCTCACACTCAACAACTCTCAAGACTACGCTCAGCCGCAGCTATCTTTGTCTCGCTCTCTCTTTCTCTCTCGGAGTGTGAAGTAGCGGCTACGAGTCAGATATGAGCAGCGTGCAGCAAAGACGCAAACTCACTCGGATAATATTTTTACAGCAACGCTATACAAGCTCTCAGCCTAGCACTAATACAACTGCAACTGTAGCAGGCAATCGCGACTAAATTGAATAGAATTAGGAAACTGAAAACAGCAATCTATGTACATAAGTATATACGTAAGTTAAATTTATATTTTTAAATAATTTTTTAATAAAGTAAAGTCTTTTGTAAAGATATTATTTTTAAATAATAAAAAAAAAATAAATAAGTGTAAAAAACAGTCAAATAAATGTATTTATATATATTTTATTTTAAGAAGTTAAATATATTATTTTTGTATGTATATTTTTTATCTATTAAATACAAATATATTTTTTTTTTCATTTTAAAAAAGGTTTTTTGTTTAAATACTTTCTTTTTTTTTTAATTTTAAGATTTTAAATACAATATATTTTTATATATTTTTTTTTCTATATATTTTGTTATTTTTTAAATATATATATTTTTTTACATTTTTTAAAAAGGTTTTTCGTTTTATTTTAAGAGATTAAACATAATAAATTTTTATATGTATTTTTTTCTAATATAATAAAAAATATATATAATTTTTTTTTTTAAATTTTTAAAAAGTTTTCTTGAAATTGAATGTAATATTTTATTTTAAATGTATTTTTTATTAATTTTAATTTTTTTTTTTAACATATTTTTAATAGTTTTCTTGCTTAATATATTTTTTTATCAAATATTTTTACATATTTTTCTATTATATTTTATTTTTATTTTAACATTTTTAAAAACTTAAATTTCACTTTCTAACATATTTTTTTTGCTAGTTTCTATTGGCTGGAAGCTGCACAATTGCCCTAATGAGTAGAATAATTTCAGCTGCAATATATTTGAGCCATATTTAAGCCAAGCAAGTGGCTCATGAATATGAATAGAAGATAATGCCATGGCTCTTGTTCATTGAGTGAATTTGAATAAAATTTGCAGCGTGGCTTATTATTAGTATTTATTTTCATGTTATTTATGAATATGGCTGAAAATATGAGTGTGTGTGTGAGTGTGTGTGTATGTGTGTGTGCGTATGTGTGTGAGTGTGTGTGTGTGTGTGTGTGTGTGTGTGTGTGTGTGTGTGTGTGAGTGTGCGTGTGTGTCGCATAACATAAATCGTTTTGGCCTGGCTTTAATGTGCGTCCTCGTTTTGGCATTGTCAGCCCTTTGGGTGCTGTCTAATTGGCCAACTGGCTGGTTGACTGGCTGACTGGCTGCCTGGCTGACTGGCTGGCTGACTGGCTTGATGCATTGGCAAACTGGCAAACGGGCAAACGGGCTAACTGACTAGCTGCCTTTTGGCAGCATCCCTCAATGTGGGCTATCAATATTTGCGGCACTGCGTCTTTGCAACTTATTGGGTCTTGGCTCTGGGCCTGGTTATTCGGCAATATGCTAGCCATTTTATGACAACGCCCACGCCCACGCCCCCATCCAGCCGCCTCCTCCATGCCCAGTTTGGCATTTGCATATGAATGACAGTATATGGCATATGAAAAGGAAAGCAATGCAAATCAATAAACAGACAGACGTGTGTGTGTGTGTGTGTGTGTGTGTGTGCGATCCAGATGTTATGCAAGCCAAATGGCAGCTGCCGGCATGCCAAATCTCAAGCTCAGCTCGATTACGTTCAGGTGTAATCAACATTTCGATAAATTTATGGGCATCTGTTGTCGACGCCAGCCAGCCAGCCAGCCAGCCAGTCAGTGAGGGAAATGCATGCGCCGGCCAAGCTCTACATGGGACTGCAGTTGTACATTTGATATCAGCAGGTGACATTTCACAGTGCTGTGTGTTAAGTGCTGCCTGCGGTGGCACAAACAGAGAGAGAGAGAGAGAGAGAGAGAGAGAGAGGGGAGAGAGCCTGGTACAGGCCTAATAGATATGTACAGTAATGCCGGCGGCATTTCAATTTAAGTTGCCACGTGTCAACGGCGCACACAATCCACACTGACACTTCAAGCACAGCGAGCAACAACAAACACAAAAAAATAAAACACAAAAAAAAAAAGGAAAAGCTAAAGGAAAAAAGGACTAACTTGCCACGACTCCACTACTGCGCTGCTATGGGGCATGCGGCACGGCTTAAGCTGGCCCTTTTGTTGGCTCTTACTTTATGGCTGCTTAGGCTGGCTGCCGCATCGATTTACGGCAAACTTGCCACACAAAATGAGCTCTGCTTTTAGGCAGCCGCCCCAGACGCTCATACATACCAATACATACATACATACATACACACACACACATACATACATATAAATATATATATATATATATATAGCAATTCAAATAAAACGCAAGCAACGCCCAGCAGGTGGCGCCACTGCCAGGGCAACCGGAACAGCACCTTGTCTCACCTCAGCTTTTGGCCTTAATACCAGCTGACGTGCAGCTGATATAAAACTTAATTAAAGAAAGACCTTTAAGGCCGGGTCATACACTCTATTTTAAAGCCAAAACACGTTACATTCTTAATATATAAATATAATAATTTATGTATTTATAATGTATATATTTATATCTATTTAGATATAAGTTACTTCTATATAATATTGTAACTAAATCGCTGCTATTGTGTCTATGAGGTCTGGCATGCGAGGTTTGCTCAAAGAGTGCTGTTTCACAACAATTTGCATTTATTTATTTATTCATTAATATTTATTTTCCAAGTAATTACAATCGGATTGATGTGTTATGCACTTTTACCTGCCCACTTTTACCTGCTCCTTTATGACTGCCGCCTTTATGGCCTCAATCACTTCATAGCTTCGTCCTTTCATGTGCCAGTTCAGTTTGCGGAACTCGAGCTAAAAATTTGGCTAACACTTTGATGGCTGCGGCATCTTTAGTGTCTTGTTTTTGATTCAGTTTCTTGGCTTCACTTTTTGGCATAAGCAAAACTCAAAGGCAAGACGAGACACATTCCAGCAAAACAGCTGTCAAAACTTAACAGAGCAGGCGAAATGACCGAAACTTGTTAGCCTAAGTAGGGGACGTCGAAAGTCGAAAAGCAATAATCGAAATTTGGTTAGCAGATAACTACGCTATTCAAAGGGCCAACTTGCTAGCTTAACTGACACGCGGCCATGTGCAGGATTCTATATTGAATTGAATTCTATCTATCTATAAAGATGGCTGTTGTCTACAGAAGAGCGAATTCGTTGCTTGGTCTGCTGCTGCTCCCCTCAGCTGATCAGCTATGAATTGACTTTTTTTGGTTCTTCCTTAATAACTCGGCTATATTTTCGAAACATACTTCTGTTAAAGTATAGTAACAGTAATACGTAGTCGTTCTTCCTATGCTATCTTATGGCAGCTGAGCAAATGAAAGACAGATGAATAAGGGCATTGTACAGATTGAAGCCAAGACAGTTGTAGTTTGTGTTGCGTGCGATTCTGCAAAGACGCAAATTGCTAATTGGACCTTTGGACAGGGCAGTATCAATATCTTGTCTGGCTGTTGGCCTAAGCTTCGAAAGAGTGTTGTTCAAGCAAACCTATTGCTTATAGCTGAATGTCAAAGTAAACCTATGGCTTGTAGTCTTATACTCCATGCCCCTCTCTGGGAGCTCAAGTAAAACACGTCCGATCACCTCTGGTTTCGATTACAAGAGGTTATTATTTTGCTGATTTTTGACACAGATGGAGAGTGGAGAGTGGCATATTCTGCACTTTCCATCTGTGTCTTGCCTACTCTAATAAATTCACAATTCACTCAAACACAAATGGCGCTTCTATCGATCTGATTGGCAAAGTCGCTCAAGTGCCTTGCTCACACTCAATCGCGTTGACAGTACGATCAATTTTTATACATATTTTGTACACTTTCAGCAGACTTTACAATTAAATGGCAGCTCTTTTTAAGTATTTGAAAAGCTAAATGTTAATAATAACTTAAACTGTTTATGACATATAGTTATACAAAATGGTAGCACTCTAGCTGGGTCAGCGAGAGATGGAGAGAGCGAGTGAGAGAAAGGCGGCTAGAAGAAGGCAGCAAAGTATCCAGCTAAGCAGCTTTAGTTTAAAGCCTCCACAACATCATTTAGCTGCATTAAAACACCTTCAATTGTTTTGCTTTCAGCAAACGGAAAACTAAATTGAAGTGCGACAAACTTAAGCTGAAGCTAATGCATAGCAGCTGCGCCAGCCCAATCGATTATCCTCTTCAAATATTTATATCAAAATGGAATTTCTATAGAATGCAAACTAAAATTGAGATTTGCATAAGCTGTGTTGGGTTTCATTTCATTTATTTATTTATTTAATTTTTTTTTTTTTTGAGATTTTCTATGATGTTTGTTACGCTTGACAAGCAACAAAAATCCACTCCCAAATATGCAATTATGGAGCTGTTGTCGCAGCAACTGACTGAATGGTTAACGACGCACAGTTGGGTCACATCTGCGGTCAGGCAAATGACATTTAACAAGGCAATTAAGTAGTTGGCATTACAGTCGTGACAAGCAGGAATCTCAAAAGACTGAGCCAAGAGAGGGAGCGTGGGAGAGTGGGAGCGAGAGAGAGAGAGAGAGAGAGAGAGAGATGTGTCCTTTTTGCCTTTGCGTGCGGCCACAAAAAACCACAATACTTAGCAGCAACAACAACAACAAGAGCAGGAGAATGGACAACAACGGAGACCGGCAACTGGCAGCTGGCAACTGGCAGCTGGCATGTGATGTCTGACCTTGAAATTTATGGCTTAATATAATAAAATGCCCAAAAGTATGCAATGTTAAAGTGAACGACGCCATTTCTGGCTGCCTTCGGGGCAGCCATTCGCTCCGCGCCGCTTCACTCCTCTCGCCAGGGCCATCCATCGCCATACACGAAAATAAAACGCAATTCTGGCAGACGCAGACCCCACACACACACACAAAAGGGAAATGAAATATTAATAATAATAAAAGCAACAAGAAGGCAACAGAAAAAAAGGAAAACAAAATCAAAACACAATAGATGAAAATAGCATGAAAAGAACGCAAAATTTATGCCGTGTACATGTGGGCGGGCGGGCTGGTGGCTACAGAGGGGCTGGGGGTGCGGTCGGTGGAGCGTCCCTTTCAAAAAAATTGACTAGCAAATGTTTATCAGGCCACGCCCAGCCGCTCAACTTGTGGCTCGATTTACGGCTTAAAATACATTTTTCAATTTCATCATCGAATTTCATAAAACAAGAGAAGAGAAAGGAGAAGATGTGGAGAGCAGACTTCTAGCAGGGAATGCACGACTGGCAGTTACCCTGACGGCGGGGCAGAGTAGAGCTCTCGCTCTCTCTCTCTCTCTCTCTCTCTCTCTATAAGTATATGTATGTATATATACATACACTGCTGCTTCTGTTGCTTTTTGTGCGATTTTATGGCAATTTTTAGCGCACGAAACGTGTTCATGTGATAAACAATTTGTTTTCTTTAGAGATATGTTTTTCCTTTTGCTATTTTGAGCGGCATGTGGTAAAGGTAGCTCATATCTGAAATCATGTTAGCTAAGGTAGACTTTAGTCTCCTAAAGTAATCAAATTGAGCGACGCTTGCTTTGAAGACGAATGAGATAAGCACATCTTCAGCTTACTTCAGACACTCAAACAGGCAGACAACTAGATGGATAGAGAGACAACTTGATAGAACGATAGATGGTTAGATAGACAGAGCAACAAATCAGACAGACAAATAGATGGTAGACAGGCAGTGAGATAGTCTGAATGAGTAGAGCGATCAATACTGCACTCCCATCAGTGAGTTACAGCGATCTTTGCTGAACTGAACTCCTGTTGCTTAAGATTCTTATCCAATTGAAAAGATTCTTTTTACACATAAACAGCTATAGCTATAGCTATAGCTATAATTTATCTATTTTGCCATCATCTTCCTGGAGTATAGAGCACAAGAGTTTCTCTTATGTTCCATCGTGTTGCATGTTCCATGTTTGTTGAGGGACGAAAGCGACGCTACAAGAATCTGCTCTCGCCAAAAACATTTCATACTTGAATTCAGTCAGTCACTCATAAAAATAGTAGTGCAACTGAGATGTTGGACAGCAAAATTTTGCGACAAACATAATGTATTGAAAACGAATTGAATATGTAAATATGATATGATATTCTTGATATTCGTTTCAAATTGGTTTCAAAGCAATTTTCTAAAACACAGCTGTGTTCATAGAATTATGAACACAGCTGTATATACATATATGTATATGTATACCTGACACTTACCTCACATCGACCACGCCTCCTACCGCCCTGTGCTACATATACTTAAATAAAGCCGATATGCCCAATGCAATCGATTGAGTGTAGCTGATTGGTATTATAATTGAAGTGTATTGGCTATTGAAGTGGCTATAAAAGCGTAAGATTTATTTTTAGTTGTTATACTTACAGTTTATAAATATATAAATATATATATATAAATATATATATATATATATATATATATATATATATATATATATATATATATATATATATATATATATATATATATATATATATATATATATATATATATATATATATATATATATATATATGTCAACATAATTATATGTCATTATTATATCTAAAATTTATTGACGTAATAAATGTTGGTCGGAGTAGCGCGTCTTAGTGACCTTTTGCATTGACTACATTTGGTATATACACATATATGACGTCACAAATGGGACACACATATATAAATATATATACATATTACTATTTGATGTGTAAATCTAAACGGCGCCAGCGAAAAGCTAGACAAAATGGCTAAGGCGCAGTTAGCAAACAGCAAACACACACACACACGCACGCACACACACACACACGCACACACACACATACACACACATACACACACACACACACACACACACCCAGACAGACGCACATTTAGAATTTGTCAGTTTTTGGCACACTCCGAAATTAGAAGCGAGTGCAAATGTTGCTTAGCCGCGATTTCTGTTTTTGTTTGAAGGCCACGCTGCGTATGCGCAATAATTTGGGTAAAACTTTCACGTTGCCAGCGCCGCAGGAACCAATTCCATTGTTGGCTGTGTTGCTGTGTTGCTTTGGTTGCCTTTGTTGTCGCCTGACAAGTTAGCAAGCTTAGCGAGCGACTTATCAAACAGCAAGTTTATAATTAATGTGCCAAATGAGAACGCAACCGCAAGTAGTTTGCACTTAACACGGTCTGCCATTTTCCGACGTACAAGAATAGCTGCAACAGCAGCTGCAGCAACAGCAGCAACAGCAACAACAGCCCTAATATAGGTAGATAAAGGTGGCAGCAACAGCAACTATCAGCGGTCAGACAGCAGCGACGCATGCCACTTGCAACTTCCGTTTCCGGCCGATGGCGTTGCAAGACACCGAAAACACACAAAAAAAAAAAAAAAAAATAAAAAATAAAAGAAACTATAAAAACTTTGTCTACCAAAAATGCTGCACGACTGCACAATACTCTGGTCGGCCAAAGTGTAAGCTGCCAGCTAAATCTAGCGGTTAAACAGCTAAAGATTTAAGTAGCTGTTTCTTAGTCTTCTTTGTTCCTTCTTTTATTCTGAATTACTTTAAGCAGTTAAGCTGGAATCACATAAAAATACCTTTGAGTAGCTTGAGCTTAGCGAATATTCCACAATATGAATATACTCTGTTAGCTCCATAGAGTACAGTGCATTAAGATTACATGGCAGAAAAACAAGTAAAATATGTTCAAGCTGCAGAGAACGACACGGCAAATACCCTGTAAATAATTATAATATATAAAATCGTTGGCATACTCGTCCTAGCAAGCGTTGTCTCTAGGCGTAGCAAATAGTGAAATATCATCTTTATTTTGGATGATATACTCAAACAGGCAATCTGAGATCTGAAATATATAGTAGATAAACTAAAAACTAAGTAGCTATAGCAATACTCTTGTTGCCTTTGTTACTTCGAGTTTGTTTAAAGTATATGTATTTATATATTATATTACAGCAAGTTTCTAATGACTGACTAAGTATTATTATTCTACTATCTATAATACTCCAAAATACAGTTGAATAAACAAAAGCTGGGTGGCTGAATGATTGTCAGTTTCAGTCGGATTTCAGATCAAAGATATTGCATATCGAAGACTCTCTTTTATACCCCTCTCTTCCCCTCTGTCTTCAAATTGACTCTTATACACATGTGCAGCACACTAACATACCCCACTTTGTGCGCTTTTATAGGGTATAAAAATCGTTACGAAAATGATTCGAAATTGCCGCAAATGACTGCAGGAGCCTTTGGCTTGTTTAAGGTCCTGACATTTTCGAACAGAGCGTTTGAAATTTATTAGGCTTTCGAAACAAGGACACACACACACTCACACACACTCGCACACACTCACACACACACACACACACACACACGCAAGCCACAGAAGCGAAAAAGTGGACAAGAAAATGTATCGAATTCTCTTGCAATTCTCTCATTTGTTGTCGCTTCTCATTCGCTGCGCCTGCTTTGCGCATTTCTTTTGTGGATCATTAGCATTTGGCTGACTTTTTAATTAATGTCGCGTAATTAGTTTTGCTGTCCACCGACGCCGGCAGGTGGCGCCAGTGCCCATAGTGAAGGCGCGCGCTAGGGTTAAAAGATGCACGACGTTATAATTAAAATGCGACACAGAAAGAGAAAGAGAGATGGAGAGAGAGGAAGAGAGAGAGAAATGTTCACAGATTTAATATAATTATAATGAACGTAATTATGCAAGAGAAAAAAAAGGAAATAAGAAAAGGGAAACGCAGGTAAAAGACACACACCAACACAGACACCAACACACACACACACACACACAGCGTACAAAAATCAATATAACAAGTCAAGGCACACACTCACACACACACACACATGGATACAGCGGCATTTTGGTGTCTTGCCGGGCAGCTGTCTTCCTTTTTGGCTGGCGTCGTTAATAAATTTTCCATAGCATTTTAGTTGGCTCTTTTCTACAATTTTTATGGCCACAATAAAATGCAAGTTACCGGCTGCTTTCAGGCCTGGCGACAGCCAACTTGTTTCTCACTCGCAAAGCGCCCCAATCCACCCCACCGCAACCTCAGCCCCAACCCCAACTGGGGTGGCTGGCGTCGGGTTCACGGCGGGTTAGGGTTCGCCGTAAGTGTATTGCGCACGCGATGCAGCTGCTAGAGATGGCAGCCAGCCGCATATATGGCGCAAGTCTACTCAAGCCTCCATTAGCCAACTATACGTCCAACCCATAGCTACCTATATGCTATATCTATAGCCACACTTTATAGCTCTCTAATGGGTAGTCAACTTAATATTGAACATTGATAGAAAGTTGGGCTGACAACAAACATCGAGTCACTTGAAGGTGTTCAAGGGCTGTTTCTGATTCAAAGTTTCTTTTTTATCTATGACATTCTAATTGATGCCGCATGAATGCTGCTGAGATATAAATTAAAGAATAATAAATAAGAATAATAATCTATGTTAAATAATTATATTGTGCAACCTTTAGCAACTTTTGTTTTTCTAACATTTTTCATTATGATTTTGAATCGTTTCAAAATCATTCTTCAATTCTCACTATTAAATCCATTATTAATAACTGTTGACAGTATTTTTATGCCATTTTTTGGTATTTGTTTGTAATCTTTTGCATATTAAAATATATAAGAATCATTCTTCAAACCAAATTAATGGCATTTTGAAGACTCTGTAGATAAGATAGAAAAATGTCAACATTTTTTGTTGCCTGATATTTTTATTGTATTTAAAAACTCATCAAATTACTAATTGTCATAAATTTAACCAATAATATTCCTTAATAAAAAAAATCAGACAACCTAAAATTTTAACAACTTTTAGTTTTCAATTTCAGTTGCCCAAATTTGTTAAATTTAATTATTGCTTTAATTCCTTTTGATTCTAGTAAGGAAAAGTTTTCATGTATTCCAAATTTGAGAGATAAACATATTGTTATTATTATTATATTTTATAAATAAAGAAAATAGGACTTTTGTTCATATAAATATGAGAGATATATACATATATTCCAAATGTATTTGATTTAATAAGTTGTATAATTAGTTAAATATTAAAAAATAAAGAAAATTACAGTAAATCTTTACTCATATAAATTTGAAAAATTAATATATTTAAAGTAAATTTCATTGAAAAAAAAAAATGAATGAAAAGATTTACCAATACAACTTTAAGGGATAAATACATTCAAAACTTATTTTATTATTAATATATATATTTATTTAAAAAATAAATATAAAAAGAAGATTTGCTCATATATAGTCGAGAACGTTCTTTTACGTTTTACGTTCTTTTATTTTTTCATATAATTTTTTGTTTATATATTCATTTTTTTTTTCAAATAAAAAAGTAAAAATTTATTTGTATATATGTTAATTTTTTTTAAATAAAAAAAGAATTTAAGAAATTTTACTCACATAAACTTTTGTTTTTTATTCATTCACAGTAAATAATAAAATATATTTTTATATTATGTTTATTATTATTATTATTATTATTATATTATATTATATATTTTTATATATTTGCTACTATGATAAATTGGTTTCTACGGAGTTTGTATTAGGGCAAGATATTCAACTAAATTTGAGAGAGAAATATATGCCAACTTTATTTAATTTAATTATTTATATAATTATTCGAAAGCAAAGTTTTCCTCGTAATTTGTTTCTATAAGCGTTTAAAGTCTAAATCTAGAGATATATGTGAAAATTGAAATAAAACTGCAATGAGCTCACATATTTTATGGTTTAATATTTGTTTTGAGTAAGGCGAATATATGTTGTGTGAATGGATAGCTATCTATGGCTATGGCGCGACATCGCGTAGACTGAGGACTGCTGTCGCTGCTGTTGCTGCTGTTGTTGCTGTTGCTGGTGTTGCTGGTGTCGCTGCTGTTGCTGGTGTTGCTGCAGTCCGAATGCCATTTTATTTGTGTGTTTTTTGGGGTCGCTTTTGTATTTATTACATTTCAATATTTGGCATGTTGTTCGTGGTTCGTGTCGCAAACTTTTGAAATTAGGCGGCCAGCGCGCGCGAGAGAGAGAGAGAGAGAGAGAGAGAGAGAGAGAGAGGGAGAGGGAGAGCAGGGAGCAGCTAAGTGAGAAGCCGGGCTAACGGCATTTTCTTGGCTTGCATAGTCGGCGCCGCTAAGTATGCAACGCCGTTTCGTGTTAAATCATAATTAAATGAATTTTAGCTGTTTTTTTTTTTTTTTTAGTAGAGAGAGAGAGAGAGAGAGAGAGATAGCTGTGTAGCTCTGCGTGCTGTCGCTGCATTTGTAAGCATTTTTTTTTTGTTGACTGCCCTTCAGCCAAGCTGTTGACTCCCAACCTAAAGAGGGGAGTGTCAAAAGCAAGAACAACAACAAATTCAAATATAGAACTGAAAGTCAGAGAGAAGAAAGAGACAGCAAGAGCAGTTAACAACAGAACAATATCAATAACTATGTAACTATGTAACTATGCATGACCGGCATCCAATAAATGTTAAAAGTCAAATTATAGAAGCATTGATTGGATTAGCCGGGGCGTGGCTCGGCATTTGTGTGCCGGTTCACATCATGCCAGTGCCATCAGGGCTGCCTTGGTTAAACAGGAGCTTAACTCGCTGCCTATTAGCCACTAAAAAAACGGAATTCATTTGAGTTGCTGTGCAGCATAAACACCAAATGCAGAACGTCAATTGAATGCATTGTCTGTATTTCTTCGATATTTATATATACATTTATATATCTATATATCTATATCTATATATACATATATACATATATATATATTTATGAACATATATCTACATATGCATCCATCCATTTTTACTTTGCAAACTGATCTGTTAGCTTTCAGTTAGCCGAATCGTTTTATTATATCAAAAAGTTTCTTAATGAAACATTCTTTTCGCTATTGTCTTCTGACTCGCTTTATCTCTTCTTCTCTCTTCTATATCTCTCTGCTTCTTTTTCTCTCTCTCTTCCTCTTTTTCTCTTTTTCATGATCTTCCTGTTTCTCTCTGTCTTTGGCTCTTTCTTTACCTTTGCCCCCTCTATCTCTCTCTCTCTCTCTCTCTCTTTGTCTTTTCTTTCTTTGCCTCTCCTTTTCTTTCTCTCTTCCTTTCCCTCTCTATCTTTCTATCTTTCTCTTTCTTAATTGTTCTCACTCTTTCTCATTCTCTTCTCTCTCTTATTCTCTCCCTTCTGTCCTACCTTTCTCTCCCTCGCCCTATGTGCCTCGCATTCTCTGTCCATTATCTCTCTCTCTCTCCCTCTCTTCCTCTACCTCTCTCTTTCTCTCTCTCTCTCTCTGCCTTTATCTCTCTCTTTCTTATTCTCTCTCTCTTTCTTATTCTCTCTCTCTCTCTATCTCCCTCTCTCTCTTTCTCTCTCTCTCTCTCTGTCTCTCTCTCACTCTCTCTGTCTCTCTCTCTCTCTCTCGCTCTCTCTCTTTCTCATTCTCTCAGTACTCGTTCAGCTTGTTGACGATGTTCGGTCTGGCACAGCCGGCTACTATCGTCGTCCAACGTGATTATCATCGTTGTCATTATGTGCGTGTGTGTGTGTGTGTGTGGTACGTGATGATGAGGTTGCGTGTCGTGGGCCGTGGCTGAGAAACAGCTGTTCATCGTCGCCTGCTGAATGCTTTCGGCTCCGACAGAGTTTTGCAGTCGCTGCGAGCAGCTGTTGTTGTTGCTGGCGCTGCTGGCATTTTAGTGCGGCGCCTGCGCCACTGGAAGCGGCTAAAGGTTTGTCACATGTTTTTGGCTACCTAGAAAACATCGCATGTTGCTTCCAATGTGCCACAAAAGGCAAAAAGCAAAAGCAGCAGCAACAACTGCCGCGAATTGGAAATGTAAGCGACATTGCAGTCGTGCGGCCGAGCAGCAAGCAGCGAGCAGAGCTGAGCAGAGCAGAGCAAAGCAGAGACAGTTAGCCAAACCAGTCAGCCAAATAGCCAGCCAGTCAGCCAGCCAGCCAGCCAGCCAGTTCGTCTGTCAGTCAGCCAGTCAGTTTGTCAGTCGAGAGTAAGAAATTTGTGCAACTGCCAAAAAGTTTAAATGTTAAATTGTTTAAAACATTTGCCAAGTGCGTCGCGTGCTCGCCTCACAAACTTGTGGCAATCAATCAATTAGCCAAGAGACCCAGCAGCTGCCAAGGGGGCGGCCAAGACACCCAGAAGCCAAGCCAATCTCCCAATCTGCCTCAGACGACGCAGCAACGGCAACAACAAAAACTAGTATAAAAATCAATATCCGTCTAAAGTTTATTTCGGCTTAACTCAAATGGAACTAGAAGTTTAACAACAGCAACAACAGTAGCAACAACAACAACAACAACAACAACAACAGCAACAACAGTAGCAGCAGCAGCAACACAAATAATTACACTGAGAACAACGATTAGTTAACTCAATTGATCCGCGCCTAAAGCTCCACAACAAAAAAAAAAAAAAAAAACAAACAACAAATTTGAATTCAGAACAAAAAGTTACTAAAAAAAAAAAAATTAATTAAATATCTATAAACCATAATCCAAATTAATCGTATAACTATTTTTCAAACTTAAACAATTTAAATTAAAAATTAAATTAAACTAAACTAAACTGGCCAAAAATTATACGCAATTTAAATATTATAATTAATTTATAGCCGCGCTTTTTGCTTACGCAATTTATTCAAGACAAAACTAATCAACAAAAAAAACATAAAATTAAATAAAAACAAAAATACGCCTATTAAGTTTGTCAAATATAGAAGAAAAAATAAACAAAAATAACAAAAAAAAAGTCCATTTTGTGCAAAGCTTAAAAGCTAACAAAGATTTACACGCCAAACTAATTTTGAGAGAAGCTTTAACAATATATATATATAAAAAAAAAAAAAACAAAAACAAAAATATTTAAATAAAATTATTGTGAAAATTAATATAAATGCTGAACTGAACAAATAAATAAAAGTTGCTCCATCCATAGTGCAAAGTGAAGTTAAATACAAAATTATATAATATTCAAAAAAATAAAGAAAATTAATAATAAAAAAAACATATTTTAAAGGTAAGAAGAGTTAAAAAATATATATTTTATTGATTTTTTTTGCTATAAATAAAATAACAAAAAATTAAATGAAAGCTCCATTTACTAATATGCATAAAAATAGCAAAAATTTATCAGATACATTTTAAATATTTATATAAATATAAATATATTAAAATTTTTTTTTTTTAAATTTTGTAAAATTATTTAAATTGAAAAATGCATTTAGTTTTATATATTGATTATTTGCTGATAGAAAAATGAATTTAGAAATATTTATATAAAAGAAAAATAAATAAATATAATTTATATAACTAGTTATAAAAAAAAGAACTAAGAAAAATCCAAATTTTTTTTTTCTGGAATTTATTTAATTTATTTTCATTACTAAAAAAATGATCAAAAAATAAATAAAAAATAATTTTCTTAGTTATATAAATTGTATTTATTTTATTACAAAAATATTTAAAATATTTATATATTTGATTTTTATTTATGGATTTTTGTTGTTTTTGTTTTTAATATAATATAAATATATAATTAGTTGCTTAGTATTAACAAAATTTACAAAAATATATAAAAAATATAATAAAAGATTTTAAATAAAAAAATATGTATTATTTAAAAATCCTTGTTTAAAAAATATTTACAAACAAGATATACTATAGAAATTCTTAAAACTATAAATTGAATTTAATTTCTTAGATCTTAGATTAGTTTAACTGGGGAAAGATTGAGGGAAATTGATGATGCATTTTGCGTTTGTGCAATTTGCATGCCAAGACAAATCGCGCTTGACAGCGGCAAGCTGTTGGACACGTCCAATTCAAAAATCAACGGTTGATTGGACGCACAGCTGAGCGAGACACACACACACGCATACAGGCACATACACACAGTTAGATTTACAGAGAGCCTACCGCAGAGAGCTTCGGCCAGCTGTTTGTGTGTAGAGCGCGTCGCCTGCTGAGTGAGAACAGCCGGCAAGCGCAAAGCAACGGTAAAATCAATATTTACTTTGCTGGCAGCTGTTTGCAGCTGTATTGGTGCGTCCGTCCATGTGTGCGTGCGTGTGCTGCTGAATCAGATGGCTCGCCTTCCAGTCATTTTGCACAATGTTCAACGCTGAGCAGTATCGACTGCATGCCGTTGAGTTTAGTAATTAAAATTAAGAATTAGTTTTATGTTTGCTATTGTGTTATGGGGGCTGATGCTGGGCCTAGGCAAGTGCCTGGATCGCCTTGCCATTCAACTTTGGCATTTGCTGCGACTGGAAGTTGCGTAATTTCATTAGCGTTGCCCAATCGCATATCATGCACATCGACTTTGCCTTCCAGTCGGCTCAGTCGGCGTTTAGCGGCATTTTTCTTCCATTTTGTTTTTGTTTTTGTTTTTTTTTGTTGTTTTTTTTTTTTTTTTTTTGTTTTTGGCTTTGGCACGAGGACGCGGCGTCGTTAACGAGATATCGTCGTCGTCGCCTGCTGGCTACGTAGTATATCCGCCGTACTGTCCGGCAATTCGTGGTCAGCGTCTCAGTTGTTATCCGAGTGTCTTGTGCATTATATGAGTAACAATTCATAGTCCGTCGCACCACTCAAAGCAAAGCACGTAAATATATATTTCCAAACTGCGCGAATATGTAAATAGTCAAATCTATGTTAATATATGTACATATCTATGTGTATAACAGTTATAATATTAACATAGATTTATGCATATTCTTTAAATATATTCTTAGAGTAATCTAAGTTTATTCTATGTGCTTAGTTCTCAATAAAAAAACATTTTGTGATTTTTTTTCAAGTTTCAAAATAAAGTTCAAATTTAATTTTATTTTTTTTGTATGAAGAATCGTCATATATTTGTGTATCAATATTATTTACATAAATATGGTATGAATTGATTTTTTGCTGGCGTCGATAAGATAACAAAATCTGTGTGATATTAATCAGTTATATACTATATAAAAGAACTGTTTTATAGTCTACCGTTCTAGCAATCATAAGCTAACTTTTCCTGTTGTGGCTTTTAAGATCAAAGCTATATCATAGGATGCGCTTGTCTATGATTGCGATATACGATATTTGAAGTACGATATATGATTTACGATATATGATCAACGATATTCGCTATGAAATGTACGATACTCGATATACGATATAGAACACATGATAGATATGCCTTAACGAAAGCACGAGTATATCGTATGTTGTATATCGTAAGTCCAATATCGTATATCCTATGTTGCATATAGGATATTCGTTTTACGATACACAAAATACGATATACTCGAACTTCCGCCTGTCCCGTCTATATACACTTAATGATCTCCGAGACTATAAAATTGTATGCATACATTTTTCTATAGATCAATGCTCTATTTGTTTACTTTAACTAAATAATCCTGAGAGTTCTTAAAATAATAAAATAAAACTATTTTTTTTTTAAATTTAAATATAATTTTTCTAGAAATTAATTTGGTTTTTATACTAACTTCACTTTGCTACCTCGCATAGTGTTAAGTTGAAGTAAGGAAAACTCTAAACTTTAGTTTGACTTAAAGTAGGCTACAGAGTTGCGCGAGGAGGGGAGGGAGATAGTGGGCTTGTAGGGGGAGTTTTGCCTACTCTATTCAGCGAGGAGTCGAGTACTTAATGCGCCAACTCCAAAATGCCAAGGCGGCATATCGAAAAATCGACGACGGCGGCGCCGACGAGAATGACTGGCAAAATGTTAGCCGGCGCGGAACGGTTGGGCGGGCGGACCATGGCGCCAGTAACGAGACGAGAGTAAACGAAACAGAACGAAATGAAACGACTGGGAAACGAGCCAAAAACGAATTGAAACGAATTGGAAGCGACGAGTGCGGCTCGTTTAGCCGGCCGCACGAATCGCAAGGACGAGGACGAGCCCTCCTCGGCCCAGCTGAGTCGACAACAACAGCAACAACAGCAGCAGCAACAGCGACAAACAACAGTTATAAAAGCTTTGGCAGCGCCGCACGCAGACGCAGGCTGGAATAGTTCCAATAACGGCAAATAAGCCACAGCAGCAGCAGCAACAATAACAACAGCAAAAGCAAACGCTGAAGTTGCCGTGCAGCCCGAAAATCGGCGACGAGCAGACGCCGCTGCTTCGCGTCGCAGTCGCAGTCGCCGTCGCCGTTGCCGCTTGTTTCGCTGCCCAAACGCCGACGCCGCTTCGTTGTGCGAGTTGTTCCGGCCAAAGAATCAGTCGTCGTCGAGCTTTCAAAACGTTTGCAGCAAACGAAAACAACACAAACGTACACAAAGTGTGGCAGCAGCAGCAGCAGCTAAAGAAGAAGTCGCAATAACAGCAACCAGCAACCAGAAAATAGCAATCAGCAGCAGCCGCAGCCGCAGTAGCAGCCGCAGTAGCAGCAGCAGTAAAATCAGCCGCAGCCGCAGCAGCAGCTACAAAGTAAATTCAATTCGAACGCAGAAGTTCAACAAAAAGCATCCATATTTTTTTTACAGTTATAAACAAAACGTTTTTTTTTTCGATTACTGCAATTAAAGTGACAAATTTTTGTTTGGTGTGTGAGTGTGTGTGTGTGTGTGTGTGTGTGTGTGTGTGGTGTGTTGCTGTGACTCAAGTTGCTTTTACTGCAACTTCGCACTTGCGGCCTGGTTGGAGGTTTTCTTGTGGCTTCCTTGCGGTGATATCATATAACAAATTGCCACAGTTCTCTGTGGCTACCAACTACAACACGTGCTGACTCTCTGTGTGTATGACTGTGTGAGTGTGAGTGTGTATGACTGTATGTGTGTGTGTGTGTGTGTGTGTGTGTGTGTGACCTATTGATTCTACAACTTCCTCCAGCAACTTGTGTAGCTCAGTGCAGTTCCGTTTCATAGCGGCTTCGGTTGCAACTTCTTTCGAGTGCCCCAGTTGCATGGCAGTTCGTTCTACAACGTTGCAAGTGTTGAAACTGTTATGTTTTTTTTTTTCTGTGTATTTCTTTTTTGTTGTGCTTTGTTCCGGCTGCTCTGCTCGTGGAGATTTGGCTAATCATCGAGCCAATCAATTCTTGATTGAAAACTGAAAACTGAGCTACAGCCATTGCGTGACTCGATTGCAAGCTAACAAAATTATATCAAAATTGATACAATATGAGCGCTGCTATCCAGCTTATGCAGAATAGCCAACTTAAGCTCAGCTTTATGCTGTGAAACTTTGCTGGATTGGGCTTTATCAGGGACAAACGACGCATCTGATGCTTAAAACTCTTCTTTAGACTGGGTTTAAGACATCTAGTGATTTTTCAAGCTAGATTTCAAGCTAGATTTTTAAGCTTTAAATAGAGTTTTGTTCGAAATTAGTTAAAAATATTGAAAAATTAAATTTTTAGCTATTTTTTATTTATTATTACAATTTAAGTTACGAATCTTTGCTTCAGCAAGTGTCTGCCATAGGCAGGTTATGCTGTACTTTTTAGCATATTCAGCTTAAAACAAGCATAAAAATATTTTAGAATATTTTTTCTCCTATAAAAACATAACCTTTTGCACTTTACTTTAAAAATTTAACAGAATTTAGCTAGAGAAAACATTTTTAAACATATTTTAATAATAATAATTAACCAAATTTAGTGCAACATTTGAACAATAGAAACTCAAGTTTAAAGCAGTAAATAGAGAGAGAGAGAGAGAGAGAGAGTATTATATCATTTGCTTCTGCTTCTTTTTCTAAAAACAACAAAGTTGCCCAGAATTAAAGGTAAAATAGCAAAGAGACCTCCAAATTCAAATTTCCTTCGAGTGCAAACTTGAAAATGGAAAAGCCGTTTAGACTTTGCTTAGTTATGAAAGAAAACTAGTTGAAACTGAAGAGCTCTTGCTTGGCCAGGCTGTAGAAGTCATAGAGTATCAAGATTCGCCTCCCAAACTAGCATGAATCGAAGTAGATATAAATAGATACTTATATAGGCTAAAATATATAATATAAGATATGTATAGTACTACTATTTTAATGATCGGCCGATTTGCAATGCATCTCTCTGAAACCGTTAAAAAACAAATTGATTTTGACCGAAAGTAACGGGATGTTTTGGTATTTGCATTAGTCGCATTCTACTGTACTCGAAAAACGCGCATCTGCCTCTTCTCTAACGGTAAAAAGTACCGTTTTACTAGGCTTTTCTCTTGTACAGTGCAGCACTACTATTTTAATGACCGCAGCCGTATATTTAATTTTTATTATAATTTTGTTTTCAATTTCATTTAGAATCTGGACTAAAAAAGGGAAAAAATTGAAGAAAATTTTCCATTGAAAGTGTAAAATGCTTTCTTAGTTCTAAATAAAATATTTTTTAATTTTTTTTTTATAATTTTCTTTTTAATTTCTTAAATTTAATCTTGATTAGAAAAGAAATCTTAAGAAGTTTGCCAATAAAACAGGAAAATGCTTGCCTAGTTCGAGCGGCTGCACTTGACTTTAGCAACTGCACATTTTGGTGGCAGATGCCGCTGAAATGTGACCAGAAATAGCAAAAACTCATTAATCAAATTCAAGGCGTGGCCAAGACCAAGACCAAGAGCAAGACCCCTCAAAGAGATATAGCCCTATGCGAAATGCGAAATACGAAATGTAAAATGCAAAATATGGCAATGCGTTTTCCCAGCACTCACAACTGACAACTTGGGCATATACCTCATAAGTGTGCGTGTGTGCGAGTGTGCGAGTGTGCTAGTGTGTGTGCGAGTGTGTGGAGCTGTATGTGGGGAGCTACAACAAATGTAGCTGCATTTGCCGGCGACTGGCTGGGTGAATCATCAGCCGACGCCGCCACCAACACGGCACGAAGCAATGCCAATGGAGACACTAGCAGCAGCAGCAGCAGCAGCAGCAGCAGCAGCAGCAGCAGCAGCAGCAGCAGCAGTAGCAACAACAACAAATTGAAAGGCAGCGTCAACGGAGCGCAACGCCTGTGGCAAGGGAGAAGGCGCATTGGGCACGTAGACCAGGCACGCGACCAAGTCCAAGTCGCAGGGAGGCAACAACAGCAACAACAGCAACAGCAACAGCAGCAGCAACGCCAACAACAACAACATTGCAGGATTACAACAACCGCGCGACAAAAATATCAAAAGGAGTTGTACAGCTTGTTGTTGTTGCTGTTGTTTTTGTTTTTTTTTGTCTTCTCTTTTTATGGCTGTTGTTGTTGCTGCTGCTTTTTATAGTTTTCACATTCAGTCAGGCAACGCCAGCGCCTGATGACGTCGTTGTCGTTGTCGTTGTCGTTGTTGTTGTCGTTACCATGGCACGATGACGACATCTTTTTGGGGGTATGTGCGAGCGTGTGTGTTGCTGTTGTTTTTGTTGTTGTTGTTGCATATGTGCAATTTGTTGTTGTTGTTGTTGTCGCCAGCAACACGGCCAAAGTTCAATGCATTTATATGCGGAGCCTGTCTATGGCTTTTTATAGCTCCTTCCTTGCCTGGTTAGCCGATGTCTGGCCGATGCTGCCAAGCACAGCCTGCCACAGATCGGCCCAGCCATATATATATATATATACTTTGATATATGTACGTTTGTCCGACTCTCTGGGCTGTCATAAGTGCAACGACTGTTGGCGAGTGCTGACAGCAGCAACAGCAACAGCAACATCAACAGCAACAACAACAACAAACCCATGTTGAAGAGCTGCAAAAATGCTGTGTTGCTCAGCCACTCGAGTTGATTGCAATTAAATGAAAGTAACATTTGAAAATGACAGCCGAATAGCCAAGTTATACATCAGCTCTAACTATTCTAAAAAAAAAGAAAAAATCATGGTTCTTCTTCTTACTATGCACTATTCCAAGTAGAACTTTCCATTCATATTTAATTGTTCGGCAAAGTCACTTCAAATATATATGTTAGTGTGGCTGACGGTTGTTAGTTGTAGCTTTATAGACAAAGAAACCTTTATAGCTGACCATTTTTATAGCAGAAGGAAATAATGAAAAATTATAGAAAAGCCTCTTTCGTAGCTCTTTTAATATATTGCTTGAATGGTAAACAAATTTTGCTTAAAAATTTTCGCAAAATTTGTGTGTTTTTATTTCGGTTTTTACATTTTGTTATTCATTCATGGGGATCTATTTTAGCGCTATAAAGAAATCCCCCCATCAGATATTGTACACTTCTTCGTTGACTTTAGACTTCAAAAAGATTTTAAAATATTATAATATATATGTATATATATATTATAGAATATATATTTTTTGTCCTCAGTCGCACTACTATTTTCATGAACACAGCTGCATATACATCTATTATATCTATACTGCTAAATAAAGAGGAAAGCTTTAATAGTTTGTATGCCTTGAAAAGGCTTCAAGAAAAAGCAGTTTACCTTTAGAATCCTACATTATCCCTACAGCATATTTTCAGGGATCCATATGATATTGTCGATAAAAATGTAATCAAAATTGTGAGAAAAATACCAAAAATCAAAAAAACTTCATATTTGGTATTCGCTTTTATGCGTAGTAGGCCTTTAGACTAGAGACAATAGCCACATCAGTGTTTCAAGTTCTACTGTATGCAGCCCTACTCGAAATAAAATTTGTGAAAAAACAAAATTTAATTAAAAGTTCTCTAAAGCTACTAAAAGTTGTAAAGTGCCCAAAAGAACCAACTTTCAAAAAGTAGTTTGCAGACGATGTCATCAAATCATCAATCATCAATCAATTAATGAGTCAATCATCAGTCATCATTAGAAACTGAAAATCGTCTTGCAAGCGAGAGAGTCTCAATCCCGTGCTTGATGAACCAAATACAAGAAACTCTCAAGTCCGCGCACGACAATCCAGTACGAAGCGTTTGCAGCGGCTTGATGAGCCAAGTTTTATGAATTTACAAGCCTTCGCTAGGGCTTCGAGCTCTGAGCCTGCCCAACGCCATCGAGATGAGGGACAAAGACCACAGACGCCAACGACTAAAGTTCGCAATCGAATTTCAGCCCACAGTAACAGATCGGCTTTAGTCTTCCATCCAAATCGGAGCCTACGATCTACCCCTACTGTGCGGCCAAACATTGAGCTGAAGAATATAACGGTATGTTCTGTGCTTTTGGAATAGCTATTCCCCTTATATTCAGGAGTCGACACAGACAAATAAAAGTCGTTTGACAAGAGTCTATCATCATTTTGGTAGTTACATTTCTTTTTTGTGCCTTAACTAAATTTTACGTATTTTAAATTTAAGCAATTACAACTGTTAGTAGCTAAATCATGAACTAAAACATATAAAATATATCTTTTTTATATTTTATAAAACATATATAAAATATTTCTTTTTTATATATCATTTTTTTTATATAATATTTTAAGTAATTTCCAACTTTTTTCCTTACCTCTTCCAGATTCAAACATATATATTCAACAGCAAACAAAGAAAGCTAAATTAAAATAAAAAAAAAAAAAATACCAAAGAAAAAAAAACAAGCTAAAGACATTCAAAAAAAAAACAAAAAAAAAAAAACAAAATATCTAGACGCAACTCAAAGCAAAAAAAAAAAGAAAAGAAAAGAAAAGAAAACCAAAAACTTACATGTTACAAACATTCACATCCACACACACACACTTACATACACACACATAAGAAAAAATACAAACGAACAATTATTAAATTAAATATAAAAGAAAAACAAAAACAAAAAGAGCATTGCTACAAGTAAAAGCTAGTCCAAATCTACAGTAAAAAAAAAAAACAAGAAAAAATTATATTTAATTGAAAAAAAAAAAAAACAAAACAAAACATCAACACGCCAATTGCCGCAAAATTTACTCCAAGCAAAAAAAAAAAAAATAAAAAACAATTTATGAAAATTCCCAAAACTAAAAAAAACCAAAATCTACAAAATTTAATTAAAAAAAAAAAAACAAAACCAAAAAACTAAAAGTAACTAACACAGCTTCAACGTGTGCACAATAAATAACAAAAAAAAAAAAGAAGTAAAAGAAAATCGCAAGAAAAACCTAAACAAAATAACGATAAAAAAAAAAAACAATTTAATTTCAAATAAATAATAAAAAAAAAACAAATTCCAATTAAGCAAAAAATTTGAAGAGACAAGAAAAACAAAACCAAAAAGCAAGAAAAACCAAGTGAAGAACTCATAAAAAGAAACAGCCCAAGTCACGGCCAGCAAACAAAAAGTACAACAACAAGCAACAAACAAGCAACAACCAAGCAACAACCAACAAGCAGCGTGTGAAGTGAAGCAGCAAACACTGGCACGCCCCGTTAGCCGCCCGCCCATTTGGCAAAGCAGTTAAGACTGAAGCTTCGGCCGTTTTACCGGACAGCAACATTTCCAAGAAATTTGACGTGCCCGTAACGCCGCGCAAGGCAGAGAGAGAGAGAGAGAGAGAGAGAGAGGGAGAGAGAGAGAGAGACAGTGAAGAGCGAGACAGCTAGACACACGTATTCAGTGTGTGTGTGTGTGCCTGACAGAGAGAGAGAGAGAGAGAGAGAGAGGAAGAGAGAGAGAGAGAAAGAGAGGGAGAGAGAGAGAGAGAGAGAGGGAGAGAGACAGCAAGTACGGCAGAGTTTCAAAAACTCGGCGGAGCGCTAAGCGATACGATTTTTTTTCAAGTGTACGTCTAGGAATTTTTTTTGTGTGCCCGTGAGTCTGTGAGAGCAACAGCAACAACTGTGATGGGAGATCGGCCAAAAGCGACAACAACAACAACAACTAATACCAATACTACAACAACAACTAGTGAAGCAGCCGCCGTAATGGCAGCAACCGCTCCGGAAGACCTCGCCCAAGCCAATGGGAATGGCCATGGCAGCGGCACTGGGAATGGCAACGGCAACGGCAACGGCAACGGCAACGGTAATGGTAATGGCAATGGACATGGCAATGGAAATGACAACGGCAATGGCAATGGCAACGGCAACGGCAACGGAGGCACCGATCCGCCTCAGGAGCCCGGCCAGACCCAGGTGTCGACGGTTGAGTTGCCAACGCCCAGCCATGTGGATGGCGACGATGGCGCTGCAGCTGGTCCAAGCGCAGCTGGCGAGGCTGTCGATGATGGGGCCACTGATGCGGGTGCCAGCTCGTTGCCACCTTCGGAAATTGGCGGGCGTCCGCCCTTGGACACCGCCTGCTCGGATGGCGGTGGCGCCTCTAGTCTGGCCGGCGGCATCGTGGGACCGCCCAGCCCGCTAACCGGCTGCTATTTGCTGATTGTGATGGGCGAGCCGCACTCCGAGGAGCACAAGGACAACATCTTGCAGCATTTGCTGAAGGGTAAGTGCTAACTCACATTCCTACTTTAACTACACATGCCAATAGCAACATCAAAGCGAGCACGTAGCCACCCGCAGCCACCCACCCACTGGGCAACCATCGACACGATGAAACACTCTTCGTCTGGCTCATCAGCATAAATTATTCGCATAGCTCGCATAGAAAGTTTGCATATGCAAATGAGCCAGCCAGCTGAGTAGCTGCCGTTACGGCTGAGCAAATGGCGTCGCGTGCCAATCCAATCCCATCCCATCCAATCCAATCCAATCCAATCCAATTCAATCCAATTCAATCCATGTCCAAATACCAATTGCAATCCAATTCGGATCCACTTGCACCCAATGCCGGCCAATCCACCCACAGTGAGTTGCCCATTTTCACACTTTGCTGGCTGCCGACACGCCGTCTAATTAGCTGCCCACTGTCTGCCCCTGCCACTTGCCTCATGCCTCATGCCTCATGCCTCATGCCCCATGCCCCATGCCGCATGCCGCAGCGACCACTCGGCTCGACAAGCCACTGATCAGTTTTCATAGTCAATGGGCAGGCCGCGGTTTTTGCTTCAGTTTGTTTTTTCTCCCCCTCCCCCTCCCCCGCTCCCTCCCTCTCGCCCTCTCCCACTACTTCTTCTTTTTTCTACTTCTACTATTTCTTGGTCTTTTTTCTTTCGTTATTTAGTTTTATTTATTATTCATTTTTCATTTACCGCTGATTCTAAGCCAGCCGTTTTCTTGCTCATTTTCACTTGCCGTCGACGACTGACACAGTTTTCCGCCTTGCACATAATTATCTTGAGTGCTGTCGATGCTTAAATGGGCGTGGCCGGGGGCGCTTGGCTGCGGGGCGCTTGGGCGTGGGCACTGATTGCCACTAAAATGCGCCACAAGAAAATATTACAAAAATATTTTTAATACGCTCCGCACTCCATGGACCAGGCCGAGTGAATTCCCTCCATGAACACTTTAAAGCTCTACGCATTGGTAGCTGCAAGTTGTAGCAGTTGCTTAAAGATAATCATCTGATCTATGGCATTGTAGAATTGTAGCCTTTATGGGTAGCTATATTTCTTATACTCTGAACCCATTTCGCAGGGCTAAGCAGGCGTGAGGTAGATACAACAGTCAACGATCTTGTAAAGTAGCTAATAATACATATGCCTGATCAGAGTAATAGCTGAGTTTGTTCTGCTGTTTCTTATTCGACTGTTTCTTTTTTTATAATTAGTTCACACTGGTTCGATCTCGAAACCTACCCGAGTTAGCGAGTGATAAGTCTTCTACAAAGTTGCTTCTATAATAAGCGTCGCTCAAGTTTGCTTTAAATAATCAAGAAATTTTCATATTGCCGTAAAATCGATGCTCTTTGATTGTAAAGATGTGAGTTCGAATCTTGTGAAGATACATTTTTCTACAATCTATTTAAAAAGGAAGTTTAGGATAAAATGGTTTTGTCTAACAGGAGGCAGAAAGTGTGGCATTCTAATTATGATGATATTATGTATAAATATTCTTCATCAGTTTGATCAGTTTGAGTCGATCTTAATCTGTGCATCTGTATCTACGGGTCGATCGCAGGCCTTTAGGAGCAACTGCTTATATGGGTTCTCCTATAGATTTCGACTCTCAGCTCCAGAGAAAATCACATAAGTTGTAGTGCAGTTTACGAAAATAAGCAAAAGACTTCATTTAATTCTCCAATTACAGCTAAGATAACTATTAAAACTATTCGAGTTGTTCATCAATTTTTCAAATTTAAATAAGAAATTTGTACTAAGTGAGCAATTTTTGGTTAAGTTATATAAAGCAAAGTTTGAATTCATGACAAACCTGCTAGAACTTGTTTGAGACAGTAGCTAAGACGAGGCTTAGACTATCTTCTAGTTGGGAAATGCTGAACCAGAGCACACTAGCTTGAACTATTGAAGAGTTGGCTGTGTGGATTATTATTAAAAACATTCCTGAAAAAGGCAATTGTCTTAGATTAAAAATATATATTTAATTATAGGATAAATGAAAATTATATTATATAAATGATAGCAATATATACAGGTATTTCTTTAATGAATTATATATATAGAAAAATGTATTTTGTTTCTCAAGTCAAAGATGAAGCTGAAAAGCTTAAAATAGAAACATCAAGAACGTGTTAATTGACAGCTTCTGCTTCTGAGATGTGTCGCTTTCAGTTACAAGAGAGACGACAAAATAAGCTAAAATGCTTCCTCTTCTTCTTTCGCATCAACTTCCTGACAATTTCTTTGAAATTCGAGCCATCAAAGGTTTTTTTTTTTTTTTTTTTTTTTTTTTGACATCAGTTAAACTGCTTTAAATAGGATAAACAATTAAGTTTAACCAACCATCAAGTTCAGTCTATATATTCTAACTGTGAAATGTGAATATCTAAATGAATTCATATGGTAATTCTCTTGAGGGCTGTAATTGCTGTCATCTATAATCCTATCAACTAGTCAAAGCAATTGCATAGAAATAAAAATTAACACGCGATTAGTTGAAGCGACAGTGAAGCGCTAAAATTGATGCTCACATTAATACTACTACAATGACACCACCCTCAGCCCTGAGCCACTCAGCCCTCAGCCACTCACCCCCCCCCCCCCCCTCTTGCCATGGGGCGGGGTGTCATACGAGCTGTGAATGAGAATTTCTGCGCTGCTGGGTGCAAGTTAATCGCATTGTCTCGTAGCACAATTGCAGTCAGCTGTGGGCGCTGGCTGGTAGCTGATAGCTGCTAGCTGCTCGATGGTAGATGAGAGAGCTTAGTGGGCGTGGCATGTCGCGTCGCACAGTTAGCCGCAGAACTCAATTTAAATGTCGTTGGTAATTAGATTTAAGTGAATTGCGCCTCAAAGTATGCAGCAGCAATCGTTGCAATTTAATTAAAAATTGCAACAACAAAAAGGGAAGAGAAAAACACGGAGAGTGTGTGTGAGAGAGAGAGGGGAGACAGTGTGTGTGTGTGTGTGTGTGTGTGCGTGTGGAAGGGAGCGAGGCGAACAGCGCCGAGAGCTAAAAATGCTTTTGTATTAATTATTTTCATGTAATGCAATCAACATTGCAATAACAACAACAAAAGTGCAAAGATCAACAGTTGCAGTCGGAAACGACATCAACAACATGTGCATGAGTGTGTGTGTGTGTGTGTGTGCGTGTGTGAATGTGTGAGGTTATTAGCAAATATTTGATTTATGCAGACAACAAGAGACTGTGACAAAGCCCAAAGCCCAACAGATGAGCAGACATTGACATTGGCTGTGTGCGGCTGGGCTGTTGGGCGTTTGGGTGGTTGGGTAGTTGGGCGTGGCACCGCCTGAGCCACAGGCAGTTATTGCGGCAAGTGGCAAGTGGCATAATTGCTCAACAAGCGACGCCGCCTGACGCGCCCAAAAAGCGCCGGAAATTACGAAAGTTGAACGTACACAACGAAAAATTAGTCGCTGGCTACTCTAAGTGGGTCGTCGCTTAGGTGGTTGGGTGGTGGCTGACTGCACAGATCTCTGGACACCATTTACCTGCAGCCTGTTTTCTCTCACTTTGCTGCTAGTTTCGAAAAGAGGCGAACAAAAATATTGCAATGTTTGTCCAGCGCAAATAGCGTCGAGAGATGAGTGTGGCCGGCTGGGTGTGGGGGGTGGGGGCTGTGCGAGCGGAGGCAGTTTTTTAATTGATTTTGTGACACGGTCGAACAGCGTTGCGTCGGGCACAGGTTGAGCAAACAGCAATGCAAATGTAATGGGCAAAAAGGCTAATGGGAAAACGGGCCTAAAGAGCGGCGGTAAAACGAGGCAAGGGCTGAACACAGTTGGCTTGGATATGTAGATATGTAAATATATATATATATATATATATATATATATATATATGTATAAAGATACATATATATATGTATAGAACAAATATATAGATACGAAATATGGAAGCTTTGGGCTTTAGGCCATTTAGGTTATGTATTTTTAAGAAAAATACTGTATTTTTTTCGGTTCGAGTTGTGGTTTGGCTTGATTTAGGTTTTGGTTTACCATACAAAAAGCATAAATAAAAGTTAAAGCTAATAATTGGATTAGGTCTAAGTTGGACTGAAGTACTTATAGCATACTTATGTAGATATACGTATTAAGGTATTTGTGTAGACGCTCAAATACCTTTAAATATATATTTTTATACTTTTTATATAGTATTTATTTGCTGAAATCTTGACAGAGTCGTGAGTGTCCTGCTAGCTTTTAGGTAACTTAATCTTAATAGAAATTTATTAAACATGTTTTTGAAGGAACACAGAACACACAGCTTAGGGCAAGAAAGATTTGTAGAGCATAACTAGCGTAGATAAACTTTAAGTGAATATTTGTTAGATGTGAAGTTAAGTCACCTGAGTGGGGCGGGGCTTCTATAACATCAACTGATTATTAAGTGTATTTAAAGTGTCTGATAAATGGTTATTCATTGAAATGAACAGAAATTTTTGTCTGAGTTAAACACAATTAAACTAATTATAAATTGATTTTCATAAGAGTTAACTGTTGTCGGAGTGAATTCATATTCATATTCATATTCATATTCATATATTACTCAAATGCGAATCATGAGTAGCCAAATCTAAATCAGTTTAAAGATCGAAGTTGACATCATATAACTCAAATATTGAATTTTAACAAAAATAAATAAAAAACATAAAAAAATATGTAATAAAAATGATAAAATAAAATTTATCAAAATTAACTCATAAGCATTGAGTGAATGATTCACGATTATGAATCATTTTTATTTTATATTCAGTTTATCTTGTGTTCAGCACTTGGCTTTTATGAGTGTTCATATTGCGATTCCAAATGAGCAACTTGAGAGCCTTTGATGCAGTTTCAGCTAATGAAAGTTCATAAAATTTTTGATTTCAAGTTGATTTGATTTTTGTGTCAAATTATTACTAAAGCATTCGTTACGACTCTCAAAACCTTTTAAAAATTTAGATCAAGGCACTTTAAATACGCATTGTTCGTTATGCGTTGAGCATAGTAGCCGTAGATAGGTTCAGTTGGCCATACAGAGTTTTGGCTTTAAGTTGCATCTGCTATAAATTGAATGCGAATTGATAGATAGTAGAAATTCATAAGAATTTACAAAAGTTATAATAATAGAAAATTAGACATAATTTGATTGAGATATCCAAGATACGATAAGCTGTATAAGTTGCCAAGATCAATGAGTTCAAACTGACATCTATATTGACTCCGACATCATAGTATTCTATATTCACTGAGTTTCGGATCTCCAGCAAGACTTCTTTCCCCTGTTACATACAAATAATATACATTACAATTAATAACACTTACAGTTGATGTTATTATTTTTATTGTATTTATTTTCTTTTACCTTTTTACATTTAGCACTACTATTTCTATGAACTGTCGACTTTCAATGCATCTCTTTAAGATTGTCAAAAACAAAATGAATTCTTACCGAAAGGCATGGAACGTTTTCGTAATTCTTTACTTTTCATTTCTGATTCAAACAAAAAGTGGGCAACTTTTTTTTTTTTTTTTTGAAATGGATTAAGAATCCTTTTCATTTGAACAAAGTTTTTTGTGTAGTGCCGCACTACTATTTTCATGAACACAGCTGTACAAATGCTCGAGACCAATATACATACCCCCCAGTGTTGCAGACAAAGGGAAATCAAGTGTCTTGCAGGTATTATATTTCAAAGGGCTTTCGCTTGCTGTGCAGTTCTGCTCTGCACACCTATTTGCCGGATGTGGCTGGCTCTTGGCGTCTGTGGCTCGGTGGTCTGCCGTATCGCTGACATTTATGAGAGACAACCACTTGAGGGTCGAGCCACCGAGCTCACCACTCGCACCACTCGAGAGTTTGCTTCGTCGGCGCGCACTTAATTATGACAATTACTGCTGCTCAATTGCAGCGTCCCCAGTTTTTTTTTCCCTTTTTTTCCATAAGCCTAATTTAAGGCGTCGCATTACATAGCGAGAGATAAAGGTGGGGGCGAGGTGAGGGATAGGTGGGTTGGGCAGGTGCGGCACAGGTGGTGCCATTTCGCTTGGCTCATTTGGTTTAATGGCTGAGCTTCAGCTGGCAACCTGCGCTTTTTAATTAACTTAAAAAAGAAATCAATATAAAGAGCAGCGTTCAAGGTCAGCCAATGGAATCAAATTAGAAAAGGGAATCGAAATGGCAGAATGGGCACGGAAAGAGTGCGAGACGAGGGATACTTTGGCACGGATATGTCAGAGTCACATAACATTATTATAATGTCAACTGTTCAAGGCTGGGGCTGGGGCTGGGGTTGGGATGGGTTCAGCTATGGTGCTACGGTCTAGATGCTACGGGGTCTATGGGGCGTGTCGCCCTGTTTAAGTATTACGAAAATGTGTTAAGGCGAAAATCGATGCGACAAAAGTGGCATAGAGAGAGAGAGAGATAGGGAGAGAGAGAGAGAGAGAGAGAGGCAGAGAGAGAGAGAGAGAGCAAAAAGTGCGTAGCTCGCTGCGATGTTGTGACTATTTTTAGCATCGGGAACTCTGCGGCCGTAGGGTGTTGGGCGTTGCTTTGTTGCCTGTCAATTGCGTGACAATGTGTATAAGATATGACAGCTGGCTGCACTTGATGATGACACACACACACTCACACACACACTCACACACACACACACACACACACACTCGTACACACACACACATAAATACTTGAAGCCACTACAACTGCCGCTGGCTTTGCGGACGGGTCAGCAGCAGACACGTCATCGCCTGGCGACTACGTGACTGGAGTTGGAGCTGGACAGCGGGGCTTAGAGTAAAACCTATGCGAAAAGCCATTGGCAGCAGTTGAAACTCTCCTGTTTGCTTAGAGCCAGCATAAAGCCAACGGCGGTTGCTGCAACGTTGCTGTTTGCTCAGAGCCAGCGCAAACAACTCGCTTAACAAAGCACAACAACAGAAGAGGAGTAGAAGAAGAGGGAGAAGTTGATGGAGAGTAAAAATAAAAACCAAACAACTCAAACATGGCTAATCGTGTGCGGCTTTTGAACACTTGCAGCTGCACTCGACACTGACAGCCAATGACAGCCAGGATAATTGCAGCTTTGACATATCCCGACAAGTGCTTAACTACCAAAACCAAAACTAGGTTAATAGATTATGAACACCACAAATTGTCATATAAATCAAATCATTTATATACATCCGAGCGCAATTCATTGTGATTGACTTAAGCGCTTTGTGGAGCTTAAAAATATTATGCAGAAAGCTGTTTAATTTTCCAAACCACATATAATGAATTGTATTCATAATTCGAATTCAGTTAAGCTTAAGTCAGCTTACTTCACTGTACAGACCATGTTTATGGCGGAAGCTAACTTTATCTGAGGTCAAGCCAAGTGCTGATGGAACTGTGAGCTGAGCCCATGGGGCGTATGAGCAGTGCGTCAGCGACATCGATGCGTTTGGCGCAGTTGGCCAAAGCCAAGGCTTATGTGTGTGTGTGTGTGTGTGTGTGTATGTGCGTGTGTGTGGGTGGCGTCATCAATCAGCATACACACACGCACACACACACACATACACACACCCACGCAAACGCACACGCACACGCACATGGCGGTCGCACTGAAAACGCTTTTATTGCAAATTAATTGCTTCGAAGTGCATTTTGAGGCCAGCTTGGCTATAAATATACACAAATATACGCACCTAGGACATATTAAGTGTATGCCACGCCCACACACACACACACACACACACACACAGTGCTGTGTAGATCGTATGACGCGTTCGTTTGGTCAGTTCGCTATTAGCGCGTCTCATGTTACATGCCAAACTCTAACTGCCAGGCTGCCCGTCTCTCCCTCCCTCTCTCTCTCTCTCTCTCTCTGCCATCTGCCGTCGCTTGAAAGCACTTTAATTAGTTTTCATTCGTTTGCAGCTGCGAGCTTTGGCTACAACTTTGCGTTTTGGCCGCCATTAAGTCAGCAGTTTAATTTGCAATTACTTAAATTATGCTGACGATAGGGACAGCGCCCGACATTTCATTTGATTAGCATCAGCTGTGGAATGCAAATGCATGATGCGATTATAATTCAAATTGGCAGCGCAATGCCGTGCCTGCATCGAGCTATGGGCTTGGCTCTGCCTAGGCTAAACGCACCTGGCCAAAGGTGGCAGCTGCTGGGCCAAACTTTTCTTGAAACTTGAAGCACGGAAACACCTGAGGACATTGTCCTTCACATTTGTTCCGTGTGTGTTTATGTGTGTGTGTGGGAGTTGCTGTGGTGTTTCATTAATTAGTTGCTAACTTGTTGTTGATGGCCCGTCTAATTGCCAGCACAAAAGTTGGCCCAACTCAGCCACAAATTGATATGTAACCGCCGAGCTTTACCGAAGTCCGGCGCAATCTGCGGCCACTTGTACGGCAAAGTCAACAAATCAAGCCAATCCCGACATATGCTTAGAGAACTCGAATCAAGCAACTTTAAGTTGAGCGTCAATTGCCTGGAGAGTTGTACATAGAGCAAACACGCACGAAATTCGCAAATTCGGCTGTGTGACAGCCGGACTTAACTTGGCTTAGCCACAGTCAACACGAACGCAATACGATTAAGCATGACTTGGCGCAATTCAAGCAGAAGACATTCCAAAACGAACACTATATATATAAACTATAAATAGAACTTTCTAATTTGTTAAACATGATTTCGACACAAACCCAACGTGACTTTGGCATGGAATTGCACGAAAACGATAAGACACAAAGGACACTCAACACGATTTCAATGCTTTATAGTATTTATAGTATTTACGCAACTTGACACGAAAATGGAATCAATCATGAAATGTATACGATATATGAGGGAAAGGGGATTCCAGCACGACTCAACACAACATAAACTGAATTCTATAAAAACGATAGGTATTAACATGATTCTGAAACAAGGTCACATGATTTCAACACGTGGTAACACGGGGTAAATGGGGTAAACTTGAGCTAAACACGAGGTGAATTCGAGCTAAGCATGAAATAAACACAGCTTCATTCAAGACAGGAAACTGTCTTATAATTCTAACAAGTAGTTACATGAGCTAAGCGCGAACTAAACACGAACTAGAGCTAAGCACGACTTACCTCAAGACAGAAAACGAACTTACAATTCCAACACAAAGTGACACGGACTGACACAAGCTAAGCACGAGCTAAGTACGACTTAACTCAAGATAGAAAACTAACTTACAATTCCAACAAGAAGTGACATGAACTGACATGAACTAAGCATGAACTAAACTCGAGTTGAGTAAGAGCTAAACACGAACTAAGTAAACTCAGAAAACGATCTTACAATGCCAACCCAAACTGACACGGGCTGTCACAAGCTAAACACGAGGTTAACACGGCACGACTATCAGCAGGATCTAAACACGAGGCTAACACGAGCTAAGCAAAACTCAATTTAAGACTAAAAATTATTGTAAAATTCCAATAAGAATTGATACGAACCAACACGACTTTCCTGTTGTTGCTATTATTGATTGTTGCTTACTCGCGTATCAATTCCTACTTTGGAATTTGCACTTTATGGCAAACACCTAAGACTGCAAGGCACATACTACAGAGAGAAATATATGTATATATATAGTGAGAGACAGAGTGAGAGAATGATGGCCATAGGAGTTTAATAGTCTGCTTACCACTTGGGTAGTTTTATGAAAACTCTTTCAGCTCAAGTTTTGAAAAGCTATAAAAATAGTTAAAGCCCAATTCGAATCTATAAGAAATTCTTGGCTCGTATTCATGAACTTTATCGCGTTTACATATTTAAGTGGGCAAGGATATAGTCAAGCAGAAGTAAAGAGGGAGGCAGGCGGGCAGAGGTATAGGTAGAAGTTGGCTTATAGCACGCTTGGCAGCCATTTTGTCTGCAAATACTACGTGTAAAACGATACAAGTTGTGGCTGTCAGCCACGCCCCGTGACCCTCCCCCCACCCCCCTCTGCACAGAACTTTCAAATAAAAAAATGCTCATCCTGTGGCCCTTAAAGTGAGATACAATTCCGACTAATGCTATTGCCACACGTGCCACACGGCCCCAGCTCAAGTTCTAGTTATAGACCAGGCCAACAGCTCAGCCAGAGACATACACACATATACATGTATGTATGTACGTTCATATAATTCTTTTTATACCCTGAACCCATCGAAAATGGGCAATCAGGATACAACGGTTTTGTTAAAATGTACGTAACAGGCAGAAGGAGGCGTGGCTAAAGTAAATAAATTCTTGATCAGTTTAATGAGCTGAGTCTGCCTCAGAACCTAGCAGAGCTAAAGACTTGAAATTTTTTTGTAAGGTCTGTGTACAGCACGCGCAGATCGAGTTTGTTTCAAAAATTCAAAAACTATTCCCGTTTTAATGTTGTCGATCTAAAACTTAATCGAAATGCAGTTTTTAAATTATATCTCGCTCATCTTTGGAGCTTGCTTGATCAAAAATTAATGCAATTTTCTTTAATGCAATCGACTGACTTATGGCAGATTTAATTTGTGCCCGCAAAATGTTTGCCATGTCCTGTCGTAATATTTAATGGTTTCTAGTTGACTTTCATATACTTGGCTATATTTTGCCTACTATGTAGTCCTAGTAAACCTATAGAACCGAATTCGTGCAAAATGCGCTTGAGTTTGGTAACAAGATATGTATGTATGCCATGTATACCATTTAACAGCTGCCCCTCCCCCCGCCCGCCCTTTCTCTACCCGTTGGTTCCTAGTTGACCCTTATATCCTTGGTTATACTATGCCATAGATATAGTCCTTGTGAACCTGCAGTCATGAATATCACCGTAAGTTGACTCAATCTAAATCTAGCGATTTAGCGCCTCTTGAGTTAAGATTGGTTTATTAGCCGAAGGTTAAGCAAAAATGCAATTTTAACTCAATGTAAAATACTACTCAGCAACCTACTGCTCATTCCTTTGCGCCTGGTATTTTACCTGAATTAACATGCAAGTTTACCGATTTAACGGCGCAGCGCCTCATGAGTTAAAATTGGTTTATTAACCCAAGGTTAAACAAGAGTCCAATTTTGACTCAATGTAAAATAATATTTAGCAACTTCCTGCTTATTTCTGTGCGCCTGGTATTTCAGCTGAATTTACATGCAATTTTACCGATTTACCACGACATCGCTTCTTGAGTTAACATTGCTATATGAACCCAAGGTTAAGTGAAATTTTAACTCAATTTTAAATAATACTCAGCAACTTTCTACTCATTTCTGTGCGCCTGGTATTTCAGCTGAATTTACATGCAATTTTACCGATTTACCACGACAGCGCTTCTTGAGTTAACATTGCTATATTAACCCAAGGTTAAGTGAAATTTTAACTCAATTTTAAATAATACTCAGCAACTTTCTACTCATTTCTGTGCGCCTGGTATTTCAGCTGAATTTACATGCAATTTTACCGATTTACCACGACATCGCTTCTTGAGTTAACATTGCTATATGAACCCAAGGTTAAGTGAAATTTTAACTCAATTTTAAATAATACTCAGCAACTTTCTACTCATTTCTGTGCGCCTGGTATTTCAGCTGAATTTATATGCAGTTTTGCTGATTTAACGCCGCAGCGCCTTTTGAGTTAAAGTTGGTTTATTAACCCAAGGTTAAGCAAGAGTGCAATTTTGACTCAATGTAAAATAATATTTAGCAACCTTCTACTCATTTCTGTGCGCCTGGTACTTCAGCTGATTTAACATGCGAATTTAGCAATTTAAGCGTTGCAACCGCTGCCCCTTAATGCTATGCAACTACATTTTCTGAAAACAATTTTCTAGAGAAATTTAATTCAAATTTCTCATAAACAGTAAAAGGTCGGCTAAAAGGAAAGCATACATATTTGTGGACAGTTTAGTCCTTTAGATTTCCAGGACTACAGCCTTAGTATTGATCACCAAGGCTATGTGGGTCAACTAGGAATCATTGAAAGGTTGAAGGGGCTCATGTAAAAGGTCTGCTGGAAGAAAAAGCATTCATATTTGTGGACCAGTTATATAATCCTATAGGTTTCCAGGAATATGTCCTTGGTATGGTATAACCAAGCATATGCAGATCGACTGGAAACCATTTTATAGAGAACAGCTAATTTACAGCTGTCGGCTGAAAGAAAAACATTCATATTGTTGGACCAGGAGTTTGATCCAATAGGTTTTCAGGACTTTATCCTTGGTATGTTATAGCCAAGGATAAGAGGGTCTACTAGAAACCATTGAAGCGACAATGCTAATATTTTTTATTTATTTTTTTTTTACTTTCATCCTTTCTATCTGCAACTATTCAAAATCCTCCTCTCGCGTCAGTAAGCTGGAACTGTAAATACAAGAAATTTTATATATTAAGCTACGATATTAGATGATGTCGATAGTTAATAAGAATATGATATGACTACTTCTAATACATTAATTTAATTGTATTTGTTAAGCATAGAGTGTTTGGAATATCGGCTCTTCTGAGGGTTCAGGGGATCTGCTAGTCGAGCAGTCTCGACTAGAGCAGAGCACTCTTGTTTTGATTAGCATTTTCAAAATCATTTATTTATTTTTTTTTGCCAGCTAAAACCTTTTTTTACGAGCCCGCATTCAATTTGGCTAAGCCACTTTATGCTGTTACAGCATTTCCTATAGAGAGTATATATATATATTTATTATTTTGTTGAGCCCTAATGAAAATTAATAGCTAATCTCAGAGTTCGTTTGCTCGGCAGCAAATACAATGCGCCTTGTGCCTCGTGCCACATTTTAATATGCAAATTTTTACTTTTCTTTCTTCTTTTTGTGTGTTTTGGGCTGGCAACTTGGCCGTAAGTCGGTCGAACGGAAGTGCAAAACTTGCAGCTCCTTAAGCTGACAAATTTCCTCGAAATGAATTTGCCACAGCAGCAAATCGCAGTCGAGTTTTGTTTGACTTTTTGATTGATTCTCATTTGGTTTGCCGTCCCGTGGGCTATTTGCATAAGAGCCGAGAAGAACTCACTCTCTCTATCTCTCTTAATTGTTTGATTTGCAAGAACTCTTGAAACTAAACTAAGAAGTTTAAAGCAACTCAAGATTACATATATATATATATACCTAGTGGTAACAATTTTGAGCTAGTTGTCGTCTTTAATGCCTCAATCGTACTGTCGCCTTCTGCTTCCAAGTGCTTCTTCCGTGGCGGGAACTAGAGCTAGAAGTCTGGGGTATACTGAAGCCGCTGTTGCAGCATTAGATCTTGTTCTTAATTCAGATTCCTTGCTTTGCTTTCTGGTATAGCCAAAAGTCGAAGATGAGCCTAAAGAAGAGCAAACAAAGCAGCTGTCATAAGTGAACTGAAAATTCAAAAGGGCTGAGCTCTTTAGCATAAGTGTGGCACATGAGTACCAACATAACGCCATAAAATAACTATAGTTAAAAGTCGAATATAAGTAATTCATGGATATTAAACTCAATACTTATTGCAAATACCTTCTATACATCAGTTAGTTACTTTCTGCTTGAACGGCAAAAATATCTTAGCTAACTATATGCTAACTATATCTCTTATATAATTACACTATAGACATTATACATAATTATAATAACCTTCTACATTAATTTTAAACATTAATTTCAACAATTTCATTTAAAGGCTCTGCAAGACTCCATTGCATACATTTAGGCGCTTTTCCACAATTTTCAATAAAAATTAGCCAGCTGCGGTTTTCAGTCTTTGAGTTGGGGAACGAAGGAAAAAAAAACCAATTGAAAATTAATTTTCAACAATTTGCAATCAGCGCCAACGCAATTTGAACGCCGCGACGAGCTCCGAGCAGCCTCACACGAAATGTGTGCAAAGTTTTGCTAAGATATACTCTCACATGCTCGCATCCAATCAGCTGTGCCATAAAGTTGAGCTGAAGTCTAAAATATGAAAATGAATTCAAAAAAACTTTGAAAAAAGTTTCAAATAAGTTCAAAGAAAATTTGATGAAAACATAGTTAATATGATTGGGCATAGAGTATAGCTGCGGCGGCTTGTGACTTGCGGTTTAATACGCGCTCATGAATTGAGAAGAGTATATTGGTTTTGTGCAATGTCTTTTTTGCTGTAAGTCTGTCTGTTCGGTATTGAAGCTAGAGACTTGACATTTGGAATATTAGCTCGTTGGAGACCTCTTCTTATACAGTGTTTAAGGTGGGCCGATACGCCCAAATGGGGCGTGGCTAATCGTGTAATACAATATACTCTATATTATTACAGCTAGAAATTTCAAGTTTAATAGCTAACTTCAATTCTTTTATTGATTTACCAGAACAGTCAAACTCCAGCAGAGTTCTTCTTGATATTGAAAAATGATATATTCTAGAGTTTCTGAGTCTACGTCCTCAAATTGCAGACTGATAGTTTCCTACAGAGATAAGCCTATGGATTACGAGTATGTTGCCCACCTTTTGGGGCTTGTCAATACCTTAAATATTATTTTTTGCTTAATTTATATGCGCCGTGAATGAGTATTACGTAGTCGTTGGCGTTCGCCTTCAACATTCTCCATCTACTTCGCGGGCTTTTTTTGCCAGCTGAAAGAGGAGCTGCCGCACAGCTGCTCGTACGACCAATAATTCATGTCACACTTCGATTATTTGAGTCAACAAAGCTCAGTCGATTGGCATTTTTCGTTTTTTTTTTTTTTTTTTTCTTATCGTTTGCCGCTTGCAGCAGCTGCTGCTGCTGTTGCTGCTGTGTTCTGCTGTGTTCTGCTGTTCTGCTGTGTTATGCTGTGTTCTGCTGTGTTCTGCTGTCTTGTCTTCTATTAACAATTTTGTTGCTGCACATAATTAATTGGCAGCTGACGCTGCGTTCATAAATTTCAGTGGCTGTCACTTTTGCCGTCGGTTTGTCGCCTGTCACTCGCCTGTCAAAGCAACACAGTAAAAATATCTAGAAAAAAATAGAGAGAAACCAACTGTCAACTGTTGTGTAAGGTGGGTGGCAGGTGGATGGCAGGTGGGCGGTTGGGTGTGTGGCTGGCTGGCAGCTGGCCACGTAGGCAGCAAATCAATTTGAGTTTCCTTCAATGGCCATAAATATGCTTTTGCATAATATGTGTTCTTCGTGTTAGACATTTTACCACATTTGGCCGCACAGCACGAATTGCAATATTTTTATTACACATTTTGCGTAATTTTATGTGCAGCTTTATGGCACCTGCCGCCCGTGCAGCAGCAGCAACAACAACACCGGCAACAGCAGCTGCTGAGAGCATTTGATTTGATTAGAGGCAACGAATGGGCGCCTTGATTCGCTGCTTCCGTTCGTTTCGAGGCACATTTGCAAAATTAAAAGCCGCTAGCATAATCAGCAAGTGATTTCCATTTGTTGGCTTTTATGTATCTGGTCTTTCTATTTTTGGGCCGCTGCCAAAATGCGACACATGGCCAAAAACAGCGGCGCCCACAAGCAGGCAACAATCAATGTACAGCTCGCTGCTGACCATAGCCATGAAAGCCAGCCAGCCGAACCAAAAAATCTGCTCAAATTACCAAAAACGAGCCTTAAGTACAGAGTTATGCAATCACGCTGCTTGCCTATAATGTCTATAATGTCTAGGTATATAGTATATAGCACAGATACGAGTACAAAAGCGAATAGAAATTGGCGTTGATTCACTTGCCTGCATGCTCAACGCTCATAATTGAGCGCTCATTCAACTGAAAATATAAATAATCATAGAAATTTTCATATAACTTCTGATCTATCAAGATCTAATTAGATGAATGCAAATTCCAAGTAGTATAAATCAAATTGAAAGTTATTTTAGCAAAAACTTATCTAATTTTTTTTCAGTTTAAAGTAAAGTAAACTATAAATATTATATATTTAAATTATAAATTTAAAATTCCTTCTGCCGTTTTGGTATAGTTCAGGCAGAGCACGCTAGCGTCTCTCTCTCTTGACAAAGGCTCTAGCCATATAATTCTCAACCTGTTATAGCTTAGCTACAGCAGCAGGACTTAATACTAGAAAAGCGAGCACTGATAGAACTGAAAGAGAGAAAGAGAGAAATCCTTTGTGCTGCTAGTAAGTTTGAAGTTAGATTTTAACTAAGTTTTCTGACAGTTAGCAACTTGAAAACTTTCTATATTTTTATCTATGTTTTGTTTGTTTTGCTTATCATGTAACGCATTTAAATTGTATATTAGTAAAGTAGTTGTTCAGCCGTTAAGCTGCCTACTGTACCTAATCTGTAAATCTAGACAAACAACATGTTCATGGCTTCATTGATGATTGGTAATAGTAAAGCTACGTGCCTAATGACCTATATAAAAGTCAAAGAAAAAAAAATTAAGCTGATATTTAGCTAAAATAGTTTACTTAGCTGTTCATAGTAATTACTACTCAATTAAGTTCATATATGTATTTGATTGGCTTTCTTCTAATATTGTGCTATTGATTGTTGCATTAGGCTTTAAGTTTAAAACTAGTTTGTCTATAATTGAAAAATGTAATTTATAATAGCGTAAAGCTTAAAAGCTGTGCCTAATTTGTATCTTTAGTTCTTTTGACTTTTCTATTTGCTGTTTATTATTATGTTTATTATTATCATGATCAGCATAATAATATTATTATTATTATAATTATAATTATTATTATTATTATTATTATTATTATTATTATTATTATTATTATTATTATTATTATTATTATATATTATTATTATTATTATTATTATTATTATTATTATTATTATTATTATTATTATTATTATTATTATTATTATTATTATTATTATTATTATTATTATTATTATTATTATTATTATTATTATTATTATTATTATTATTATTATTATTATTATTATTATTATTATTATTATTATTATTATTATTATTATTATTATTATTATTATTATTATTATTATTATTATTATTATTATTATTATTATTATTATTATTATTATTATTATTATTATTATTATTATTATTATTATTATTATTATTATTATTATTATTATTATTATTATTATTATTATTATTATTATTATTATTATTATTATTATTATTATTATTATTATTATTATTATTATTATTATTATTATTATTATTATTATTATTATTATTATTATATATAATTATATAAATATTATATTATACTATTATTATTATATATAATTATATAAATATAATATTACATTATTATATTATAATAATGCCAAAATTTGCTTCCGATTAGAAATCGAAAAGCTTTTCGATCAACTATTCGCATAAGCCTAATGTAAAGCATTTGCCATATGCCATTTATAGCAGATTCAATCAGTCAATGAAAATGTTGTGTATTCACCTGTTTATGGCCGAAAAGGGACGACCACAAAAGTGTTCGTCAATGGTTCTTGCTTTGATTAAATCTTGCGCACGAGCTGCATTATTGGGGCCTGCCCAAAAAGTGTCAAATTGCCTATTATAAAACGTTTATATATTAATTAAAGTGTATGTGTGTGAGTGTGTGTGTGTGTGGGCGTATAAAGCACACTTACCTGCTTTTGGATGTCGTATGAGCCGAGCAAAGTGGCGCAAATTGAAATTAGAACCAGCGAGGCGTCGCTTCGTCGAGAGTGCGAGAAATTTTGCAATTTCCTGTCAGCCAATGAATGATGAAATGCAGGGCACAATTCACACAGTTGTCTGATGTGACTGTGTGTGAGTGTGTGTGAGTGTGTGAGTGAGTGTGTGTGTGTGTGTGTGTGTGTGTGGGTGTGTGGGTAGATTGAATTTCGTCACCCAGAGTGAAAATTGCAAAAATCGTTGACAAATTGCATTTGAGGCGGCTGCCTGCCTGCTGGCAATCTGCAGCTCAAGTGCTGGCTGACTCTTTGGCTTAATCGCAAGTGAGCTGCATTGGCTGGGCTTTGCCAACACCTGAGTGTGTGTGTGTGTGTGTGGCAATCAGTTGGCAGTCATTCAATACAAATTTATTTCATAGCAACATGAATTGAGCACAGAAAAGGCGACCGAGCAAACTGTAACTGGTTTTTATTGCCATCGGTGACGCCTCAACGCCCCATTCAAGGTATTACTATATCTTTTCTCTCCCTCTCTCCTTCACTCTATCTCTCTCTCTCTCTCTCTCTGTGTGTGCCATAGATAAGCAGAATAGAATACACTTAGGTAACCCTGCTGCTTAAGGCATTTTGTATTGTGGCCCCGCCAACCGTGAACCCTTGACATTTAGCAGCCGTTTACCGCTGCGCCTGCCATAGGCTAGTCAGGCATGAAATTGAAATACATATAATGCTAGCACATGCACTGCACTCACACACACACACACACACAGAGAGGTAGGGACTGCAGGTAATGTGCTCTATCTCTCGAGAAATCAGCTGAGGATCAAATGGTGCTGCAGCTCAGCTGGCAACCGGATATGCGCTTTGTTGTGCGTCCGCCGACAAAGGTCGCCATGGCGGCCAAGCTAATGGTTTTTGATTCAGTTCGCCGATTAGATTACCACACACATCCACCGAGGGCTCTTCAAGCTTTAACTGGAGTAGTTACACTTGCGGCTGCCTTGCCACCAGCTCACCCTTCAGCGCTTTAAAGCTGCTTAGATATCACATCTCAACAGATTCGCCGACTACTTTGTCATGTTAATGGGAGAGGCTAACGTCTAAATATGTTTCTTGAGCTCAGATGGGACTTAAAGTTGTTGAAATGACATAGTTGTTGTTTGGCAATGAATAGTTAAAACTTTTCAGCGGGCTTTTCTTTCCTGAGCTTTTATCAACTTATTATCAGAAAGTACTTTAAGTTATTGTAGACTGTCAAAATATATAGCCCAATTTATAGTTTTACATTCATGCAAGATTTTTCACCTCTGGTTTTTATTCTGCTTTCAGTCAAATGCTTTGAACTCAGTTCTAATAATTCTTTATTAATTATATAGCACATATTAAAAAGTTTTTATGTATGTAAAGTTGTACAAAACGATAGCTTCTGTTAGATATTAATTAAAGTTTTATGATATTTAGTCATTAAAACTTTTTCCCTTGGTTAAATTTACTGAACAGCTGCCTAACAGCTCCCCATCCCATCCCCGCCCTGCCTCACTCTGTTTGGACTTGAAGCAAGATATGAGAGTGGAGAGAATTATAGTGGAGAGTTGTAGAGTGGATAGTACTTTCATATTCAGCTTCCCAAATGTTGGGCAAAAATGTTTTAGTAACTGATGTGCTAAGGAATTTCTGGTTTCAGCACGTCCTTTTGGTTACTCCTTCCTTATGATCAGCGTTGTCTATTAAAAGCAAGCAATATATTTTTTTCAAGTTAAGCTTTTACTGTTCTTCACTCAGCTCAATTCGTTCATAGTCTAGACTAGATTAAAATATGAGAGCTAAATATCTTTGATATATATACTTTATTTATATGTTTTTGTATATTAGCTTAGATTAAATCAACATGAATTCTTGGAGTTTTCCTCTCTGCAACACATCTGTATTTATTCCTTCCTTCTTGGGGCATATTTCAATCTATTCTAGGCTGGGCAGGTACATAAATTTCCAGTTTAAAATACCTGAAAATTGTGACTCAAAGTGAGCTGTAAAATTCAAGTTATTTGAGTTGAAGTAAAAGTACGAAGAACTAGCAAATTGCAGACTAAATTGCATGTGTGTTTGTTCAGGTGTGCTGTGTCTGTGTCTGTGTTTAAGTGTCATTCCTCAATTAGCTACAAAACAATTAAATATCAACAGGAGACCAACAACATGCTGAGCTGATGTGCTGATGTGCGAAAACTGTCATGGAAATTGCACCTATGTGAAATTCGCAATGTCTCATTTTAAACAACATGGTCATGTGCATGTACATGTGCATGTATGTGTGTGTGCGTGTGTGTGTGTGTGTGTGTGAGTGAGTGAGTGTATGCTTGTGTTTTGGGCGTGTTCTGTGCTAATTAGCAGGTAGCAATTCCGCAGCAGAACAGCCAGGGCACAAAAACTGGAGAATTAAATTAAGTTTTATGCATGTCCGCCGAGGACTGAAGCAAAGAGACCAGAGCAGCAGACACACTGCGAGCCTCATATGTATACATATCGTACATATATGTATATACAAATATTTATTTACACACACAAATACGCACATGTGTGTGCTTTGTGTATTTGCCTACAATTGATGTACACATTAAGTGCAAACATTTCGTCCATTTCGCATATTAATGACAATGAATAGACAACATTTAAAAAGCAATCTCTAGTTCTCTTGTTTTAGCCATTGGCCCACATGTTTAAACTGAATTAGATAATGCCCAAATGGAACACTCAATAAATGTTCAAATCGTATTTGCACGGTAATGGACAGCTGGTTTTTGGCTGCTACTGAGTGGCGTCTATAGAAAGCTAACGCGATGTGAGTGAATGCAAAAAGTGCTGAGGATGAAACTTTGAAGATTTGAAAACTTAAAACAAATTCAATTTAAAAGAAGAAAAAAGGCGGTGAAAAAAATTACATATTTGATTGGAGCAAAAGCAAAAAGTTCTTTATGTACTCAAGAAACTACTCTATGTATTGAGTGAGCAACAGCACTTTAAGCTGAACTCTGCTCTCTTGCGCACTGTTGGAGCTCGCTCAGAGCAGCTCAAAGAGTCAAAGATGAGTGAAAACAGCGATCTGTGCAGCATTCAGATGAGTGAGCTACAGCGAGCTATGCTGACCTGTTTATTGCGCCGAAGCGCGACGTCTTTTATATCGAAATTCTTATCTAATCACTTAAAGCTATTGTCATGGCTAGTTTCCTTATGTTCCTATACACGATTGCTTTAACGCTGGTTATGGTCGGGTATTGCTTTCTTTCGTCATGTGATGAATAATATTTATATAAATATATTAAATACTCCAATTGGAGGGTATTGCCAGGTCGTTCCTTACCTTCATTGCCGCACTCTAATTTGTTCATTTAATTAAAATTATTTGTTTATAGAGTACAGGATTTTCGAGTACTTCTGGCCAACTGCTGCCGCATCTATTATTCAATGTATCTACAAGCCGACATGCAGAGCGAGGCATTCCATGAACTACTTTGTCCTACATACCAAATATATATATAGACATGTATATATATATATATATATATATATATTTATTTGTATGTGTGTGTATGTAATTAGTTTTGCATGCGTCCAGCTTTGCCAGTGAACGACTTTGGCAGCAATTTAACTATATGCAGACTGACTGTGCGGCAAGCAAGTAAAGCACTGCAATTGCGTTTTCATGTCACGAGACAAACTTGAAGTTTTCCTATGGCATATACATATATATATATATATCATATTTATATTGCGATTTGCACAGACATATGTTGTTGCATGTGACGTGTGTGTGTGTGTGTGTGTCTTGGCTGAAATTCATAAGAATATGCCATCGCAGTGTAGCTGTGCGCTGCAGGTGCAGTTAGTTTGGACTCCCTTCTGGCCCCTTCGGCCGCTCCAGCTGCAACCGAAAGTTACTTTTGCGCGCAGTGCAAATTTATTTTTAGTGCAGCTCACTGCAGTGACAGGGCTTTGCTTTATTTGATGAGTCGTACACACACACACACACACACTCGCGCATACACACACACATGCACTCGTTCAGTCAGTTGTCAGGCGCAAAGTCTGTGTCAGAAATGTCTGAAAAATGTTTTTGCTCGCTTTTGCCGTTTCGTTGGCAGCAAAATCGAACGAATATAAACAATGTGTCCACAGTGCGGAAATAGTATACAGGAGGAGTCCGGGCAGCCCGGGCGGGCACTCTGTACTCGAGTGTAGGCAGAGTTCTGCTGGCTACACGTGACAAAACAAAAAAGAAATGAAACAAAAAAAAAAAAAAGAAGAGGGAAGAGAGAACAACAAAATGGGATTATGTGCCAGCCCGAGGGGTGCTGGCTGAGCCACACATCTACCATATTCGGCCAGGCTCCTCCATCAGCCAACTCTGCCCAGGCGCTGTCCGCTCTGTCCGTTTGTTCAGTAAAGTGTTGTGATTTATGTGCTCCGTTGCAATCGAATTGCGAACTACGAGCACTGAACCACAATGTGCCCCAAAATCCAATGTGAACACGAGTAGATAGATGCCCAGCCGAAAACTCTGTTCAGCGATGTTCGGTATGTGACTGCGACCCTGGGGCCTGGGGCCTGGGGCCAAGTGCAAAATGCGACGAATGCAGTATTTGGTTTCCAATTGGATTCTAAGTGGAAAGCGGCAAGTGGAAGGGAAGACAGTGTGCGGCAAGGCATAAACATTTATATGACAAAATATTTGAGACCTATAACTATGCAGTTGAATGGACAATATTTTACCGCGACTCGAACGCCATTGAAACAGTGAGAAAATACAGTTCTTTTCGAGCGCAACGAAGTGTAAGTACTCACATGAGGCATAGCCGAATGCTAGACTAAGTTCATAAAGATTTTCTGATGAGAGCCAAAAAGGAGAAGTTTCCCATGGGAAATCTCACTTCTTGGACTGATTGCTGCTGCTATGCCGAACATCGTTTCTATGTATTAATAACCCTCTTCAAGGGTATTGCAAATTCGATTGATAGTTTCGCTGGCACAATTTCTTCTTTTTATTTAATATATTTCTGATAGTCAGCTCTGTGGAGTACGTGGCGTGAGCGTAATATGCACAAAATATATCTTTGGCAAGGCGAACATTTATGCACAATTTATGCAGGGTCATAAATGTAAGTATTTTATTTGAATGTGCGAGTATTTTACTCGATATTTTGTGCAAATCAATAAACTGGCATAAATGATGTGAGCTCCTTCGCAACTGCTACCTCGAGCAGAGCGTCGTCGTAGCCTTGCCTGCCCGCTTCAATGGAAGTGCGTGCTGCGTATTTTTGCCTGTTTATATTTATCTGAGCCGCACAGCTGGACCATTCACTACTGTCAGCCCCTGCATATATTTATGCCTTGATCTCAAAGAAAGTGTGTGTGAAAAGGGTGTAGTGTGAAAGGCAAAGGGCAGCATAGCTGCAGGTATGAATGCTTCTGCCTGTGTATGCTATCTACAGGATATCCCAGAGCCTGTCAGCCCAGTTCCAATTAGGCCATAGTCACACACTTTATGTGTCCAAGCTCCACCTACACAGCTGTCTGGCCAAATTTGCAAATTTCTCGCTTTATTATTACACACTCCAGCTTGCTTTCAGCTAACACACATATATATCATATCATATATACATATATATATATATATATATATGTATCTCGCCTTTGGTCTGTCTGTCGTTTTTCATTTTCCGTTGGCGCGGAGGCAGGGCGAACGCTCTGTATAATCCTAATAAATGTGCGCATTTAGCATTTGTTTTTCATATCTCATATTACGGCGTGCAATGGAAAACTTTTACGCAGAATTCGCTTGAAATGTTTGCGCTTGCCTTCGGGCCCTTTCGGTTTCTTTATGTTCTTGTTGTAGATTTTACAACGTTTGGTTTTGGCCAAATTTGAACAAAGCCATTAACATTGATTAGCAATTGGGTTGGCAGAACACTTCATAAGATTACGCATACGTCATGTTGGCCAAAAAGGACAACGGAACGGAATGGAACGCAACGCAACGCAGAGACACACAGAACGGCACATTAAAATATCGAAATGAGTCAACAATGAAAGCAAATGAGAGCATGACGCATGACCCAAGCGGCTGACGCAATTTGCGAATAATAAAGAAACTCAGAAACGAAAATAGACTTTGGCCATCCCAAGGCCTAGGGAGTCAAGTGCATTTGCCCAGCTGAGTTCGGCCTGTGCTGTTGACTCTATGCGATAACTTAATCTGCAGCTTAAGCCCATTTGGCTTTGGGGTTCTTTTTTTATTGGTAAAATCCATGAGCAATTATGAAATGAATTTGTTAGCTTGTTTGCTAACCGATGTTAGAGCTGGAGCAATTCACTTTTAAAACAGTTTATTACACAGCTGAATTGCTTTTGATAGTAGATAGCGAGAGCTTTGCTGAGAGTGTGAGCTGATTACTTTAGGTATAGAGACAATTTGATAACTCTTCAAAAAGATTAGCTTTAAGAATGTGCGCGGTGAAACTAAATAACTTACTAAAGCGATCATACAAACGGAGGGAAGGACGAACGGCCAAACGACCGGAAGGACGAAAACATGGGTGAACCGACGGGCGGACGGATGGGCGAACGGGTGAACAGACAAAATATCAGAGCTATATCGACTTGGCTGTTGATACTGTCCAAGACTCTAATAATTGTATGCTTTTGGCCACGCCTCCTACTGCCTTTTACGCCCCTTTTCACATTTGAAGATCGTTAGCAAGCAACGAGCCAAAGACTTTTAATTGCAATTTATCTCGTTCTCTAAAGTTCGATTGTTTTACAACACTGATTGACAATCGTCCTTAATCTGGGCCTGTTTATTGTTAATTGGATGCAGTGGAACAGCCTGGAGGCACATGCCACCTGCTGCTGCGAATGTCTGCGGGCAGCGTGCCGCGTGCAGCCGACATCCGTTTGCCGTGCAACCGACTGTCAACGGGTGATAGCAGAATGCCACGCCTCCTATTAGCCCGCAGGCCGCACTGATGATTGAGTTGCTGTCATCGCTGTTTGCCGTCGCTCGCGTTGTTTGCCGTTGTCGTTGTCGTTGTCGTTGTCGTTGTCGTCGTTTTTAGGGGCGCGCCGGGGCGGCTCAGAGGCTGTGCTACTTGTTTGCACAAATAGTTGCATAATTTTGTGCACTCGCGCTAAAAGCCACTCAACGCTGCACGGTGCGGCGCCCTTCCCTCCCTCCGCCCCTTACAAATAGGGGGCGTGTCTGGCTGGCAGTCAGATACCAGATACGAGCATTCGGCGTGTTGATTTTGATGTAGCTAAAAAGCCACTTGTCGTTTGTTGGCTGCTCTTGAAGCTGTGCGCGTTGAACAAGTTTGCATAGCCAAATGAATGTGGCGCACAACGCAATGCATCGCATCGCATCTCGCATCTCGCATCGCATCCTCCATGCCCCATGGCGAGGATATCTCAAGCCTCTGCAGCCGCCAAAGGGCCAAATGCTTTGCAATGCATAAATAAATACATTAAAAGAAAATTAAACACTCGCCCCGGCCCTAATTGCATTTTATGTGCATTGCAAATTTGTTTTACACTCTTCGCGCAAAGTATCTGTCGGACATAGTGCTGAGAGCTAAGTGCCCAAACAGTGCCATAAATCGTAAGTAAATATCAAATTTATTTTGTCATAAAAAAGAAGTAGATACAGCCGATAGATGGAGAGGCATTACATATGGAGTAGAAATGCATTGATTCACAAGCAAAGAAAAGTTGAATCTTTAAACTAAGGTCAGACTTCGTGTTAGTCCAACTAAACTGTAGGTAAACGTGGTTAAATTGCCTTCAAAAGCTGCCTAGCTTAGATCATATCTAGAGAATGGCTATAACTGTATTCCAAGCATACTTCTGCACTTATATATAAGCTTAAGTATATGTGCTCAAATCGGGAGTGCCCTTCTAATAAATACCCTGAGCAATATTGCTACATATATATGGGCTATACTGCAAATTCTTTAAAATATGCCCGAAACTAAATGCAAGACTTGAAGACTCGAAGATCAAAGATATAATCGCAAGAGTTATCGTAAGTATATATCAAATCTTTAGCTGATATAGGCCCTGAGATCGATGCGTTCTCAGACTGACTGACTGAAGTGCAAAGATCTCTTTGTCGCTATCAGGAATATATATAGTTGATGTGGTCTGCCATGCCCACTTTGCATAAAAAATGCTCCATAAATATTTGAAAGAGTTTGTTAAAGTTGAATATTTTGCACGTGGCTCTCAGTGGCTGCTGTGCACAAGTTTTAGACAGTTCTGACAGCTAAAGCAGCTGACAAGCCAAAACAGCCAGCAAAAAAGGAAAAAATCTAGTAATGCGTGTGTGTGTGTGTTTGTGTGTGTGTGTGTGTGTGAGTCCATTGTGGGCACTGATTTGTGCACTCATTGCAAGTTTTGAATAACTCGCTGCTGGTCGTAAACATTTCAGTGGCTCAGCTAAAAGTCGAGATAAAAGCGAAGGCAGAATTTAAAGAATGAGAAAACGTGCAGCAAAATGAAAACGAAAATGAAAATGAGTATGGAAAACAATACGGTGCCTGATTGGACACAGCTGATAAGCGAGCAGCGATGACGATAAGAGGACGGCGGATAGACGACGAGAGCTGATTGCCCAACAGTCTGGGTGGCTGGGAGATTGGGACTTGTCTGACTTGTTGTCGTGCTGCCGAGGCAATTAAAATCAAAGGACCAAGGCCGTAAACAGTACGATAGAGTAGAAAGAGAGAGAGCGAGAGAAAGAGACAGAGAGAGAGAGAGAGAGAGAGAGACAGAGAAAGAGGGACAACAACTTGAGCGAAAACAGCGATTCATAATTGCTGATAAGAAATGTAATTAATTGGCACAGGCCTGATTTATGGGCGACAAAGCAGAGGATAACAGAAAACTGAATATTCAGACGTGCATGAAGATGCCTTATTTATAGATATTTATATACATATCTATATATATATATATTTAAGTAGAGCTGCTTTAGTCTTTGATTTGATATATTTCAGCTTGTCAGCTAAGCCATTGAACCGAACTCGAATTGATGAAAGCTGAACTGAATTGCCAAGCTCATTATTAAAGCCAAGCCAGCTGCTGCAACCACAACGAGAGTTTGCTTCAAACAATGTATTTTCAAATTAATACTGCTTCCTCTAATACGCCGTCTCGCATCATTTCATAAATCTCTATTACACCTGTTTCACCTTCAGCTCTTAGAGCACGCAGTCGTTGAGCCCTAGAGAATGACTAGATCTTGATTATAATTAACAATATTAGCCGAGCTGGAGTATTTGATTGTTCATTTCGCTGAGCTCGTTGCGTAATTCAGTAATAAAACAAAGGCACACGAAATGCAAAGGTTACAAATTAAACACTTGACATTGAAGCGAAGCTGAGCAAGAAATTATATAAATAAATGAGTGCCAGCTTCGCATACACACACACACACACACACACACACACACACACACACACACAGCAAACACACACACATACGCGTGCGCATGAAAAATTGAAGACTTACTCGCAGATATCAACGCATAAATACTAAATGAATGTGCGAACACACACAAACACACACACACACACACACAGAGAGAGAGCACGGCACAGTGGCGCCACCTAGCCTCAGACTCAGCTCCAGACGGCGAGCTACGTTGCTGAGCGCTGTTCCCAGCGTCTGAGTGGCTTCATTCGCCCGATGATTGCTCAAGAGAGCGTCCAACACAGCCATGCATATATATACATATACACATAGATATATATATATATATATATATACATGTGTATGAGTGCGTGTGTGTGTGTGCACATCCTGCGCGTTTCCTCATTATTTTTGTGCAATCGCTGTAGGCGCTTTGGGCGCTGCCTTTGCCACGACCCTTCCGCCTTTATCCCTATTGTTGTGCAGCTTTTTTTGTTTGCCCGCACAATATAGTGATCCGGCTCATGTGTGTGTGTGTGGGTGTGTGTGTGTGTGTGTGAAAAGTGTTAAGATTTTACATTTTTATGCCGCATGCTCAACTTGTTGTTGTTGTTGTTGTCGGTTGTCGGTTGTTTTTTGCGCATTTCATTACTTTTTTTGCTCTTCGCTTTGAATTTGTTCGTTTTGTGCCATTGCCTTTTGTTGCTGCTGCCAGCCATTTGTGCAAATTGCTCAACAGTGTGCAGCTAAGAGAAAGAAGCAGTAGCTGGCTACTAGCCATGACAGCATTCACTGCCAGCAAAACAGAACTCAAAGCAGCACCAGCAGCAGCAGCAGCAGCAGCAGCAGCAGCAAGAGGATCTGGCAAATATCGAATGCGATGATTGGAAACACTTGGAAAACAATTTGTTGTTGGTTAACAATTGGATAAAGGAAGAGAAAGCGAGAGAAAGTAAGAGAAATTGTTGACAATTTGTTGCTTTTTAGTACCTAGTTGTATAATACTAATTAGATAGAATCAGTCAAACTTGAGCATTTCTAGCTGTCAGTGGCAAATTCACAGCAGCTGTCATCACTTTAACAGCAGCTTTAACATTGACTTTTGCAGTGCATGTGACTTGTTTTAAGGTTTCTAAATCTGTCTATTCCTGTTGTTGCTGTTGCTGGCTAACACTCGACTCGAGTTGACAGCTTCATTTGCGTCGGCTTTATGCACATTAACGTCGGCATCAAAAATGAAAGTTAAGCGCTCATTAAGGCGTCATTATAATAACTTATTCATTGCAGTGTGCACGAGAAGAGCTCGTGTCTGCCTGCTCATTAAATTCCAACTGCCTTGCAGTCCCCCAGCTACCAAATGGGACTCAGCAGACTCTCGCTCAAATTCCGAATATGTTTAGACCGAAAAAACACAGGATAGAAAAAAAAAAAACGAACATTCAGCAATTAGAGTCGAGTGAAGAGCTCTTAAAGCAGCAACAGCTATGGCTACAGCTACAGCTACAGCTACAGCTACAGCTGCAAGCACTCTTACCAAACATTTAATAGTTATTTGAAATTCATTTCATTTCGCTGCTAGCCATTCTAAAAAAACAAGCAAAAATTCCAGGCAAATGTTTGTGGTACACCGAAAAGGAAATGCTAATGATGCACTTTTCTGTTCTTTCGTTTTGTTTCATTTTGGTTGAAGAGCCAACTATTTTGGTATTTGTATTTGCAAATACTTACGCTGAAGTACAATGTACACACACACAGACACACATACACTCGCACACCCTGTGAGTGAAGGCTGACTTAATTTGTTTACTAAATGACATAATACCCAAAGAGGCCAACTGGCATTGGCACTGTCACATAGCTCGACTATATATAGATATAAAGCTATTCTATGCGGGCCAACTAAATATCAAAAGCAAGGGAAGTAGAGCAGGCAAAATAAAGACAACACACAGCTGGCTGCATGTCTGTGTGTGTGTGTGTGTGTGTGTGTGTGTGTGTGTGTGCCACATGACGTATACGTAACGCGCAGAAGGAGTCGCAACTTCTGCGTTTCTGTTGTCTCATGTTGGCCATTTATCAAAATGGCAAAAAAAAGTTACAGAATAACAACGTCTCATGACACAGTGTTTAATTATAAAATTAATGAAAAATTTATCAACTATACACACATATACATATATAAATATATATATATATATATATATTTATATATACGCTCTGCTTTGATAAATGAGCCAAGCACGTTCTGGCAGTTGGTCAACATTTACAGCGGATGCATTTTAGACAAGCAATACGTAATTGCCGAATATGATACGACATGCCCAGCATTATTTACTTTCACTGACAAGAAAAAGAAGAAGACGAGTAATTAGCATTGATATGCAGGCAACGTACGAAATAGGATAAGCCAATGAAATGGGCTCTGTCCATGCCTAATGAGCTCACAGCTATTTATTTCAATGGCCAGCTACTTCGGGCCAATAGCTTTAGCCATAAATTCTGGCACATAGCTCTGGGTAAGTCAAACTCAAATTGAGCCAGGTAATTGGTAGAAGACATTACGAGCAAATCAAATTAAAACAAAAGTGCTCTGGTCGGAGCTACGCGACTAGGAGATACCCGGAGCCCTGCTACGATAATAATGAAACGATATGAGTTATCGATAAAAATGATTAGCTCGAACAGCGTGTGGTATACAGGAATATATATTTTAGACTTCAAGCCTCTAGCTTGCCTGTTAAATACCATCACCAAACCATCAGATCAGATCCAGATTTCCTATTTTCAATACCTATTGGGTATAAAAATTTTATGGGAGAAAGCCTTAATCTTAGCTAAACAGCTTGAAGTCTTATGGAAAAATGAAGCAGCTAAAGATTACTTTTCTAAATTGATTTTATAGGAAATCTGAAGTGAAATAAGCTTCACAAATGAAGGTAAAAAATATAATATAATATATATAAATAAATTGCGCTTAAAACGTCTCTTAGCCTAATGGAAATATTGCTATGAAACGTTTCACTTTCCTAGCACAAATCGATTCGATTCAATGCGACTCAATTCGATTCATTTTTATGTCTTTTGTGATGTTTTCGTACGCGACTTATCACCTGCTTTCTTTTCTATTTCTTTTGTCACTTGCAGGTTTCCTCTCCTGGGACGTATCCGATTGTCATGTGGACTTGGAGGAGGAGCTCAATACAATCACACAACATGCACCCGAGGGCGAGGAGGCGCGTCACGGTAAGTCAAATGTCAAGTGAATGAAAAGCAAACGCAGCTCTCAGCTAATTGGGCAAAAAAAAAAATATATATATATATATATACAAAAAATTATAAAATAGAAATCGAAGTCCAATCCAATTGAAAGCTGTCGAATTGACAGCTCATTAAAAAGTGAGTTGAATGAAAAAGTCAGAATGGTCATAAAATAAATGAAATTCATTTGTTAATTAACTGGGGACGGAGACAAAGTTCGACCAACAATTTTGTTTGACATTTGCCTTTCAATTTTCCCGCTCGCCGTGTCGCGGCGCAGTTGAAAAGTTCACGTTGACGTTGGGAAATGTAAATTGCTTTCGCCGCTAACGAATTTCGAATTTCGAGCGCTGACTTTGCAATTATTCAACTATTCAAGTAGCGTTTGCAAACTACAAACTACAAACTACAAAATCATTCTCACAAATTATAACGATTGTCTTTCAACAGCTTTTCACAATTGGCATTCATCAAAAAGCCCAACACTTTCAGCGCGCAGCGCTCGGCGCTCAGCGCTCAGCGCTCAGCTCTCAGCGCTGCTCAAATGCGCTTTGTTCTCTGCATGGCTTTTGTGTAATATTAAATCCGAAATCCGAATCGGAGTGGCGCATTTTCATTTACAACATAAACAACAACAGCTACAGCTACAGCAGCAACAACAATGCAACAAAGCCAGCCAAGTGTCGGGATATTGTGCGGGCCTCTCGGATTTGGTTGTCTTTGCGGATTAGCCGGGACAACGTTGTTGAAATGCATTCAAGTGGCTGCACTGCATCGGCTGCACAGCCAGCCAGCTAACCCTCTCTTCTCTTCTCTTTTCTTCTCTTCTCTTTACTGTTTTATTGTTGTTTGTTTTTCTTTCTGCTTATTCGCTTGTTTGTTTGTTACTGTGCCCTGCCTGGCTGCATGGCTGAATGCCTGTTCGTCGTTGGCCAAATATGACTATTGTTGCAGCTATACACAAATTAGAAGCTACATGCTCCATGGGCTTATCAACATTAAACTTGACAGCCGCAATATCAAACAGTTTTGAGACTAAGCTGCACTGCTTACTAACGTAACAGGCGCGTTTCTTTCACACTCGAACTCGTACTTGACTTAATATCAAAAGCAAATTAGGAAAACAAACTTTCAATGCAAATCTTTTGCACACACACAAAGTTCGGTAACAAAGAAAAAGTCAAATTGTCCAGATTCTAGATAACAAAAGGCGAATATGTAACAAGTTTGGGTTCAACTTCAGCTTGACTCAAACTAGTTTTCAATTATATCTCGGACAATGGATGTAGTTTATTAAAGTGTAATATTTTATTCAAGATGTGATTGCTTATGCTGTGTAATTTATTACAAATTGTTTTCCATTTATTTTATGGTCTCGCTGGTAAACTTCGACCAGCTCGAACGAACAGCAGCTGTTGGCTGCACCATGAGAATACAAATATACGTGTAGCATACTTTGCAGCGCACGGATGTCGATGTGATATGCACAGAGTTTGTCCTTGGGCTGGCTGGCGTTGGCGTTGGCGTTGCCGTCGCTGGTAAGTGCAAGAACAGCACCTGCGCTCAATGCCTTTCTGCCATTGTCCAGGACGAGCACTTGGCAAAGTGAATTCCGCATTCGCATTTTTGTTTACACAGCCCGCAAAAAACTATTCAAACAAAATTCTCAAGTGCCTGGTCTCAATAATGATGCTAGCCAAGCGGCATAAGAATGGGCCGCGCCGAAGGACGCGTCACTTGCAATTGCAGTTGAAAATACTAAAGTTGTGAATACCTAAAATATTGCTGTAATGTCCGAGATGCCAAGATGGCGAAATAGTGAGATGGCGAGATGCTAAGATGCTAAGATGCACACGCTTCGATGCTTGATGCTTGGTGTTTTGTGAGGCTTTGTGTGCGTTGCATAGACTTCACGGGACACTCTATTTTGACAAAGGTTAGGAGGCAGCCGGCCGTTAACAAGTCGATAAAAGTCGTCACCTTCGCTGACAAAGCGTTGTCCTCCAGTCAGGATACCGCCTCTGGTATCCGCAGTCCACTATGCAGTCGACAGATATCGTTTACCTAACGCCACTTTGTTGGCCCAACAACTGTCAACTGCTAACAAGCGAAAGCCGGAGCTTCAGCTTGCCTTTCATGTTCTGCATAAGGTCCTGTCAAGTTGAAGGCTTTCACTCTGCCACGGCGCAGTTGGGCCAACTTTTTGAGCAATTACAAACATTTGTTAACAAGCACATAATATATATATATATATATATATATATATATATATATATATATATATATATATATATATATATATATTATGGCTTATGCTCTTCAACGGCGTCGTCCTTCATTATCAACGACAAAGTTATGCTTAAAAATTGAATTTGATGCAGTTTGCTTAAGTTTCCTTGCGGGACTTGGACAAACTTCGCTGCACAAACTTTGCCACCGAGCAGCACAGAGCCATTTCGAGCCCCCTCTCAGTACGCTGCGATTCCACTTGAGCTGGGGCATAAAAAACTCAGCTTTACAGCGCTACAGAGCTACCCATTAGTTGCCCGACACTCAGTCTGAGCCACTGTTTTTCCTTCTTCCTTCCATTCTTTTATCTATTTGATTAATCGCGGCATAAATAATGCTAAGTTGTTTGTCACTTAAAGTTCGTTTGTTAGTTTTGTTTGCCAGACAACTTATTTACCAAGTGCTTAAGCAACGCGCTACTGTTCAGTTCAATTATAGCGCAAGCAAGCTATTGCCCACTCACTCGAATGTTCACAAAGTGTGTCAACGTTGTTGACAACGCAAATCGAATCGAACCTGACCGTACTGCCTAATTCATAATTTAATTTCTATCTTCAAAATGATTTGTGTCTATTCGTTAGATGCTAATCGTAAGTCTCCTTTTCTCACATCCTACTCCATACTCTCTGGTTTCTACGAGGCAGTATGAGGGAGTAACACCTCTATTTTTCTATACTTTCTACTCTGCTGTGTCTCGCATCAAATCCAATTGAATCTAGAATCATAGCTGCGACTTATTTCATCAGAGATAGCTAATCTTCAATCTATCGACTATCCTTCTTACACACTAATCGTTACTCTCTACTCTCCACTCTCCACTCTCTGCCACCCGTCTCCCTCCTCCCTCCTTAGTAGCATCAGTGACTCCAATTGCTGCTTTCCACTTGTTCAGATTTTTATTTGCCAACTATCGCTTCATTGTGAGCTGAGCACACGTTGCTCGTGCTAAGCTGCTGTAAGCGCTCGGCATTAACATGCACATAACCTTTAAAGCCATACGAATTCTTGAGATAAAGCGTATGCAAAATTGATTGATAGAGCCTGGCAAACACATACATACATAGCCTGCTCTCTCACGCCCACACGCCCACACGCCCACACAGCCATGCAGACACGTACATATAACGGACAAGGCCATATTGACAACGACTGTGCAGCTCATGCATAATTCAAGCACAGCCAACGAACAGGATGGCACGAGAAATGAGAGAAAGAAATACAATAAGATGGTCGCGCTCCCCAGCTCCCCATCCCCCCAGCCCCAGCAGGCAAAAGTTAGGCAAATAACTAAATACCGGACTGTCAGCCACACACACCCACACACACACACCACACATTAGATAAAGACAGTTACACTTTGCATATGAATACGCGCACACTCCAAGAGGAGCTGCACGCTCCAACTGAGCTGGCAGCGAAGCGAGATGCTTGCCAGAGGCACACACATACATATGTATGTAGCTGGCAGCAGAGATAAGCGAATGCAAGTGTTGCGGCATGAAATTAAAACTATGAAATGCTCTCATGCCTCAATGCCGAACACTTCATGCACTTGCCACAACAATAACCCGATGCGAATGATGCTCGTAATCAACTAAGCCAAATCAAAATAGTTTACGATATTCAAATTCAATTCCAATTCCATTAAATATGCAGCAAATATCAAAAGATAGCGTTAGAAAGGCAGCTAGACAGAGCGAGAGAGAGAGAGAGAGAGAGAGAGAGAGAGAGCGAGAGAGAGTAAGAGGCAGACAGACTTAGCTTATTAAAGGTTGCTGTTGTCTGCGCAATCTAAGGCATTTCATCATTATCGATAGCTAGAAATATATTCAAAGGGAATTTCGCAATGGAATTTATTGAGGCCTGAACAGAAATTTCAATAGATAGTTTTGAGGAATTCAATAATATTGAATATCGAAAGCAATAAGAAAAAATAACAGTGGGCAAAAAAATGTAAGTTTAATAGAGAATAGCGACAGCTGAAATGTCTTTCAATAAGACTCTTAAAAAATACCAGTAAAAATAGATGCAGTTAGGAAACTTGGTCCATTCAATTTGAGCGTAAGTAGCACGCGTCGACAGGCATCAATTCATATCAGCGCCGCTTATCAATGACGCCCCCGACATGAGCCCGCCTGAATCAAGCAACGTCGAGAATAGCTGACGTGGGACATTTTGTGGGCAGCTGGTTTAATTTTAATTATGCAGCCTGCCTGGACAGGCGGCCTCAGCTACGAACATACATACATATAAGTATGTATGTGTCCGGACAACTGGGCCAGCTGCCAAGACTTTGAAGCTTACAACATGTTATTGGGCCTGTTGAACAGCAGGCAGCGCCTAGAGATGACAGCATCTAGATTTTTGTTGCTGTTGCTGCTGTTGTTGTAACCAAAGCCTGATGTATGATGTCGTTGGGCACTTTTGATTAATGATGCCACGTCCCACGTGTCGCATTCAAATTTAATTCAACTCGACAAACTAATTAAAATACCTTTTCAGCCAGAGTTTTTGTGCGTTAAGCGCATTTCAACTACATAAATCAACGCGCCTTTTGCCCCTCTGAAGCGTAAATACCTATTTGAATAAACCCAGTTGCCGTGCACCGACTGCATAATTGTGCAGCCAGGCAGGTAAATTCGTTAACTGCCCGAGTCCGGTGAGTTTTAAATTTATAGAATTTACTGATTGCACTTGGCGATAGTTGGTTCTGAGAAACCAAATCAATTTGTGGATGTCACTCAGTGTCCGTGTTTGCTTTTCACAGCGCAAACATCTCAACAGTGTTGCCAACTCTTCAGGGCATGTAAAAGCCAACTTAGCTTAGCTTAGCTAGCTTATACTCGGTTAGACTCTTGTTAGATAAAGCGTCAAGATTTGCCCAAGATCAAAAAGTATGGCGGATATATCTACGCCCACTGGGGGCATGGCAAACCGCAAAAGTTTAAAAATATATAAATTATAGTTTATAACTGAGTTGCTGTTCGCCTCGTCTATCGATGACTTAACAATAATTTGTGCGCCTCTTTAGGCGTGGGCGTTGCATATCGAAAAATATCCTATAGCTTTCACAGTTTTCAAGCGTAAGCCCCAATGGAAAAGTCAAGTAAGTATAGACTCCTTTCTGATTCCTTGACCAAAAAAGATTCAATTGTCTTTGGACAATCGATTGGGAAATATGCAATGTTGAGATTTTCCCTGTATTTTTGTTAAAAATATTGCAATATAGCTTATAGCTGGCGGGGAAAAAAGCCAAATTGGCAACACTGCATCTCAATGCCACTTATCGATTTCCAAGAAAATCATTAACGTAGCTCAGCTCGTTTCCTTTCATTTTGCTAAGTAACTACTGGACCATAAATTCTCGGAACAGAATAGAGTCTGATTGAATGCTATGCGTGGGTAGCTACTGAATGTCTTCTTCAATTAAGCTATTCAGGCGTTGTGTAGATAAATATAAAAAAAAAAACTTTAAGCCCAGGCTAGATCTGGCTAGAACTGAAAATTGCAATAGGAGAAAACTTTTTTTTGTTTTACACGTGCGCCCGCCCAGGCGACGTGTTAAGGGGGCGGGCGAAAAAGGACTTCAGTGCCGGCTGGTGACCGGCGCCAACTGTAATTACTTTGCAGTCCGGCATAAAAATGAAATAAAAAAAAACAAAAGGAATGTGGAGAGAGAGGATAAAGAGAGAGAGAGAGAGAGAGAGAGAGAGAGAGAGAGAGAGAGAGAGAGAGAGCGGGAGAAAGGCAAGGAGAGAAATCATAAAACACAAAAAGTTTCCGCCTGTTGTTATGCAAATTTGTTTTGTTTCACTAACTTGGCAGCATTCCGAGCGTAGGCATTAAAGTACAGTTATTAACGGTTAATACGCGGTCGTTCGCCATTTTGGTTAGGTGCGGCCAGCGCGAAAACTTTTCAATGGACTTCGCAATGCGAAAAACTGCACTTGACATAAAACCGAGCCCGAGCACCGCCGCGCCTGCCACATTGTCGAGCATTCCCCTTTTTTTTTGTCCCTTTCTTTTTTTTTTTTACTACATTCATGTCGCCATTTGGCATTATATTGGCGAGAGGCGACGAGGGGGGCAAATTGTGGGCGTTGTTTGCCACCAAGTTGGATGCAACTTTGGCATTGTATGTGGCTTTTGCAAACTTTGAGCTGCGATTGGGTCCCTGATCTGCCACTCGCCACACGCCACACGCCACTCAGCCTATTGGTTCGTATCTGTTCAGCGTAGACAGTACAGTCTTTGTGGTCTTTTGGCTTGCCAAGGCAAGGCAAGGCAAGATCTCTTAAGTGCCATTTGTAGTTGGACATACGAAATAGTAAATACTTTCAAGGCAGCAATTTCCAATTGGCTTTTTATTATATTTACCAATGCGGTGCAGGCCACCAACAAGCGAACAAATTGTGTTATTCGGAAAATGTTTGACTGCCTAAATTGCAGTTAAGCTTGCATAAGTATTTCACTAAATCTGGAGTATTTAAGTGGTTTCTCTATGGGGCATAGCCTACAGCTATCACTGTCATTATCCCCAACAGGGTCGGGCTGTCATAAGAGCATCAACTGGTCGGCAGCCGTCGCAGCCGTCATCGATTTGATTTATACCGAATGACACTTTGGAGCTGCCTTCATGTCGTTAATGAGATGCAAATGCTCTAACCGCGTTTTATTTATGAAACTCAAATTGTCACGCGCCTGTCGAGGCCTGTTGAGGCCGTAAGAAAATACGCGAAAGTTGCAAACCTTAATTCACAAATTGCGTATACGCACGGGTGCCGCATGTGCTTAAGCGCACCCAGGTCCAAAAATGCGGGCATGTATGTCACTGAGCTTTACAAGCAAACACACACACACACACACACACATACACAGAGACAGACACAGAGGAAGAACAAAGTACTTTCTTTTGTGTGTGCATAGGGCTGATAAATAAATGTCGCACGCAAGTCGCTGTAAAGATTATCATTTATAAAGAGCATAAGGGCTACAAAAACAGCGTGACATTCGGACCGCCGGCGAGCTGTGGTGCGTCCGAGAGAGCTGAGAGATGAGAGGCGACAAGCTTGAAGCAAGCGAAGCCATACGTAGGTGCACGCTTGGGCACACTTCAGGCTCGATGGCTCGTCGCTTTTTTTACGCGTACGTGGGCACATTTGACCGTTAGGTCGACGTGCCGTATACGTAATGTGCACACACACATGGACGTGAACATAGAAAAGATGCGTGTGTGCATGTTTGTATAGGTAGTGACATGTCATGTGCGCTCATTTTTCTCCTCTTTTTTTTTGGTTTTGTCAACGACTATTTAGTGCAGAAAATGCGTAAATTATTTACATAGGGCAATGCTGTAAGAGCATTTAGTGCTGGGAGCGACCAGAAATGCCCACTCATCCGATGATGATGATGATGAGGATGATGATGAGGATGATGATGGTGATGGTGATGGTGGTCGACAGTAAATGACATGGCAAGGTCGTCAGCAAGGTCGCATCTTTTATGCTTGTGGCACGCGCTGTACAATTGGCCAGCCAGCCCTAGGGCGGACTGGCAAATCTTAATTAAACCATAAAAATTAAAGATTTATGAAATGATTTTTCAGTCGACTGCAATCGCAATCGCCGTGCCGTGCAGCTGTGGGAGACATGCGAATAAAACGCTTCACAATAAAGCCAACTTAGCTCGCCAGCAGCGCTGCGTGTAGTCCCAGCTGCCCCACTGTCTGACAATTTAAAGCCACTTGATTTGGTGTGTGCGTGCCTAATGCTTGGATTCTCTGGCCGGGACTCAAGCGTTTGGTAATCCAAGCCTCTTGTGCGCTCGCCACTCGACGTTTTAGCTATTCATTAGTGCGCTCGGTGGGTTAACGTTGAATAGTAGTTCAACTAGACACACCAACCCATCCGACCGTCCGACGAACCGACCGACCGACCGACCGACCAGTCGTTCGTTCGGTTAGCTGAGTCAGGCTTACCGCAAATAATAAAATTTCTGCGTGGTAGGCAGTTGTAGAGAACGTGAAACATGCGGGAGAGGGCAGCTAGAAGCTCTAAAGACCAAACGAGCTACTTGAATCTATTGCCGCCTTGCCCTGCACACAGCCACAAGTCTATTCCGTCTGCACATATATAACAAAATATTAATGACTTTTAGGGCTTTCCTTTTCGTTTCAAGCGAATTTTAAGCAGATGACCATTTAAAAGATTAGCTTTTTGTGCATAGGCCAGATTCAAAGAAGAGTCTAACGAAGGTAAATTAACTATGAATGTTCCAAAGGTTTTAATGGTTTAATATAGCTGGTTGATTATGGAATTGTAATACCTTAGTTGTTGTACGTTTCATCTGAAATTGTATATCTTCTTATACGTAATCTTTCAGGCGAGCGACTCATACAATATGCCAGTGAGAATCTTGTGACGGAGGTGCTCATACATCCACAATACAATACGCTTATACAATGCATGCGTAATCTACTCAGTAGTTTTACGCGGCATCGGCATATTATACATGCTGGCTACACCTTTAGTGGCAACGGTTCTTGGATCCTACAGGTTAGTGACGCATTTGCGACAATGATGCATATGCTAATGTTTTGTCTTTTCTTTTTCAGGATGGCACCTTCTCGGTGGCTGACTTTGCGGAGGCATTTCAAGAGCACGACGTACAAAGGGTGATACGTGCCTATGCGGATACCATAACGATGAATATACATTGTGCAGATGCTGGTCTATGGCACACGTTACCGGATAAGGTATTTTCACGGCAGTGTAAAATACGCATCAATCCGGTGGATGTGCTGGACACCAGTAGCGAGTACATCAACGGCTTTATAGGTACCACTTTGCAGAGAGTAAAATGAATATTTTTTGGAGTTTATTTACGTTTCGGGACTTACAGATTATCTGGCGCCAATGGTGGTGCCAACTTCATTGCGTGAGTTGCTAGAGACGTCGGATGTGGTTGGCAATATACGTTTTACACACCCAACGCTCTATGTGTTTCCCGGTGGTCAGGGTGATGCCGCTCTCTTTGGCATCAACGGCTTTAACATGCTAGGTAAATACTAAGTTGTTGAAGATGAAAGGACTCTTAAGTAATTTGTGTGTTTTTTGTAGTTGATGGCGGCTTCAATCGTAAGGCATGCTTCTGGGACTTTGCACGGCATTTGGATCGCCTGGATGCGGTGCTGATGACGCGCCTGAACAACAGCAATGTGCAGGGACTTGGAGCTGTGGTATCACGCAAGCGGGACTCCCATGTCTATCCTCAGATTGGGCACTTCTTTGGAAATGTTCCCGACCGGAAGGGTGGTCTGCCCAGTCCTGACGGTGACAAGGATCGTAATCCACTGCTTATCGATCTCTTTGAGCGCGGTCATGGTTTGGTCAACGATCTCAAGTCGCTTGACCTCAAACCGCAGTGCTGCTATCGCAATCAAGAGCCCATAAACTTATATCACAAGGTTGGCCACGGTACCCTGGATATGTATGTGATAAGTCCCTCACGGGACTCCAAAGAGGTCAAAGAGTTTCTACAAAAATGGAATTCGGGTGATCAGCGTCTGTTTACCGCACGCGACACTAAGGAGTTTAACTTCCCCTTGCAGAATTTGGTGTCCATTTGCGCGCTGCTTGTCTGGCAGCCAGCTAACCCGGATGATACCATTACACGTATCCTATTTCCGGGCAGTACACCAGACTTTAAGATCCAAGAGGGTCTGGAGAAGCTCAAGCATCTCGAGTTTATGAAGCACTCCACCTGCACGGCCAAGTCAATAGCTCCAGCTATACAGACAGTGACAAGTACCAGAAAGACACTCAAATCAGCGATCGAAGGAACTCCACCCAGTGCTAGTTATAAATCCAGCAAATTTGGTCCAACTGCTATAGCAGCTGTGGCTGTACAACAGGATAACAAGGCAAAGGAAGCAAAGGAAGCAGCAGCAGCAGCTGCAGCCGCAGCAGCTGCAGTAGCAGCTGCAGCAGCAACTGTTTTGGCGGAAACACCCGGCGAACAACTGGAACGACCTACACCGCTTTTGAGTACCAAAGCGGACTCCATAGACACGGATGAGCCAGATGCTGAACCTGAACCCGAGCTCGCTGTCGACACTGGGGACGAGGGAGTGCCAGAGCCTTCCGTCCCTTCTACAGAGCCAGCTGAGCAGGAAGACAACAAGGATACTGATGAGGAGAAAAAGGTGGAAGTGTTGATTGTCAAGCCTCAACCGTCAGCTGCGTCTGTCAAGGATGCAGTTGATGCACCCGCAACAGAAGCTGGCAGCAAGACAGCGAAAGCAACCAAGGGGAAGCCGGATAAGCCTCGTGCAGAAGTAAAGCCAGTTGTACGCTCAAGAATCGATAGCAAGCCGCCAAAATCCATGGATCGCAAGCTCGTTAAGCGCGAGGAAAAAAAGAGCTCGCCTACTGCCACGCCAGCTGTAAGCCGAACGCCCGCTACGCGCGATGTCAAGCCTAAGGTAATGACACGCACCACCAAGTCGAGTCCCAGCAGCACACCTGCCAAGAGCGCCAAGGAAGCGAACAACCGCAAAGTGCTTGAGTCCAAGCAACAGGCGACAGCGGCTCGGCAAAGCACAACCAGCACACGTCGCACTGTTAGCACTGTGGAGAAAAAGTCGGCGGTGGAGTCGAAGACAACGCAGCAGGCAACGATGCAAGCGGCGCAGCGCAAACCTATCTCCCGAAGGCCACGAGGGGTCTCTCCTTCTAAGCGAGCTCCGGCGCCTGGCAGTCCAATTAAGTCTGCCAAGCCAAAACCTGATTTAAAGAAGTCACGACTAGATAAGGGTGGCACAACAGACTCCAGCTTGGTGTCCACACCGTCGGCGGATGAGGCGACAGCAGCCAAAAAGATTCTAGAACTAAGTGCTTCACAAGAGTTAGATGCTGAAAAGCAACGTGAACTGGATGATCTTAAGGAGGAACAGGAAGTTGTACGTGAAATAGAGGCAGTTTTTAGTCGCGACGAGATGAAACGGCAACACTTGATCAAGGCGGAGCTGCGTGAGATGGCGAAGCAAGACAGCACAACGGAAGCCGACGAAGAGGAGGAGTACTTGATTATTGAAAAGGAAGAAGTAGAACAGTACACAGAGGACTCAATTATTGAGCAAGAGCAGGAGAGCAGTATGACTAAGGAGGAGGAAATTCAAAAGCATCAACGTGACTCTCAGGAGTCAGAAAAGAAGCGTAAGAAAAGTGCAGAGGAAGAAATCGAAGCCGCAATCGCAAAGGCTGAAGCAGAGGAGCGTAAGGCTCGTCTGGAGAGCAGTGAAGCAGCCAGGCATGAACTGCACGAGCAGTTGGACAGTCCAGGGAAAACTGAAATCAAAGCTGAGGTTCAAGAGATCATATCCACTGCCAAGGACATTGTCAAGTCTCGCACAGAAGAACCGCCCCAGGCCAAACATACTGAAGAGGAGTTTTCTTCCCCTACGCCAGATGATAAGCTCAGCAGCGCCAAGAAAACTTCAGATACTAAAGACGAGCTGATTGAAGCTCCTGAGTTGCCGCCCATTAACTTACAGGAAAGTCTTCCAGAGGAAAAATTCTCAGCCACAATCGAATCGGGAGCTACCACAGCTCCTACACTACCCGAAGATGAACGAATTCCATTGGACAAAATTAAGGAGGACTTGGTCATCGAGGAAAAATATGTTAAAGAGGAAACCAAGGAAATGGAGTCCATTGTTGTGGCTACCGTTGCTGTGCCAGTTGCAGCAGCGGCAGCGGCGTCCATTATCGCTCCAACCGAAACTAAAATAGTGGTCGCTGCTGAGCCGCTTGCCATTGGTATGGATTCTGCAGAACGAGTCTTACCCAAGAAGATGACGTTTGAGGCCCAACAGAATCTAATGCGTGATGTTATAAAAACACCTGATGAGGTTGCAGACTTGCCGGTTCATGAGGAAGCTGACCTCGGTCTGTATGAGAAAGACACGCACGAAGCAGGTGCCAAGAGTATTTCACACAAAGAAGAAACGGCTAAAGAAGAAAAAGAAACCGAAGATGAAAAAGTTGTTAAAGATATCGATGTAGAAGAGGCAGCAGAACATATTCCAGAGCCCGAGATTATTTCGAAGGCAGAGATCACCGCCAAGATAGAACCTGATGAAAAGACAACGGAGGTGCCCATTGTAGAGAAAATCGAAATTATAAGTGAAGCGATTCCGGACAACGATAAAGTGGCGATAGATCATGAGCAACCGGGCGAAAAAACCGACAAAAAATTGGCAAGTACACCAGATGAAAAAGAAACTAGCGACATTACATCCGAAGATGAATTGCCAGCACATCCTGTACAACCCACCGTTGAACCGATAAAAGTGAAAGACCGCGAAGATACGGTATCCCTAGAGAGCCCTGCAACGATTGAAGAAGCTATTGAGGTCGAAGTGCAGATATCGAAGAAGGAAGTCCAACAAGTGCAGAAAGCAAAGAGGGAAGTAATTGAACAATCCACTATAACAGACAAAGAGATAGAAACAACCGAAGTATCGCCAACTATAATCTCAACTGAGCAGTCCCGTCGCGAATCCATTCAAGAAGGCTTGAAGTCTTTGCCTGCCTCCACGGAAACATCAAGACCTGGATCATCAGCCGAAAGTGCGAAAGACGAACAAGTGAAACTAGAAAGCCTTAAGGATAAAAAGTCACCGGAGCCCTCAAGACACGCATCCGTTGAGGAGAGTAATAAGAACGAAATCAACAAAGATGACACGTCTCAACCTGTCTCTAAAGAGCCATCACGACCAGATTCCGTGTTAGAAAGTGAAAAGGATGATCAGGAAAAAATCGAAAGTTCTGAGGATAAAAAGTCTGCAGAACCATCGAGACGAGAATCTGTTGAGGAGAGTTCTAAGCCTGAGAGCTTGAAAGATGGCACGTCTCTGCCTGTCTCCAAAGAAGTATCACGACCAGGATCGGCTGCAGCGAGTGCGAAGGATGATAAATCCGCAGAGCCGTCCCAGCCCGTCTCCCAAGAAGCATCACGACCAGGATCAGTAGTAGAAAGTGTGAAAGATGAGCATGAAAAGCCAGAAAGTGTGAAGGACGATAAGTCTGCAGAGCCTTCAAGACGAGAATCTATTGCGGAGAGTATTAAGCCCGAGAGTGTGAAAGATGACAAGTCTCTGCCCGTCTCCAAAGAAGCCTCACGACCGGGATCTGTAGTAGAAGGTCTGAAAGAAGAGCATGAGAAGCCAGAAAGTATGAAGGATGAACATAAGAAGCCAGAAAGTGTGAAGGACGATAAGTCTGCAGTCCCTTCAAGACGAGAATCTGTTGCGGAGAGTATTAGGCCAGAGAGTGTGAAAGATGACAAGTCTCTACCTGCTTCTAAGGAAGCATCACGGCCAGGATCTGCTGCAGAGAGTGCGAAGGACGATAAATCTGCAGAGCCGTCCCTGCCCATCTCCAAAGAAGCATCACGACCAGGATCAGTAGTAGAAAGTGTGAAAGATGAGCATGAAAAGCCAGAAAGTGTGAAGGACGATAAGTCTGCAGTCCCTTCAAGACGAGAATCTGTTGCGGAGAGTATTAAGCCCGAGAGTGTGAAAGATGACAAGTCTCTGCCCGTCTCCAAAGAAGCATCACGACCAGGATCAGTAGTAGAAAGTGTGAAAGATGAGCATGAAAAGCCAGAAAGTGTGAAGGACGATAAGTCTGCAGTCCCTTCAAGACGAGAATCTGTTGCGGAGAGTTCTAAGCCTGAGAGTGTGAAAGATGACAAGTCTCTGCCTGTCTCCAAAGAAGCCTCACGACCGGAATCTGTAGTAGAAAGTGTGAGGGATGAGCATGAGAGGCCAGAAAGTGTTAAGGACGATAAGTCTGCAGACGAATCAAGACGAGAATCTGTTGCGGAGAGTATTAAGCTCGACAGTGTGAAAGATGACAAGGCTCTGCCTGCTTCTAAGGAATTATCACGACCAGGCTTTGCTGCAGAGAGTGCGAAGGACGATAAATCTGCAGAGCCTTCCAGACGGGAATCCGTTGCGGAGAGTATTAAGATTGAGAGCTTAAAAGATGACAAGTCCCTGCCTGCTTCTGAGGAAGTATCACGACTAGGATCGGCTGCAGAGAGTGCAACGGACGATAAATCTGCAGAGCCGTCCCAGCCCATCTCCAAAGAAGCATCACGACCAGGATCAGTGGTAGAAAGTGTGAAGGATGAGCATGAAAAGCCAGAAAGTGTGAAGGACGATAAGTCTGCAGAGCCTTCAAGACGAGAATCTGTTGCGGAGAGTATTAAGTCCGAGAGTGTGAAAGATGACAAGTCTCTGCCCGTCTCCAAAGAAGCCTCACGACCGGAATCTGTAGTAGAAAGTGTGAAGGATGAGCATGAGAAGCCAGAAAGTGTGAAGGATGAACATGAGAAGCCAGAAAGTGTGAAGGACGATAAGTCTGCAGTCCCTTCAAGACGAGAATCTGTTGCGGAGAGTATTAAGTCCGAGAGTGTGAAAGATGACAAGTCTCTGCCCGTCTCCAAAGAAGCCTCACGACCGGAATCTGTAGTAGAAAGTGTGAAGGATGAGCATGAGAAGCCAGAAAGTGTGAAGGATGAACATGAGAAGCCAGAAAGTGTGAAGGACGATAAGTCTGCAGTCCCTTCAAGACGAGAATCTGTTGCGGAGAGTATTAAGCCCGAGAGTGTGAAAGATGACAAGTCTCTGCCCGTCTCCAAAGAAGCATCACGACCAGGATCAGTTGTAGAAAGTGTGAAAGATGAGCATGAGAAGCCAGAAAGTATGAAGGACGATAAGTCTGCAGTCCCTTCAAGACGAGAATCTGTTGCGGAGAGTTCTAAGCCCGAAAGTGTGAAAGATGACAAGTCTCTGCCTGTCTCCAAAGAAGCCTCACGACCAGGATCTGTTGTCGAAAGTGTGAAAGATGAGCAAGAGAAGCAAGAAAGTATGAAAGACGATAAGTCTGCAGAGCCTTCAAGACGAGAATCTGTTGCGGAGAGTTCTAAGCCCGAAAGTGTGAAAGATGACAAGTCCCTGCCTGTCTCCAAAGAAGCCTCACGACCAGGATCAGTTGTAGAAAGTGTGAAAGATGAGCATGAGAAGCCAGAAAGTATGAAAGACGATAAGTCTGCAGAGTCTTCAAAACGAGAATCTGTTACGGAGAGTATTAAGCCCGAGAGTGTGAAAGAAGATAAGTCTCTGCCTGTCTCCAAAGAAGCATCACGACCAGGATCAGTAGTAGAAAGTGTGAAAGATGAGCATGAAAAGCCAGAAAGTGAGAAGGACGATAAGTCTGCAGAGCCTTCAAGACGAGGATCTGTTGCGGAGAGTTCTAAGCCCGAAAGTGTGAAAGACGACAAGTCCCTGCCTGTCTCCAAAGAAGTCTCACGACCGGAATCTGTAGTCGAAAGTGTGAAAGATGAGCATGAAAAGCCAGAAAGTGAGAAGGACGATAAGTCTGCAGAGCCTTCAAGACGAGGATCTGTTGCGGAGAGTTCTAAGCCCGAAAGTGTGAAAGACGATAAGTCTCTGCCTGTCTCCAAGGAAGCATCACGACCAGGATCTGATATAGAAAGTGTGAAGGACGAGCATGAGAAGCCAGAAAGTGTGAAGGATGAACATGAGAAGCCAGAAAGTTTGAAGGACGATAAGTCTGCAGTCCCTTCAAGACGAGAATCTGTTGCGGAGAGTATTAAGCCCGAGAGTGTAAAAGACGACAAGTCTCTGCCTGTCTCCAAAGAAGCCTCACGACCGGAATCTGTGGCAGAAAGTGTGAAAAATGAGCATGAGAAGCCAGAAAGTGTGAAGGATCAGTCAGCAGTCCCTTCAAGACGAGAATCTGTTGCGGAGAGTTCTAAGCCCGAAAGTGTGAAAGATGACAAGTCTCTGCCTGTCTCCAAAGAAGCCTCACGACCAGGATCTGTTGTAGAAAGTGTGAAGGATGATCATGAGAAGCCAGAAAGTATAAAGGACGATAAGTCTGCAGAGCCTTCAAGACGAGAATCTGTTGCGGAGAGTATTAAGCCCGAGAGTGTGAAAGACGATAAGTCTCTGCCTGTCTCCAAAGAAGCATCACGACCAGGATCAGTAGCAGAAAGTGTGAAAGAAGAGCATCAAAAGACAGAAAGTGTGAAGGACGATAAGTCTGCAGTCCCTTCAAGACGAGAATCTGTTGCGGAGAGCTCTAAGCCCGAAAGTGTGAAAGATGACAAGTCTCTGCCTGTCTCCAAAGAAGCCTCACGACCAGGATCTGTAGTAGAAAGTGTGAAAGATGAGCATGAGAAGCCAGAAAGTATGAAGGACGATAAGTCTGCAGAGCCTTCAAGACGAGAATCTGTTGCGGAGAGTATTAAGCCCGAGAGTGTGAAAGATGACAAGTCTCTGCCTGTCTCCAAAGAAGCCTCACGACCAGGATCTGTTGTAGAAAGTGTGAAGGATGAGCATGAGAAGCCAGAAAGTATGAAGGACGATAAGTCTGCAGAGCCTTCAAGACGAGAATCTGTTGCGGAGAGTATTAAGCCCGAGAGTGTGAAAGACGATAAGTCTCTGCCTGTCTCCAAAGAAGCATCACGACCAGGATCAGTAGCAGAAAGTGTGAAAGAAGAGCATCAAAAGACAGAAAGTGTGAAGGACGATAAGTCTGCAGTCCCTTCAAGACGAGAATCTGTTGCGGAGAGTTCTAAGCCCGAAAGTGTGAAAGATGACAAGTCTCTGCCTGTCTCCAAAGAAGCCTCACGACCAGGATCTGTAGTAGAAAGTGTGAAAGATGAGCATGAGAAGCCAGAAAGTATGAAGGACGATAAGTCTGCAGAGCCTTCAAGACGAGAATCTGTTGCGGAGAGTATTAAGCCCGAGAGTGTGAAAGATGACAAGTCTCTGCCTGTCTCCAAGGAAGCATCACGACCAGGATCAGTAGCAGAAAGTGTGAAAGATGAGCATGAAAAGCCAGAAAGTGTGAAGGACGATAAGTCTGCAGAGCCTTCAAGACGAGAATCTGTTGCGGAGAGTATTAAGCCCCAGAGTGTGAAAGATGACAAGTCTCTGCCCGTCTCCAAAGAAGCCTCACGACCGGAATCTGTAGTAGAAAGTGTGAAGGATGAGCATGAGAAGCCAGAAAGTGTGAAGGATGAACATGAGAAGCCAGAAAGTGTGAAGGACGATAAGTCTGCAGAGCCTTCAAGACGAGAATCTGTTGCGGAGAGTATTAAGCCCGAGAGTGTGAAAGATGACAAGTCTCTGCCTGTCTCCAAGGAAGCATCACGACCAGGATCAGTAGCAGAAAGTGTGAAAGATGAGCATGAAAAGCCAGAAAGTGTGAAGGACGATAAGTCTGCAGAGCCTTCAAGACGAGAATCTGTTGCGGAGAGTATTAAGCCCGAGAGTGTGAAAGATGACAAGTCTCTGCCTGTCTCCAAGGAAGCATCACGACCAGGATCAGTAGCAGAAAGTGTGAAAGATGAGCATGAAAAGCCAGAAAGTGTGAAGGACGATAAGTCTGCAGAGCCTTCAAGACGAGAATCTGTTGCGGAGAGTATTAAGCCCGAGAGTGTAAAAGACGACAAGTCTCTGCCTGTCTCCAAAGAAGCCTCACGACCGGAATCTGTAGCAGAAAGTGTGAAAGATGAGCATGAGAAGCCAGAAAGTGTGAAGGACGATCAGTCTGCAGTCCCTTCAAGACGAGAATCTGTTGCGGAGAGTTCTAAGCCCGAAAGTATGAAAGATGACAAGTCTCTGCCTGTCTCCAAAGAAGCCTCACGACCAGGATCTGTTGTAGAAAGTGTGAAGGATGAGCATGAGAAGCCAGAAAGTATGAAGGACGATAAGTCTGCAGAGCCTTCAAGACGAGAGTCTGATGCGGAGAGTATTAAGCCCGAAAGTGTGAAAGATGACAAGTCTCTGCCCGTCTCTAAAGAATCCTCACGACCAAGATCTGCAGTAGAAAGTATGAAAGATGAGCATGAGAAGCCCGGAAGTGTAAAGGACGATAAGTCTGCAGAGCCTTCAAGACGAGAATCTGTTGCGGAGAGTATTAAGCCCGAGAGTGTGAAAGATGACAAGTCTCTGCCTGTCTCCAAAGAAGCATCACGTCCAGGATCAGTATCAGAAAGTGTGAAAGATGAGCACGAGAAGCCAGAAAGTGTGAAAGGCGATAAGTCTGGAGAGACTTCGAGACGGGAATCTGTTGCAGATTGTGTAAAGCCTGATAGCTTGAAAGATGAAAAGTCTGTGCCTGCTTCTAAGGAAACATCACGACCTGGATCTGCTGTAGACAGTGTGAAGGGCGATAAGTCTGCAGACAAATCAAGACCAGAATCTGTTGCGGAGAGTATTAAGCCCGAAAGTTTGAAAGATGAAAAGTCTCTTCCTGTCTCCAAAGAAGCCTCACGACCGGAATCTGTAGCAGAAAGTGTGAAAGATGAGCATGAGAAGCCAGAAAGTGTGAAGGACGATCAGTCTGCAGTCCCTTCAAGACGAGAATCTGTTGCGGAGAGTTCTAAGCCCGAAAGTGTGAAAGATGACAAGTCTCTGCCTGTCTCCAAAGAAGCGTCACGACCACGATCTGCTGCAGAAAGTGTGAAAGACGAACATGACAAGCCGGAAAGTCTCAATGATGTTAAGTCTACAGACCCTTCGAGAAGAGAATCTGTTGCAGAGAGTATTAAGCCCGAAAGTTTGACAGATGAAAAGTCTCTTCCTGTCTCCAAAGAAGCATCGCGACCAGGATCAGTAGCAGAAAGTGTGAAAGATGAGCATGTGAAGCCAGAAAGTGTGAAGGACGATAAGTCTGCAGAGTCTTCAAGACGAGAATCTCTTACGGAGAGTATTAAGCCCGATAGTGTGAAAGATGACAAGTCTTTGCCTGTCTCAAAAGAAGCATCACGACCAGGATCTGCTGTAGAGAGTGCGAAGGACGATAAATCTGTTGAGCCTTCGAGACGTGAATCCGTTGCGGAGAGTATTAAGCCCGAGAGTGTGAAAGATAATAAGTCTCTGCCTGTCTCCAAAGAAGCCTCACGACCAGGATCTGTAGTGGAAAGTGTGAAAGATGAGCATGAGAAGCAAGAAAGTGTGAAGGACGATAAATCTGCAGAGGAATCAAGACGAGAATCCGTTTCGGATAGTGTAAAGCTCGAGAGTGTGAAAGATGACAAGTCTCTGCCTGTCTCCAAAGAAGCCTCACGACCAGGATCAGTTTTAGAAAGTGTAAAAGATGAGCATGAGAAGCCAGAAAGTGTGAAGGACGATAAGTCTACAGAGGCTTCAAGACGAGAATCTGTTACGGAGAGTATTAAACCCGATAGTGTGAAAGATGACAAGTCTTTGCCTGTCTCAAAAGAAGTATCACGACCAGGATCTGCTGCAGAGAGTGCGAAGGACGATAAATCTGCTGAACCTTCGAGACGTGAATCCGTTACGGAGAGTAGTAAGCCCGAGAGTGTGGAAGATGATAAGTCTGTGCCTGTCTCCAAAGAAGCTTCACGACCAGGATCTGTAGTGGAAAGCGTGAAAGATGAGCAAGAGAAGCCAGAAAGTCTGAGGGACGATAAGTCTGCAGTCCCTTCGAGACGAGAATCTGTTACGGAGAGTATTAAGCCCGATAGTGTGAAAGATGACAAGTCTTTGCCTGTCTCAAAAGAAGTATCACGACCAGGATCTGCTGCAGAGAGTGCGAAGGACGATAAATCTGCTAAACCTTCGAGACGTGAATCCGTTACGGAGAGTAGTAAGCCCGAGAGTGTGGAAGATGATAAGTCTGTGCCTGTCTCTAAAGAAGCCTCACGACCAGGATCTGTAGTGGAAAGCGTGAAAGATGAGCAAGAGAAGCCAGAAAGTCTGAAGGACGATAAGTCTGCAGTCCCTTCAAGACGAGAATCTGTTGCGGATAGTGTAAAGCCCGTGAGTGTGAAAGATGACAAGTCTTTGCCTGTATCCAAAGAAACCTCACGACCAGGATCTGTAGTGGAAAGTGTGAAAGATGAGCAAGAGAAGCCGGAAAGTCTGAAGGACGATAAGTCTGCAGAGCCTTCAAGACGAGAATCTGTTGCGGAGAGTTCAAAGCCGGAGAGCTTGAAAGATGACAAGTCTTTGCCTGTCTCCAAGGAAGCATCACGACCAGGCTCTGTTATAGAAAGTGTGAAGGATGAGCATGAGACGCCAGAAAGTGTGAAAGACGATAAGTCTGGAGTGCCCTCCAGGCGAGAATCCGTTACGGAAAGCGTAAAGCCGGAGACCATGAAAGATGACAAGTCTCTGCCTGTCTCCAAAGAATCATCACGACCTGGCTCAGTTACCGAAAGTGTTAAGGACGAACATGGCAAGCCGGAAAGTCTCAAGGGTGTTAAGTCTACAGACCCTTCGAGAAGAGAATCTGTTGCGGAGAGTATTAAGCCTGAGAGTTTGAAAGATGAAAAGTCTCTGCCTGTTTCCAAAGAAGCATCACGACCAGGATCAGTAGTAGAAAGTGTGAAGGATGAGCATGAACAAGCAGATAAGCCAGAAAGTGTGAAGGACGATAAGTCTGCAGAGCCTTCAAGACGAGAATCAGTTGCGGTGAGTTCAAAGCCGGAGATCTTGAAAGATGACAGGTCTTTGCCTGTCTCCAAGGAGCTATCACGACCGGGCTCAGCTGCCGAAGGTGTGAAAGACGATCATGATAAGCCTCAAAGTCTAAAAGATGAAAAGTCTACAGAGCCTTTCAGACGAGAATCTGTTGCAGAAAGTATAAAAGCAGTGAGCTTGAAGGACGATAAAGCTCTTGCCGTATCCAAGGAATCAACACGTTCGGGCTCGGTGGTAGATAGTGTGAAAAATGATCAAGAAGAGTCCAAAAGCGTTAAATCAGATAGTGAAATAGATGCGAAGGTGACGAGCTTATCTAAGGAAATCTCGGACCGAGACTCTGTTGCCGAAACTGCTTCTTCACCAATTGATGAAGCTAAAGACTTCATACTTGTGGATCATGTAAATAAAGATACTTTAGTTTTAAATTTGGATTCGAAAGGTGACTATCCAACACTTTCGAGTCCTATTGATGTTGCTGAGGGTGACTTCGCAGTGACAGCTTCATTATCACCTAAGCCAGCGGAAAAAGAATGTCAAAAGGCTTCAAAGCCTGTATCTGTTGGCGAGACTGTATCTTCGCCAATTGATGAAGCTAAAGAGTTTATACTATCGGAACATATAAAAAAAGAAGCACTCATTTTATCTTTGGAATCGAAGAGCGATTTTCCAACACTCTCAAGTCCTATTGATGTTGCTGAGGGTGAGTTCTCAATGTCAACATCTAAGCCGTTTTATGAAGAAGTACCAGATGTACCGCCCAAAGATGACAAGTCTACATTGAGCTCCATGGAAATATCGCGACCTGAAACCGCACACGAATCTTCTGTAGAAAGTCCAAAGGCGGACAGTATTATGGGATCAGCTGTTGAAAAACCAGAAAGTGATAAGGACAAAAAGTCTGCAATATCTTCCCGAAGTGGATCTATTGGAGAGAGCACAAAAATTGATAAGTCTCTATCTGCTTCTAAAGAAGTATCGCGTCCCTCATCTGTAGAAGAAAAAGAAAAAGATAAATCGGAAAAATCTGATCATGGTGAAAAACCTAGCGATAATTTAGAACATAAAATTTCGCCAATTACCTCAAAGGAACCATCGCGTCCAGCATCAGTGGCTGAAAGTGCGAAGTCAAAGGAATCTTCCCGTCCAACTTCAGTCGCTGAAACAGCATCATCACCAATTGATGAAGCATCAAAAGAACCTCTCATTTTAATATTGACATCTTCTGAAACGAAAGCAAACTACCCAACTGTGTCCACTCCAGTTGATGTGGCCGAAGGCGAGTTTTCTTACACACTACCCGGGGCAATTGAAATTGACAAGCCTGCCGAAGACGCCAAAGTTGGAGCGGTACTAACGGCTTCCAGCCCAGTCGATGTAGCAGATAATATTTTAGAATCAATTACGGCCATTGAAGAACATATCATTCCACAAATAAGCCAACTTGAATCAGATACAATCAGCAAATTGGAATTGCTCACGGATACGCTGAGTAAAAAGGCTGAAACTGTAATTGATACAGTAAGCCAGAAACTGGAAATCGCTAAGGACCTTGTAGCAGAGTCATTGGAAGGAATAACTAAGGAAAGTTCAAAACCATTAACAGAACTCACTAAAGATTCAAAGACTCCAGAGGTTTCCAAAACAGAAACTAAAGCCGAAGAAAAACAAGTGGAAACTTCGATTTTGGAAACTATCACAGATGTGACAGAAGATGCTACTGCCAAGGGTAATCTAGACTTGAGTGGCTTTTCAGAGCTTCGCGAAACACATATTACCACAGTTGATTCACCCGAATTTACCGTAACCATATGCGAACGCGATGAGAGCATTTTGCATGATATTAAGGAAGAAGATGAGGAGCACAGATTCTCGCCACCAACCGAAAAGGGAACCGTTATACCTGAGCAACCAATGCGTCCACTCTCGCCACGTGAAGAAGAAGTCGCCAAGATTGTCGCCGATGTAGCCAAGGTCTTGAAGTCCGATAAGGATATTACTGATATTATACCTGGTTTCAACGAGAAGCAATTGGAGGAAAAGCTAAAAACCACTGGAGCTGAGGACACAGATAATTTGAAGACAGTCACACCTGAGGCTGTTTCAAGTAAATTGAGTGCTACAAGGGACCTTTCATTGGATGAAAAGATATTGGATATTAAAATGATGAAGGTGGATATTGAATCTGAAAAGTCATCACCTGATCAAAAGTCTGGGCCAATTTCCATTGAAGAGAAAGACAAAATTGAGCAGTCAGAAAAGGCGCAACTCCGAGAAGGAGCGGCCAAAGTGGCTGACATTGAAGTAGCCAAGGATATTTCTAGGCCTGAGTCTGCTACAAGCCAGTTGGGAGCCATCGAGTCCTTACCATCTAAAACGGAGTCAATTGCAAGCCAAAAAGAAGAAAAGCTGGAAGAATTGATAGTTCTGTCAAGAGAAACATCGCGACCCGAATCAGTGACCAGCTTGAAAGATGAAAAGTCGCCGCCACTATCTAAGGATATTTCCAGACACGAGTCAATTGTAAGCCATGTCAGTGAGAAGGAAGCTGGCAGTGTAGAGTCGCATTCAAGACGTGAGTCAGCACTATCTGTTGCTGAAAGCGCAAAAGGAGCTGGATCAGGCACAGCCAGTAAGGCTGGATCCCGTCCAGAATCTGCCGCCAGCCATGTCAGCGAACAGTCGCCACAGACAAAGACAAGTCCCCACCCGGAAACGATAGAGAAGGAACCTGAGTCTTCGAGGCCAGCATCAAGTGCCAGCCATATCAGTGCCAAGGATGAGCAGGCTTCAGACTCTCAACGTGATTCAGTTCTGATATCGACACTCGAAACCAAAAAGGAAGAAAAATCAAGCGAATCAACAACCACTTCAAAGACAGTTATAAGTCAATCTCACCTAAAAGAAGAATCTATCAGCGAATCCATCAGTAGCAGCATGAAGGTTGAGGACAGTTCAAGGCGTGATTCACTGTCCAGCCTGCTGACTGACAAGGAATTCACAAAATTGGCAAGCTCTAGTGTTAAGGAAGACACTGAACATGTTACAAAGATAATAGAGAAAACAACAACATCCCAATTGGAGGAGCTACTCATTCAATCCGAAGAGTGCTCATCCGAGTCGATAGTCAGCGAGATTCAAACTACGAGCACCCAGAAGCCAAGTAGTCAAATCTCAAGTAAGGAATTCACAAGCACAACTGTTCAGGAATCACTTAAGGACAGTCTCAAGGAAACGGTGGCTGAATTTTTGGCAACAGAGAAAATTGTATCTGCCAAAGAAACTTTCAGCGCTGAAGCTACCAAAACCGCTGATGACTGCCTAAAGATGATATCCAGCGAAATCACCTCTCAGAAGCCATTGTTTGTCGGCACAGATGAGTCACGGCGTGAATCGATGCTTAGCCAGACGAGCGAGGGCCGACAAACCCACAGCGACGTTGAGGAGGATAGCGACGATGACAGACATGCCGGTCTAAAGGAGGGTCGCTCGAAGTCCATTGCCACCATCATGATGACCAGCATCTATAAGCCCTCCGAGGAGCTTGACACGATTGCTGCGATCAAAGAAGAGGAGCCCAAAGAAGAGGACGACCATGAGCCATCCAAGGAGACAAAAACCACTTCCTCCACAGACACAACTACTAAGACAACTACATTGCTGCAATCCTCTGAACAGAGCAGCAGCACCACTACCACAACTAAATCAAGCGACTCGAAAACCAAAGTTGAGTCGATAACACTATTACACACACAAACACAAGCTGAGCCAGCAATGGACAGCACAGATCGCAAGACACCACCAACGGCACCGGTCAGTCCCAGTGTAAAGCCAGTGAGCACCTCAAGTACCGCGGCCACCGGCTCTAGCTGTGCCAAGAGTGAGTCTAGCGCTGCCAGCGTAGCATCAACATCGGGCCCATTGTCGCCCAAAGATATTAGTGGTAAGTCTAGTCCTGGTGCTTTAACATCTGAAAGTCAATCCATACCAACACCGCTAGGGCGTGAATCACACACCGAGACACCAGAGTCATCGCCAAAGCCGACATCACCATTCCCGCGTGTCAGCAAGGACGAGCTTAGGTCCCTAGGTGTAGTAGAGGAACCCGATGTAACCGAGATTGGCGTCGACTCCGGCGAGTTGCTGCCTGAACTGCACGAGTTGCGTGGCATCGAGAGCACCACAGCGCTTAGCGGCAGCACCGAAAAGATCATAACGACAACTATAACCACAGTTACCAAGGTAATCTCCGCCGATGGCAAGGAAATCGTGACCGAACAAAAGACAGTTACCACAACTGATAGTTCTGAGCCAGACAGCGAAAAAGTCGTGGTAACCACAACGCGCACTACCAGCGAGAGCGAAAAAAGTGAACGCGAGCGCGATCAAATGCTACCCAAGGAGGTGGCTATGCTGCGTGGCATTTACCGCTCGAGCACACCCGGCAGCGATGATGAGCGTCTGGCTGGCGCAATGAGCGATGACGAGCTGCCAGGCACACCACGCAGCACTAGCTACGATCTGCAGCGCTCTAGCTCGGGAGTGAGCAAACGCTCAGATCTGGATGGAGAAGACAGTCAAGATGATATACCGCCTCAATATGGCAGCGAAGAGCATTCGACTGCGCGCGCTATTCTGCCACCCCGCACAGCTGATCCCATGGCAACGTCGTTCTATGGTGCACTTCCCGATAGTTTCGATGGCAAGCCCAGCACAGAGCCAATACCAATACGGGGGGCCGTGCTGATGACCTACACAGATTCACCGCCAGCCAGTCAATCGTCGGAGAGCGTGGAGAGCACTAGCCAAACCTGGGCCGGACATAAATTCCTGGATGAGGCTGACAAGGACTTCCAGAAGGCACTCGAGGAGCATGTGCAGGCGCGTGGCGCCGAGGTGATGTCTTCCGTGACCGCTAAGTATTCCTACTCGCCTTCCAAGGCCGAGGAGGTCGAGCAGATTGTCAGCAGCACTGCCGAGCGGCAACGTTTCCCTCTTAGCGATGTCCAAAAGGTACGCAGCGGCGACAATCTCTTGGCTAGTTTTGGCACCCTCAGTCCAGCTAGTGGCAACCTGCAGTCAGTGAGCACTGCAACCACCACCACTGGCGCTGAAAGCAGCCATACAGCTACAACACTATCAACAGCAACAACAGCAACAACTGCAGCAACTGCAGCAACAGCAACAGCAACAACAGCTAGCACAAGCAGCACTACCGGCACCCTGCCAAAGGATCGACTTGAGGAATGGGGCAAACCACTCGGCCTGCCATCACCGGCACCATTGCCGGTCGAAGGTGCCGATATACGCACCACTCCCAAGAAGGAGCGTCGCTTGGTCGCAACCAAGACGCGTTTGAACAATGAGAAGAACCTGCGCAAACGTAGCGAGTCACCCAACAAGGCCAAGAAGCCCGCACCAGTGTATGTGGATCTGACCTATGTGCCGCACAACGGCAACTCCTACTATGCGCACGTGGACTTCTTCAAGCGCGTCCGTGCTCGCTACTACGTCTTCTCCGGCACTGAGCCTAGCCGTCAGGTCTACGATGCCCTGCTGGAGGCCAAACAAACCTGGGAAGACAAAGAGCTAGGTAAGTAACATAGTCATTCATAGAATCAGTAAAGGCAAGCCCTATTGACGATTGCCACATTTTACAGAGGTTACCATTATACCAACGTACGACACTGACGTGCTGGGCTACTGGGTGGCCGAGAATGAGGAGCTGCTAGCTAAGCACCGCATTGATCTGTCGCCATCCGCTTCGCGCTGCACAATTAACTTGCAGGATCATGAGACCTCGTGCTCCGCATATCGCTTAGAGTTCTAGGCCACGGGCTTGTTTATTGCATTTGACGATGACGACTAAAAGAGTTATATAAAAAAACACACACACACATACACACACACACAAAGTTCTCAAATCACTTCCACACACAGACAGCGATTTGAGTGCGGCCCCTCTCTCCCTCTTTCTCGTAAACCTGATTGGGGCTAACAACAGCAAATAAGAAGAAAAGAAAAGCAAAGCAAACTAAACACACACAACACACATCAAAATGACGACTTCCAATTTTTGAGCTTAACGATGACGACTAAAAACAAAATCACAACGAAAATGACAGCAAAGAAACATAAGCTTGACAACAACAACAACAACAACAACAAAATGCAATATGCAAAATGCCGTGCGCCAAAAAAATATAAAAGGGAATAAAAAAACAAATCAATTTCGGAACTAAAAAAAGAACAAAAAGCTGAATATGGCGGAGTAACGGGTCACTTGGATGACGCCATTTTGTTTAGCCAATGCCGTCTATTCGTGCTTTTTGTTGCTTTCGTTTTCCAAGTGCAGCAAAGCAAGGTAATTAATAAATATTAATTTTCAAACAAATTAATTACTGACAAATGCAAAACAAACAAAAAAACACAAAACAAAGAATCACTAAAAATTGAGAAAAAAAAAAGAAAATATAAAATAAAAAATTAAAGCGCTACGTGCCAGAAAAAAATCATAAAGATGAATATCGTAAAATCCTATACCGATATATAGAGTGTTTATGTATTTGTTGCTTTCATTAAACGTCAAGCTACCTTGCATAGTAATCCAAAGATCAAAAATGTTTTCAAAACCGCTTAGCAAAAATATACAAAACAACAAAAACTAATTATAAAAAAAAAAAAAAAAAAAAACTTAAAAAAAATCATAAAAAATGTCAAAAAAAAAGGTTACAAAATGCTAAGTATATTACAAATATTATTCATGTTTCTTGTATTAGTAAAACTTTTATGAACAAAGAAAAAGAAAAACTATTGAGAAAACTCATATATTTGAATTTTAAATAAAAATATATATACATGAATACATATGAATACATATATGTATATATACATGAATACATATATGTGTGCGTGCCGCAAGAAGGCGAAAGCGAAATCATATTCTACTACTACTACTACTAGTATTTATATAGCTCTAAAGATGCAACACACACACACACACACACACACACACACACTCACACACACACACACACGCATAACACAGAATGTACCATGCAAATGATCAATGAAAATGTTTTTTTTTCTTGTTTAAAAAGTAAAAATTAAATAAAATTTAACACAATAATAATATGAAATAATGCACAGTAAAATGTGGAAGCATTAATAAAAAGGCTCTAATTAACTGAAATGAAAAGAATTTAATACGAATACGAATACGAACAAGATAACGTATATAAAATGTGTAATTTAATCAAAACTCTAATCGAATAGCTACGAAAATAACTATTGAACCAAGCATTACGAATAATATGAAACCTTAAATAAATGTGCCTCCCCGAAATGAACAAACAAGTGAACAATACAAAGGTCTTAAAATATGAAATATCATAACATATATATATATATATATATATATATATATATATATATATATATATATATATATATATATATATATATATATATATATATATATATATATATATATATATATATATATATATATATATATATATATATATATATATATATATATATATATATATATATATATATATATAAATGAAATACTCGAAATGTCAACTAAAATTGACACTTGATTATATAATTTTATTAGAATATTTCTATTTCTATATTTTGAGTTGATCTTTTGTTCTGGCAGGCAGCAGATAGACTTACCTAAAAATACAAAATACAAACGAGCAAAAATAAGATAAATATATATATATTCATTATAAACTATATAGATCACAAAACACGCAAATTGATATACGTACACTTATATAGAACAGGATTTAATCATACCAAAAGTCTGGCAGAAATATCGAATGAGGTGAAAGCGTCGCATTGTTGGGCTAGATCTGGGTCTGTGTCTGTGTCTGTGCCTGTGGTAAAAATTGGAAGTCATATGAGCACGATATATGTATATATGTATCTATATATACACTCTATACTGATGTCGATGTGTGTGACATTGACAAATGCTGATTGCTGTTGCTGGTGATAAGATTGATGATGATGCGATGATGTTAATGCTGATATATATTACTATGTAAGGTTTACGAGGGAGGGTCTGATTGGGTCTGATTAGCATGAGATTTGGGGTAGGGTGTCATTAAACCAGATATTGTGAAACAAAACTAAATGATGAACGCAAAATGAATGAAGGTTATTTTTCTATATTTTTTTTACTTTTTCATAGTCATAGAATAACAAATTTCAAAATATAAAAAATATATATAAAAAAAACCAAAAAAATAAAAAAAAAACAACAATTAAAAACCTAAAACACCCCTTAAAATAAAAATTAAAACACAAATTAATAGCAAACAAAAAAATAAGAAGGAAAAGGCACACGCAATAGTAAAAAACAAATTCAATGCAAATTTTTGAGGCCACTGCAATAAATTTATAAAGTCAAATAGTCCACAAGAATAAAAGTAAAAATATTTAATGAAAATTTTTGATTGAATTACAAATTGATATTTGTCATACAGACTTTTTAAGATATACATACATATATAAAGCCGATTTTTAAAGAACGCAAGCGTAATGTAATCAATTCAATATGATATATATATATATATATATATATATATATATATATATATATATATATATATATATATATGTTTAAATTTAATTGCTTTTTATATACAACAACAAGAACAACAACAACCAGGCGCAACAGTCGACAAACAACTGGCTACCGTCCAGTCTACAAAACTTTGATAAGCAAGAGGAAGCAAAAAAAAAGAAACAAAAATGAATAAAAAAAAATAAATTTAAAATTATGGAAAAATTTAAAATCTAAAATACACTTACATATATACAAACCACTTAAGCAATTAGAAAATATTTTTCAAAAGATCCAAAAAACGCGCATGTGATAGTTTTTTTAATTTTACTTTTAGTTTTTTTTCTAATTTTTGAAACCTTTTTTGAATAATTTATGCTTGATTCAAAACTTCTGTTAATTTAGGCAGCTGAAACATAAAAATAGTCAACATATATATGTATGTATGTATATAATATGAAGTGATAAAAAGAAGAGAAATAAATAAAAGGAAATTATTTTATGACTACTAGCAAACAGCTTTAGACAGGGATTTACAAATTATAAACGAAATTTTAAAAATAAAAATAAAATATATAACATATAATTGAAGAGGCATTGAAAAGTTATAAACAAAGTCAATGGTACAAGCACCATAAATACTTATTTTATGAACAATTATAAATTATAACAAAAAAAAAAAAAAATACAAAAGACATTTAAGTTAAACAAAAAACCAAAGATGAAGAAGAAGAAGCTTACGCTATTCGATTGAAGAATTAATCAATTTTTTTTTATAAACTATAAAGTTAAGGAAATCTAATCACACTAAAAATATTAAATTTTTTGAAAATTCGAAAAAAACAGTTGATTTTCTCTAAATAAAGCTTAGAGAATAAAAACCGAAACCGAGTACCCAAAACATAAGTCGGTAGATCCGGAATGAATAAGGATCTCTGATATTATTAAATATTTGGTTTTCATGTGCGAATATACGAGTACAGGCATATAAGTGTATACCCAGAAAGGCAATTCTAATATGTGTCTAAACGAAAGCAACGCAAAAAAATTTCGTATTAATTTTCCAAAAAAAAAACATTTTGCGCTAAAACTAAATAAAAACATAATGAAAACAAATACAAGAAAATAACTTATAGACATATACTATATATATATATACACACACAATATATATATATATAAATAAATATATATATATATTTGAAAAATGCATAAACAACCTATATACACTATATACTTGAATGTATGAATGTTTGCTTATAAGCTCAAAGTAAATAATTTTCAAAATCCCTACAAAACTGGCGTTGAGGAAAACTGAGTGAAAGCTCCTGAACGGTTTTCCCAGCCAAATGAAAAGAAAAGTTAAATTGATCTGTGTTGAATTATATTGCAAATGTTTTTTAAATGTTTGTTGTTATATATATATTTTTTTTTTTGTCAGCTGAGAAATCAGCTAAGTATATCTATTATGTATCCATTGCCTTATCCAAAGAACAAAGCGTATTAACGTATTAACTATATTATATATGAGTGTACCCCATAAACAAAGATAAAGACGAATTTGTTTGTTAAATTTGCTATATGAATTTGCTTTAACCTATTAGCAGCTTCTATTTAAATCAAATATACTTCAATTTACATGCATACACACACACACACACACATGCACACATATAATGCACATGTGTATTAGTGTGTGTGTGAGTACCTATTATATTTGACTACTATATAATCATTAGTAAAAGCAAAAAAAACATGCAGAAAATTGTTGAAAAAAAAAAAACAAAAAAAATTATATATATATATATATATATATGAAAAAGCGAAAATCCGATAAAAAAAATACAAGAAAAATGCAAAATAAATTATTCAATATATCGCTACAGTGGGTTCTATTCGATAAAGAAATTTTACACACAAACACACACACACATAAAGACACATACACATAGACAGATGAATATGGCATCGGATCAGATCAGATGAAGTGCGTGCACAAGGAAGGAAAACACGTAGAATGAAAGAGAGATAGAGCAGCACAAGCAAGCACAAAGAAAATGTTTAAGAAAGAAAAAAAAAATTAACTAACACAGACACAAACACACACAAACACACACACACACACACACACACACACACACACACACAAACACACACACACACACACACACACACACACACACAGTGAACACCCACAATGAACACCCACACAAGAGAACAGCAGTAATTGAATTCCAAAATGGAAATTACAAAAATCCAAATAGAAAAACCAAAAAAGAATAAATAAACAAATAATTAAATGCATATATGTATTACATTTTATGAAAAAGTCAAATCAAGCTTATCTCAAGAACTATTTCCAAAGAAAAAATTAAAATCTAAAAATTATAATAAAGGTATTTATGTGAAACTTAAATGTGTTTTAATTCAAGCTGCAGTTGGGCTGAGACAGGCAGAGAGAGAGAGAGAGAGAGAGAGAGAGAGAGAGAGAGAGAGAGAGAGAGAGAGAGCTGAGATTCTATGGGAGATATATTCTGATGGCATGATGGTAATATATTTATGTATAATGTGAGACTGTAGCTATAACTTAACTTGAGTTTCCACTAAGAAATTGAAGGTCAATGGCTTGGCTCAAAACCTAAGTTATAGATCATCAAGTTCACGGAAGGATCCTAACTAAAGCTTTACGCACACTCGGCGTAAGCCGAATCAAAGTCAGTTTAGCTGTAGTTTAGCAACTCTCTAATACTATATATATATATATATATATATATATATATATATATATATATATATATATATATATATATATATATATATATATATATATATATATATATATTATGGTTTTTAAGCAATAGCGCAAATGATTGGTAGGCCTTCAAATCCATTTTTTTCCTTTCTGTAACTTGCGGATAATCGAATTGCTAGCTGAAGCTCAAGGCAGAGATCGAAGCGTTTGCCGAAGCAACGGCAATTTATCTATAAAGTAAAAGTACCCGTGCACCTATCGACCCACATGTGTCCCTACTTCACTCTGACAAAAGTCAGCATAAATATTTAATTAAGCGTCAGCAAGACGCATGTGGCTCACCTTTTTATCTGCCAAATATGATATATGCAGTGGGGTCAGTTGGCATTTTAGCTTGTTGACATTGAAGTGCGTTAATTTATATTGATAATGATTGATGAGGGCGCGGACAGGCAACCAACCAACCTGTCGCTCTGTCACTTTTCTATTCTATTCGTCCAGTGCTCAAGTGAGCCTTAGCCTAAGCAGAGAGTCGGCTTGCAGGATGACAATGGCACTAGCTTCTCAACCAGCATAGTGAGTGCTGCACAATTGGCAATAAAACGAAATTAATAAGCATCAAATTGCAATTGACTCAGATTAGATAAAAGCATTGCTTATCTGCCGTCTATATATGAGGCGTGCTCGATGCAAAGCGAGTCAATCGTTCGCCATGGACATTTTTGATGCACTGGCGCCTCTGCAACGAGCTGGCCAATTGTGCTGCCTGTGCTACTGGCGCAGGGATAGTGCCACAGGTCAGCTAAAACGTTCGCGCTGGCTGGAGCTCTACGGCTGTGTTGTGCTGCTGCTGTCTATTGGGTACTTGCTATACGGGTTGCTCGACGCCAGTCGCAATGCCGATGCGAATGGCGAGAGCACGGAGACCACGAATATTGGCCATACGGTAGATTCCATACAGCTGGTTGGCATCCGCTTGGCGCACGCAACCGCCCTTCTGGAGGAGCTGTGGCAGCGGCAAGCGCAGACTCAATTGGTGACACAGCTGCGCCAAATCGATCTGGATTTGGCCAATTTGCTGCAGCTGGACGTGAACAATGGACAACTGCGCCGCCAGCTGGGCCGCCGTGCGTTGTGCATGCTGTCCGGCTATTTGATTAGCCAGGGCTTTATACTGTTTACCAAAATGATTACGGTGGACATCATGTTTATGGTCTACTGGCTGAGCTACTTGCTGCCACTCCTTGTCTGTGGCCTGCGCTACTTTCAGATCTACACGGCCATTCTGCTTGTGCAGCAGCGCCTGGAGTTGCTGCTGCGCATGCTCGACTCGCTGCAGCTGAACGAGGCGCTGCCGGAGAAGCCATTTGTCTGCAACTCCGTCAATGAGAAGCTGCACATGGAGGCAGAGGCGGCAGCTTGCATGCAGCGCCTCTTGGCTGCTCGAAAGTTGTATCAGAACCTGTGGATATTAGTCGATCAGCTGAATCGGTGCTATGGCTTGTCCATGCTGGTCAACTTGGGCAACGACTTTCTGTCCATCACCTCGAACTGCTACTGGATATTCTTGAACTTTCGCCAGTTCGCCGCCTCGCCCTTTGACTTCATGCAAATCGTGGGCAGCGCCCTCTGGACAGCACCGCACCTGAGCAATGTTCTCATCCTGGCACTCTTATGCGAACGAGTTGCCTACTTTGTGAGTAGCTGCCCGTCCTTAAGAGCTCTTCAAGTGCCTCTTTTTACTTGCAGACAACGCGCTTGGCCCTGAGTCTGCACCATATTCGCACGGATCTCCAAAACGATGAACACAATGCACTTGTGAGTCGATACCATTTCAAGCCAGTCCATTAGCTAACTCTGCTTCACAGATCACTCAGTTCTCCCTGCAACTGCTGCACCAACGCTTACACTTCAGTGCCGCAGGCTTCTTCGATGTCAACTGCACGTTGCTCTACACGGTGAGTGGGCGTGGCGCGTGCCTGTGCCTAGTTACTCATGTCATGTATCCCTTTCAGATTGTTGGTGCCACAACCACGTACCTCATTATTTTGATCCAGTTTCACATGAGCGAGAGTAGCCTGAACAGCGGATCGGCCGGCGGATAGAAGTGGAGAGCCCAGCTGCTCATATAATATCTGTCGAAATTGTGACACGCTTACATTTTTTCTTATCTAATAAATAAACAGTAGTCATGTCCCAGTAGCCCATGAGAACGGCTGTAGCAAGTATGTCAGTTGAAACCAATATCGAAAACAAACTATTCATGTACAAACGAATAAGTAAATATCACCCATTTATACACCTTCCACACGTGTCCAAGGTAAGTGATCGCAGTTGCGATCAAGACTGGACATCCTTCGAGCCAGCATTTGAAACCGAAACAACATGGAATGCCAGGGTCAAGACCCTGATAGGGTCCCCACAACTGACGACGAAAAGACCTTGATTAACTCACCCATGCCAACGGCAACGCCATCGATCGATGAACTCAGCAGTGACGAGGAGCTTTTCGAGTTCATTCGAGAAGCTCCCATAGGTGACAGAAACGAGCCGACCGCCAGTGACAGTGAGCAAACCATAACCATGAGCGAAAGCGAGGAGACCCTTGCAAGCTCCTCGTTCACCATAGCTTCGGTTGATGTTCCGAGCAACGAGGTCAACAATAGCTTGGTGGCTGTGGTCCAGCACAGCGAATTCGCTAAGCTCTTGATGCGCTTGGGCGAAGAGGGTGACGGCGATGCAAACCAAATTGTGATAGAGCTCCTCAATTCTAAAAAGCATGCGGAGAAGGCCACATCGGTGATCGAGCGCGTATCTGACAACCTTATGCTCGTGCTACGCGCCCAGACCCTAGCTGACGCGGGCATTATAACAGGCAACGAACGCTATCGTTCTTTCAAGTCTGTCCTGCAGAATTATGCCAAGCTCTACGCGGCTAAGCGATTCATCGAGAAACTGCCTTTGTTGGGACTTTCACCGCAGTCGGGACATGGTCAGGGCCACGATCAGGATCAGAATGAGAACGACAAGACACTGGCGCGCATGGTGGCCGATGAAGTACTGCAAATACCCGAACTGCTGCGCCAGCTTTGGGCCTCCCTTGAGAAAATGGAGTTCTTCAATGAGGACACTGCCTACAAAGTTTACTTGGAAGCGCGCCGCCATCCACAGGCGAAAATTCTCCGTGAACTGATGCTAACTCGCATTTCGCGTGTCTACCTCTGCATTGTCAGCTCTGCATCCTTTCTCGACTTTAGCGAGCACGAACTCATTCACGTGCTCAACAACTGCTACCTCAGTGTCAACTCCGAGATAGAGGTCAGTACAATATACATATCTTCCAGCTTCATTGTTTTATTGTGGTCGATTCTCAGATATTCCTCTCGGTCATACTCTGGCTGGAACACAATTGGTACGAGCGTAAAAACTGCGCTGAGCGGGTCTTGAGTGGGGTCCGATTCGGCCTGATGCCCACCTGGTACCTGTATACTCTGGATAGGACAAATCGTTGCAATCACTTTGCCAAGGTCATCTACAGCAAGGGCGTGCAATCCCTTCTGGAAAAGGGTCTCGAGTAAGTCATCCTTTGCCCAGTTTAGCCAATTAATGGCATGCCTACTGACTGTGATCATTCCATTGCAGGGAAGCCTTGGCTTTGCGATATAAAGGTGCTCGCGCTGTCAGCTGCAGGAATGTGGAGGTGCCTTTGCCACGAGACTGGGTTGCTGACCCCGAGTGTCGCCATCATCACAAGTGCCACTGCGAGCGATTTGTTTATCCCACATATGACGTATTCAAGGACTACCTGGCTAGGATTATAAGATGTGCACCGAATTACTGGCGCACACTTCGACCTGCCCAGGAGGTTTACCGGATGGTACTCAAATGTTGTGCGCCCCCCTGCCAGACACATCAGAGAATTTAGGCATACCGTTGACATCAGTTGTCTCATTTCTCTCCACTAATTGTAATCAATCCAAAATTTACTGTTTCATCTCTTTTGGCATGCTTAGCTGCAAATCATTTTAAAGTGTTTAATAAATGTTTCACATTTCCAATTCAATATCTTGAACTGATCTTTTTTAAAAAGGAACTTCACTTCAACTGCTCAGTCTTAAGAGAGAGATGGATATACTTTTTTATGTAAACAGATGTCACTTGGCTTTTAAACCCATTTGTAAATAAACTAAAGGCGAGTTAACAATCACAACACATTCGATTTGTCAATTCAATACAGTAGACAGCTGTCAATAGCTGGCATGACTTAAATTTTATTGCGATATCCATGGTGTGTGTGTTGCTGTCCATTCACCTTAGAACTGGAGTGGGCTCAATGCAACGATTCCCAACTTATTCCAACATTTATTCAACACTTTAAAATGATTTGCAGTTAAGCACGCCAGAAAAGGTAAAACAATAAATTTGGGAGCTATTTTGTTTGGTGTAGAGAAATGAGACAACTGATGTCAACGATACGGTTAGGTTCGTCGCTGTGTATGGTAGGGGGGTGCGCAGCACTTGAGTACCTTCCAGTAGACTTCCTGGGCAGGCCGAAGTGTGCGCCAATAGTTCGGTGCGGATCGTATTATCCTGGCAAGGTAGTCCTTGAATACATCATATGTGGGATAAACAAATCGCTCGCAGTGGCACTTGTGATGATGGCGACACTCGGGGTCAGCAACCCAGTCTCGTGGCAAAGGCACCTCCACATTCCTGCAGCTGACAGCGCGAGCACCTTTATATCGCAAAGCCAAGGCTTCCCTGCAATGGAATGATCACAGTCAGTAGGCATGCCATTAATTGGCTAAACTGGGCAAAGGATGACTTACTCGAGACCCTTTTCCAGAAGGGATTGCACGCCCTTGCTGTAGATGACCTTGGCAAAGTGATTGCAACGATTTGTCCTATCCAGAGTATACAGGTACCAGGTGGGCATCAGGCCGAATCGGACCCCACTCAAGACCCGCTCAGCGCAGTTTTTACGCTCGTACCAATTGTGTTCCAGCCAGAGTATGACCGAGAGGAATATCTGAGAATCGACCACAATAAAACAATGAAGCTGGAAGATATGTATATTGTACTGACCTCTATCTCGGAGTTGACACTGAGGTAGCAGTTGTTGAGCACGTGAATGAGTTCGTGCTCGCTAAAGTCGAGAAAGGATGCAGAGCTGACAATGCAGAGGTAGACACGCGAAATGCGAGTTAGCATCAGTTCACGGAGAATTTTCGCCTGTGGATGGCGGCGCGCTTCCAAGTAAACTTTGTAGGCAGTGTCCTCATTGAAGAACTCCATTTTCTCAAGGGAGGCCCAAAGCTGGCGCAGCAGTTCGGGTATTTGCAGTACTTCATCGGCCACCATGCGCGCCAGTGTCTTGTCGTTCTCATTCTGATCCTGATCGTGGCCCTGACCATGTCCCGACTGCGGTGAAAGTCCCAACAAAGGCAGTTTCTCGATGAATCGCTTAGCCGCGTAGAGCTTGGCATAATTCTGCAGGACAGACTTGAAAGAACGATAGCGTTCGTTGCCTGTTATAATGCCCGCGTCAGCTAGGGTCTGGGCGCGTAGCACGAGCATAAGGTTGTCAGATACGCGCTCGATCACCGATGTGGCCTTCTCCGCATGCTTTTTAGAATTGAGGAGCTCTATCACAATTTGGTTTGCATCGCCGTCACCCTCTTCGCCCAAGCGCATCAAGAGCTTAGCGAATTCGCTGTGCTGGACCACAGCCACCAAGCTATTGTTGACCTCGTTGTTTGCGGCATCGGTCGAGGGAAGGATGAATGAGGAGCTGGCCGTGGCCTCCTCGTTGTCGCTCATGGTTATGGTTTGTTCACTGGCACTGGCTGTCGGCTTGTTTCTGTCACCTATTGGGGCTTCCCTAATGAATTCAAAAAGTTCATCGATCGATGACGAATCGCTCGCCAGAGCTGTGTTAAAGCCTGCGGCCTTCTCCTCAGCCGTGGTTGGCTCCTCTGCAGGGTCCTTGTCCTGGCAGTCCATAATGTTGGTACTCGTACGATGACTCAGCGGATATCCAATTCCACTGAAAGTTAATCTCTACTGTGTGTTTCCCTAACTGTTTTCTAAATTAGCACGTTTGGTATAAATAGTGTGTGTACGTACGTATGCATCTACGTATTTGAAATTGTTGTGCTCTGACATAGGTACTAAGATTTCAAATGGATGCAAGGCCTATTCGATGTTGACTAATTTGGTAACAGAAAATGGCAACGAGTATTATCCAAGATAATACATGTTGAGAAACAATGTACAATTGTGTTGATACTCCAGTCGGTCAAGTAAATTCGCTGTACTTGCTGTGTATCATCCACATTGTGCACTTGCTTAAGTTGAAGCAGTTGCTTGGTCCAGGATCTATAGAACGCGGCCTTCTTCTGGCAGCAGACAAAGCTAGTCGAACGGCTAGCTATATATCAGCAACTCCTGCCACTCAATGTGAGATTGATAGAGTTGGGCAATGGTTATGAAACATGAGCATCATTGACATCAGGCATGCTCGACTCCATCGTGGCTCATGGCGTAGGCCTTGGAGATGATCAAATCGGGGCGTCTGGGATCTCAGAATGTGAAGGTTTAAATATGTAGCCTGCTAAAAACTAGATTCATAATGTTTAGTTAGTTTGTTGATACAAAATAAAAATCAATCATCAATCTCCATATATTAAGAGCTTAACCTGATGACGTATAAGCTTCTGTAGCATCTTCAACTCATTGGCAGCATGCAGGCGCTCGTAATTGTTGTGACAGCAGCATGTCTTGGATCCGCTGCTTGTCCATGGCACACTGCTAATCAGACAGAGCAGCGTGCGAGCGGCGCTGTGTTAGCTGCTCCAGCTGCGGCCACAGATCATCGAGACTAGCGATTGTGGGGACGCGTTCATTGGCTTTCCTTATGTGTGGATGCTACCATCGTGTAGCTATTTTCAAGTTGCTGTAGTGCCGGTATTCCTGTTCTGATAACCATTTGCATTGCCGGCAGTTCAATGAATACAACAAATCGTATTGCGCCTAAGCACAGAATTAGTGTTGCACTAAAACATCGATAGGCAAATCGATAATTAGAATTCTGATACTGCTTTCGATACTTTCGATCATCTCTGCCGCGCACATAAGATTTAAAATTGATAAATATATGTTCATTTTACAAGAGCACTAACATAATTATAAACCTAGGTTATTGTATGTATATGTCATGAATGGTTAGTGCTTCAAGATATATAATGAAAAAAACAAAAAAAATGAATATTGTATTATATTTAATCGAGTCACAACTATTGAAAGTTACTATTGTCTGCATTAAAATTATATCAAGTTGGTGCTTAAATGTTACACAGTTAAAATAAAAAATACATACATACGTAAACATATACATATAAGAAAAGGGCTGAAAGACGCCAGCGTCTTGAAACTGTCCCGTTCATTTGCAGAGCTCGGATATCGTGTGCTTAAGTTTCTCCTCGTCGGCGCCGATGACCCGATATATATTGCGCTTGTTCTTGATGAACACAAATGTTGGCTTGCTGCGCACCTTGTACGTGTCCACCAAATCCTCAAATTTGTCAACATTAATTTGTATGACTTCCGCCTTGCTGGCATTTTGACGGGCGAGTGCTTTAACCGCCTCATCAATGTCTCTGCACGGAGTGGACCATGTGGCGAAAAACTCCAAAACAATTAGCTTATGTTCAGCAGCCTCTAGGCGTTTGTTGAATCCGCTTAAACTTCGAATGGTTGTCATTTTTTGATATAAAATAGCACATATAAATCTAACTTGATCGAGTGAACGAACATAACTGGAAGAATGTGCGCAGAGCAACTGCTCATAGACGAAGTGCTATAGCGTGGAAAGTAAAGAAACGGTACTTATCCAGCATTGCCAGTGCTGCCACCTGACAATATCGATTGCCGACTAACGACTTTCGATTGCGCGCGCGCAACTCACAATTATTTGAATATCGCATATTTATATTTTTTTTTGTTAATATTTAAAGTATAATTTTAATATATAAAAATAATATATATATAAACAGTAACAGCATTAAGATTTTAAGTGCATATATACATAGAAATTGGATCCTATCTAATTTGAGCACGCATCGCAATGCTGCTGGGAATCTCTATATTATTCAGCTGCAACAGCTTGACCAGATTGCGAATAAACTCCTGCGAGACCTTCAGCTCGTCGTCAGCCTGCAGGCGCTCGTAGAGATCCAGGGCGCCCTCGTAGTTGTTGTTCTTGGCGAACTGTGAGAGCAGCATGTCGTAGATGCGTTGCTCGTCAATGGTGCGCTGCAGGCCACGGACGCCACGGGCCAGTCGCAGCAGCGTGTGTATGGCACCCTCTTGGCCCAGGTGCTCACAGTTCTTCAGCAGCAGGTCGTGATTGAGCCGAAACTCTGGATTGATGATGAGGCGACGCAGCTGAATCTCAGTGCCCGATTCGGCCAGTGCCAGCAACAGGGCGCTATTCATGTTGGCTGCGCCATGCACTCGGCTGACCGTCGATGTAACCGTGACCAGATGCTGCTGTGCCGACTCCTTCGTTGTGCCCGGAAAGCGTGCCAGCTCGGTTTCGTCGCCGTTGCTCAGCTTCACCAGCAGCGACAGCAGCTCGAATTGCAGCGGCGTATGGCTGTGGCGTGTGGCCAGGCGCTGGAACTCTGCCACCGCGCCATCCATGTCTCCACGGTGCAGCCACTCCCGCACCACAGGACCGAGCAGTGCATTGTGCGTCTGGCAATAGCCGAGCTTGCGCAAAAACTGAAGCATTTCCAGTGTGGCACTGCCGGATTCTGGCGCGGATGCAGTTCCCTTTGCAGCCGTTTTGGCAATATTCGTAAGCAGCTGCCAGACATTCTTGATGACATAGTCGCCGCCAGTGACCTTGTGCTGTGCGGCACGCTGCTGCAGCAGCTCCTTGGCCGCATCCAGCTGACCCATCTCCACGAGCAGCGCTGCGTAATCGATCAGCTTGTGCTCGTCCACAAGGAAACCTACAAGGAACACAATTGACATGACTTGAGCCTGGGCTGAAACTTACGGATCACTCACCTGGATATGTGCTCTGCAAGCGTTGCAGGCTCTGCTGTGCACGCGGCAGATTCTTCAGCTTGATGTGCAGGTCAAAGATGGCCGCCAGCATGCCGGCGCTGGTCTGCACATGCAGCGCATCGCATTTGGCCTGCAGCTCGAGTGCGCGCTCCAGGCGGCCATCGCGCACGCTCATCTGCAGCAGGCGGCGCAGGACGCCGCGTGTATTCAGCTGCTTGGCCTCAAGTTCGATCAGATGGCACTCGAGCTCGTCGCGCGACATGTCGCGCGGATGCTTGATGAATCCGCCAACGGCCTGGGCCGCATCGGCTGGCAATGTCAACTCCGCATTGCGCATCTTCTGCAGCGCTTTGGCCAGCGACTGGTGTGTGTCCGTGTCGCTGTTGCTGGACAGGTTCAGCAGTGATTCGGCCGCTGCCGGCGACACCTGCAGCTGAAGGCGTTGCATTTCGTGCAGGAAGCGCAGCAGGGATTCGGGCTCCTGGCGCAGGCGCGTCTGTGCGCCGCACATCTGCAGCAGCAGCGCGCCCACAAAGTCATCCTCACGCTGCAGCGAACGCTGCTGCAGTGCCTGCGTCAGTTGGGCGAACTGCTCGAAGCGCTTGGTCGCACGCACGTGCACCGCCAGCGTTGCTAGCGATGGCAGCAGTGTCGTCAGCTGGAGACGTGTCGGATAACGCTGGAGCAGATCGAGCGCTGCTCTCAGCTCCTGCTGCTGCAGCAGATGGCCAAGCACATGGACCAGCGCCTGGGAGGCGCGCACGCCCACCGCATCCAGCTGCTGCAGTGCCTGCAGCGGCTGCTGCAACGTCTGCCACAGATTGACCAGCACATACTGGCGCAGCGTGGCCTCGTCGCACTCTACGTTCAGGCGATGCATGTCGCCCAGCACTCGCAGCACGCCACTCTCGCCCTCGCGCTTATGATGCTGCAGCAACAGGGGCCAGAAGTAGTGTGGACGCAGTGGCTCGCCGGCGGCACTCAGTGCCTCCAGGCAGCTCAATGCAATGGTCGGCTGGCGACGCAGCGCCAGCTCTGTGAGCACCTCCAGGGCGCGCGGATTCTGGCCGCGCTGGCGCAGCTGGCCGGCAAACTGCAGCATCTGGTCGAGTGGGGTGCGCGCACGGAACAGCTCCTGCAGCAGGAACGCCGCATATCCATCAATATTTTGCTTCTCGTTGAATTTGGGCGCCGGCAGCATGCCAACCAGCTGAATCATTAGCTCCGCCTGGCCCCTATGCAGCAGCTGCATGCACAGGCTATTGATGGCCGGCGGCACGTCGATGTCGTCCACATAGTCCACAGGCAGCTGCATTACCAGCTGCTGCAGTAACTGCAGATCCACTTGCTGTCCGCCCAGCACAGTTCGCAGCATTTGTATCAGCTGCGGTGCATTGAAGCTGCCCGTGTGCTGCTTTAGCAAGTCGCGTGCCTTGGCCAGCTCGCCGTTCTCCACGTAGGCGACAAAGCACAGGGCCTGCGTGTTGGCATTGGGCGTGATCTCCGCCGCACGCATGCTGCTTAGGACCGCCTCGACGCCGGGCAAATCGCCGCTGCGCGCATGGCCCAGCAGAAGGGCATGAAAGTTGCGCTCTGAAAGTGGGAAGCTGCGCTCACGCATCTCGCTTAGCAGCTCGGTGGCCTGGCGCATGCTGCCACTGGCGCCGGCCACATCCAGCAGAGCGCTGTAGAGCGTCGCGTCCGCTGCGCCGTTGTAGGTGGCGATCTCAGCAAGCAGCGCTCGATGGTCAGCCAACGGCAGCTGGTTCTGCTGCAGCATCTGCAGCTGTGTGTAGTAGTGCGACATGGAGGGCTGCTCCACTTTTAGCAGCTGTTTCCACAGACGCCGAAACAGCTCCTGACGCTCGCTGCTGCTGAGCACGGGCAATAACTCCGGCACACAGACGCCCAGTAGAAAATGTAGCTGCTCGGCGCTTAGTTTTTGCTGTACTCCACTGGGTTTGGCTTCCAGCAGAGCCAGCAAGCGCTCGCAGTGCTCATAGCGGAGCACACTGTGCTGCTGATAGTGCTGCTCCAGCTGCGACCACAGATCATCGAGACTAGCGACTGTGGGGACGCGTTCGTTGGCCTTCCCTGTGCGCTTCTTTTGCGTGGATGTTGATCTTGCCACTGGTGTGACTGCTACCGTCGTGTAGCTATTTGCAAGTGGCTGCAGTGCCGGCAATCTTGTCCTGCCGATCGTTGGCATTGCATAATGCAGACATCCACGTGCCGTTGGTGGCGCAATGGCTGATCCAACTGCAGCACATTGCAATTGCAAACGCAAGCGCGCATTTTGGAAGAGATGCGTACGCAACATGGCAATGGCCAAGGCACTGAAAACACAAAATCGTTCAACGAAAACAAAAAATCGTAGGACGAGAAACCATGCGCGCCGGCAAAACACTGAATTAGTGCTGCACTAAAGTCGATATTAGCAATCGGCAAGCAAGTACTTTTTAACTATCGATGGTTCAAAAAGAATTCATTAAGCGATTATTCATCGTTCATACTTTTGCAATAACTGTTAAAAGTTTACTGTGCATATTTGTAATTATTGTTAGTGTTATTACTTCAACCATTTTATATCTTATTCGTATCATATCACTTCTCATTTGCAATGAACAACACAACTATCGCACAATATAACATATCGATAGCTCTTGATAATAATAAACAGCTGTGTGAAGGTTTTTTTATTTGAATATGGCGGCAAATAGTGCGCACCTGTAATAAGTAACACAATAATCGAGTTATCGAACATTGCGATATATATCACGCAGCGATGATGCCATCGATAACTTGCACTTCGCTCAAGTCTTGCAAAAATATATGTTTTTAGTTTGTTAAATGTAAATACTTCGACATGAAAAATAGACGTGCTCATAAATTTTAATCGAGTGGTGTACAGACAGAAAATTCACATCAGTTTAAGGATTGCGGCAAATATTCCCCAACCATTTCCGAAATCAACACAGACCAGGGCTGTGGCCCTGGCCCTGGTACAATGAGCAAACGATTATTGTTGACAGCAGAAGTTGCATCGAGTCAACAAACTGATGTGAATTCGAATGACAGTCGGGAGTTGGAGTCGGCAGAGGAGGGCACAATGATGCACAGTACGTATGCACGCATATACATACATATATATATATGTATATGAGCTTGCACAAATGCATACATACATACATATTAAAGTGTGCTTTCGTTTGTTTGTTTTATTTATATATATAAATATTTTGTTTTTTGTTTTTGTTTTGTTTACTGCAACAAACAGTTGTTCCTTCGGCCATTGATAAGCTACGTCGTTTTTGCTACCTGGGTGCAATCGAGCAGCCTGTTTATGCACCCACAACTTTTGACCTGACTGCGGAAGGCCACTTTGAGGCACTGCGACAGCTATGCGGAGCAGTTAATGAAACGGATCTGGTTGAATGCCTGAGAGCGCTGCTAGATGCAACTAATGATCAGTATTTACCCCGACACGATGAGGCGCTACTTGTCCTGGCTATTTACCTCTCTTCATGCACTGATGAGAAGCAGCGCACACTGGTGCGCGGGTATTTTGCTGAGCTTGTGCGCACAGCCAAGGAGTTGTTCATGTTCGTGAAGTTCGTGAAGCAAGTGCAAAAGCTGCTAGACCGCAAAACGCCCTTCAGTCGCACCGTGCGCAAAGCTGTCCTCGAGTGGTATCAGATCCAGCCGCTCGACAAGCTGCTGCATATATGGTCGATGAGTGATTGTAACTTTGCCCAGCATCGCGAACTCCTACAGCGATGCCACTACACCAGCGCTAAAATCGATGCGGAAAAGATGGCCGCATTGCGTGTGCTGTCCACGCATGTGAAGGACCTAGCTAAGTGGCCCGACTATCTTGAGCCCGTTGAACAATGCAAGGAGACGATTTTGGGCATTGCCAATCTGCGCCTGACCCAACACGCAGAAGCGGCCCTGCCCCTTATTAAGAAACTGTCGCTTAGCTACGAGCACTTGCCGCGTCGCATTGTCTCTGACATTAAAGTTGTTAACCTGCTCATGTCCAACATGAGCTACGATCAGATGCTGCAGAGCTGGCCAGCATTTCTCAAAGTCAACAAGTCGAATCGCAACGCGCAGCTGTGCTACACCCAGCGTTTTTTCGATCCATCTGAGTTGCGTGCGGCCAACATAGAGCCGATACGACTGCTGTTGCAGGAAGCTCGCGGATTTAAGCGCAAAAAAGTCGTGAGTGATTGTGGCATATATTATTGTGTGAATTCGTTTATATAATAATCTAATATACATATATATTGCGTCCATAGATTTCGAAAGGAGTTGTTTCACCAAAGCCGTCCAGCCTTCTTCAGAAGTTGTACAAACAATCATTTGGCTTCAACAAGCCACTGGGCTTGCGGCTCCATATAACAATTAATCTCGAGATGTGTTACCTGGGCAGTGCGTAAACTTATACCAACAAATAGCTAGTTTTTGGGGGCTAACATTTAATTTGCTTCTCTAGAATACCTGCTAGGACGTTGGCGCTCGATCAAATATATCGATGCAGTACTTGCTTTGGCCTTCGCCTACTTCAAATGCGACCCTAAAGCTAGCGTGCGAATTTGGTATGATAAGAGTGGAAAACTAAAAGGCTTGCCCTGGTCTCCAGCGATGTCGGTGGACGATGCAAAAGCCACGTGTGAGAGGCAAAAGGTGTTGAAAATCAAACAGACTCTGACAGACGTTGTCGACAATGCGCTGCTGGATACTGAGCAGACATACGATGTTTTCCTGGTGCTGGTGCCGTGTGGAACACGTGGCAATCCACGGAAGAAGTCCGAACAACTATGCAAACGGCTGGACGAGTATCGCCAAAAGCGCAATGAGAATGCCAAGTAAACTACTAATCGATTTAATTCATCATTCAGCAGTTCACAGACAATATTAAATCGTCTTCCATTTGCAGATTCATCATTGTGAGTCTGCGACAGCAGCATGGCTCCATGGGCTATTCGACTGAGCGTAACGAGAACATCTTGGAGTTATGCAGCATCTCAGAAGAGACGCCACGTTTGATCAATGCTTTCGCTCATGGTAAATTCTTCTAAGCTACAAACTATTAAAACTTCTGTGCTACTCTCAACGCAGTGGATGGCATCCGGTAACCAAAGAAATCATGCTCTGCTATAAACTCAAATCGCTGTGGCAGCAAACAAAACAGGCTGCATCAGCCGTTGCCTGTCACTGTAAATAAGTCCACCGTATAATGAGCATATGCTTGCATGTTACAGCAAACTATCTTGTGCTCTCTATACTTCCATCTCTTTCAATTTGCATCTCTCTAACACACAAGTACACATGACGCACACACACATGACACACTCACAGAGCAAGAGACAGCTAGACACAGCATTCATTGTTTCATGTGCGAAGATTTTCACGTACATCTTTGATGCTTATTAATTATATGAATATTTACATGCATACCTTAAATAGCTCTTAAGCTACACACACACACACATACATAAACAGGCACATACACACACACAAATACACACATACACATATATACACTATAAGTATATAAAGATTATATATACTTTCACTCTATACAACGCTGATTTTTGGAACGACTTGTACCACATTGTTGTACACACTTGCATTAAATTGGTAATTAGGCGTAGTTAAAGAATTTAATTGATAATTTAATTTCGAAAACGAATGAACTGAATCTAAATTTAATTTGGATTAAAAATACAATACAAGTGAATCTGAGCAAAGCGAAAAAAACACAAACAAATTGCCTTACAAACAAAATGTTAGTCAATCTTTAATTTTAACTAAACATACATATTAAATACAAGGAATTTCTTCGTAAAAGTACTGAAACAATATTAAAAAAAAAAACACAAAAGACAAAAAAAAAACGAAACCGAAAAGCAACAGCAAAAGAAAGCATTTAGATACAATTTTCAAACGAAACAAAACTAAATGAAAATAGTCCAAACTAACAAATAAGTTAAAAGCCCACGAACAAGCTAAACAAAAAATTCAACATTAAAAAAAATATTGTAAAAATTTGATCTTGTTTTGAACATATTCAAAAAACAAATACAAAAACAAAAAGAAAGAAAACCAAAAATACAACTGCCCAAAATACTGTGACATTTTATGTAACTAAAAGCAAAATCGAAAACGAACTAACAACAAATATGGGGAAACGAAGGCTTAGACACAAATTTATACAGCTAAGAACTCCTAATGTGCCATACACACACACACACACACACAAACATTTGGACACACAGACAAACACACGCACACGTTCAGACATATATAGATATATACATACATATATATATATATATATATATATATATATATATATATATATATATATATATATATATATATATATATATATAGAAAGCCTAAACATAACTGAACAATAATTACAGCAGACACACAAGAGATTCGAGAACTTTTTATTGAATACATTTAAATTTATATAAAATAAAATACTAAAGAAAAAGCCAATCAAACAAATACAATTTGGAAGCTTAGCAAAAAGTATTGAAACAAAAAACAAAACAAAAATAAGAGAAAACAAATAGCAATAGAAAAAGGATTTAAAAAAAAGAGAAAAATTATTGAAACTAAAAGAAAAACAAAAAATAAGAAATATGTATTTCTATGGACACTTTTGACATGTGTCCACACGCATCTGTGAAGTAAACCGTTGTGATCGCTTTGAAATCTTTATTTAAAACAAAAACAAAAACAAAAACAAAACAAAACGAAAATGAAAAACAAACAAACAAACAAATTAGATGAAACTCAAGAGAAACTTAAACTAATATAGATTCAATTAAATATAAGTTAATTCCTTGTGGACTGGAATGCAAATCATTTCGAAATGACAAGAGCAAAACAAAAAGCAACATTGATAAGTGAAAGCAAAACAAAACTTTAACCAGAGTGTTACCAAAAAACGTACCTAGACTCAGAATTCAGAAGCAACAAATGAAATTTGAATACTAACACAAAGACAAACCACTCACTGGCACAATACAGCAAAACAGTTAAACAAACATGCGAACAAACACACAAACAAACACACAGACACACACACACACACACACATACACACACACATATATAATATGTATTCATGTAGTATTAACTAACTAATATAAAGTTGTATTCCGTATTGTATATATCTATAGTTGAAATCATAAACCATATGATTTGATTTGTTAAGAACTACGCCAACTCAAATAAGAACAGTATCAAGAACAAAAACAAAAGCTTTAGATCAGCTGAATGATCTGAGCAAAAGAGAAAGAGAAAAAATGTTTTGAAACCTACAGACAAACCTATAAATCCGCATTAGCAGCAACAAGAAGCAAAACTTTATGTGATATCTATTTGAAAAATAAGCGAAACCGCAAACCCAATTCAAAAAAACAAAAACAAAAACAAATATAACAAATATAAATAAAAAAAAAAAGAAAAGAAAAACCAAAACATATAGGAAAATTTTGTAAAACTTCAGCAATTGGATCCAAAAACCAAAACAAAAACGAAAACGAAATATATAAACAAATTGCACCTATCGTAATCTATCTTAAGTTTACCCCTAATGAATGTATTTTACAACAAGTATTTACCACATTTGTCTTTTTATTGAACACTTCTGTTAACCGAGTACTTAGCATACGTAAAATGTCTAATGTTATAATGTTTTAGTTAGTACCAAATACAGTTAAGTACATATATATATATATATATATATATATATATATGTATGTACATGTATATATATGTGTATATGTATGTATGTATGTATGTATATGCATATATAGTCAACGCCAATTTATTGATTGAAGCAATATCCGATACGATACGATACTATATACTCACTAATTTAAATACTAAAATACAATAGGCTTAAAGACGATTCATTCAAAATGTATCCATCTATCTAACTAATCTATCTATATCTATCTAGACGAACTCGACGGCAATATGACGGCGCCTTAGTATTATATTTCGATATATTCTTTCGATGTACTAAATTCGCTTGCGAAAAGGTGAATTTCTATATAATTTCTACTTGTTTTTTTATACGTTTTCTTTTTATATACTTGCATATCTGCTCAGACAGATATTTATATATATATATATATATATATATATATATATATATATATATATATATATATATATATATATATATATATATATATATATATATATATATATATATATATATATATATATATATATATATATATATATATATATATATATATATATATATATATATATATATATATATATATATATATTTTTATATGTATGTATGTATGTATATATATATATATATATATATATATATGTATGTATATATATATATATATATATATATATATATATATATATATATATATATATATATATATATATCTATATATACATATATATACTTGTACACGACATAAAGTTGAATAAACAGAATTGAACTCAACCTTTTTTTCTTTGCCTTCCACCCGTAGTCAATCAACACTCCCCAATCTCTGTGTGTTTTCACTGCTCGGCATTCACTTGTTCTCGGTGACAATGCCGGCGGGTCCGCAGATGTAGAGCTGCTTGTTGGCTCGCTCGCGTATCGGCTCGAAGCCCAGCTCGTCGGTCGGGATGCCATACTGCTTGAGCTTGCACTCGTATGTCTCGAGCAGATCGTCGTGGGCCTTCCAGGCCTTGGCCAGATCGTAGCGCAGATCGATGATGGTCTGGTTCTTGGTGTCGACCACATCGCTGACCGTCTTCTCCACATTCTCCAGCTTCTCGGCGAATTCTGGGGCACAGGATGCCATCGTTTTGCGCAAGATGATGCTGCGCTTCTCGTCCTCGCGCATTAGGGCCGCAATCTTGCGCTCGAGCAGCACGTTCTTGAGGCCCGTCTTTTGCTGCAGTTCAACGATGACCTCGTTGAATCGAGCCTTCAGATTGGCTCGCTCGCCAACAAGAGCATCGTTGCGTAGCAACAGTGTCTCCGATTCCCACATCAGGCTCTTCACCTTCTTCTCTAGTATGGTGTTGCTCTTCTTGAGGCGGCTCAGCTGCAGCTTGTCGCGTTCGTAGAACTCCAGCTTGCGCTGCAGCTCCTTCAGATGTGTCTTGGCGTGCTCCAGCGGCTCCTTCAAGCGGCGCGTCTCTGTTGTTGCCTCGGCGGCGATGCGATCGCTGCGATCGGCTTGGCGGCGCAGCTGTTCAATTTGCTCCTTCATGCTGCCAATCAGCGCCAAGTTGTTCAGTGTGATGTCGTTATAATAGTTCTTCATGTCGTTGAATGCCAGATCGTGGTGGTCCTGCAGATCCTTGATCTGCTGATTCTTGCGCTCCTCCACCTCAAACATTTGCGAGTTGAAGAACAGCTCCAGCTTGTTGCGCTGCTCCTTCATCTTCTCGTCGTGCAGGCGATCATTGTCCTTGCGCTCGCTCTCGAACAGGAGGCGCTGCTCCCTGAATTTGGATGGAGATTGTTTTTGTTTTTGAATTTTGATCTTCGAATCGACGCGTTTGATACTCATACTCACAGCAGCTGCTGGTTGAAGTGCGCCTCCAGCTGGCGATGCTGCATGTCACTCATCTCGATGCGCTCGCGCACTATGCGACGCAGCTGGCGCTTGTCCGTCTGCAGCTCCAGCTCCTGGAGCAGATGATGCTCCTGGGCCACCTTCAGCTGGGTCATGGCCTCGGCGCGCACCTCGCCCAGTTTGCTGTGATTCTCGAACTGCAGATGCTTCATCTGCTGCATGATGTGCTTGGTATCGATGTCCGCCAGGTCCTGTGTGGCCTCAATCTCTTTGTCCTTCTGCTGCAGCTCGAACTTAGCCTCCTCTACGGATGCAGAGCACAGAGTTGATGGCTGCATGCTGCGTGATTAGTTTGCTGCTTACCCAGCTGCTGACGCGTGATCTCCCAGAACGTGCGTATCTTGTCGCGCTCCAATTGGAAATAGTTGCGCTCCTCGCGCTCCCGATCCATTTCGGCTTTGAGGCGCAGCGAGAACGCCTCCAGCTGATCGCGCGTCATCGCGGACGTGTCCACGCCATCGATGAGCACTGCAATGGGTAAACAAAGCTTTAAACTTTCCAGCACGACTATTATGAACAAATTTAATAAGAATGCAGCGTAATGTCTTTTGCCCATTAATGTGAGTGTGTGTGTGTGGTGTGTGTGTGGTGTGTGTGTGATGTGTATGTGTGTGTGTGGTGTGTGTGTGTGTGGTGTGTGTGTGTGGTGTGTGTATTTTAGGATTGCGCCTCGTGCCCGCATGTGCACAGCTCCTGCTGTAATTGGTTTGTGTAATTGGCATCGTTCACCGGCTGGTGCCGAGCCTTGCCTACAACTTCCTGCCGCATGTCCTCCCAGTGGTGGTGGTGCAGGACCAGGCCCAGGTCCAGCCAGGACCTCCATAGAAACAATTATGTGCGTTAGAGGCCGAGCTGCGAGCTGCGAGCTGGTTTGTTCATTCGTGGAAATTAAGTGCGTCTTTTTTCCGCTCACTCTATCTCTCTTCTCACGTGTGTGTGTGTGTGTGTGTGTGTGTGTGTGTGTGTGGGGCCTGGGTGCTGCTGCAGTGGAGCATGTGACTGTGCGTTTGGGTTGCGCTTGCACAATTAAATTGTATTGAGCATGTGGCCAACATGGACGCCACTTGTCACACTCTGTTTTCCTGCTGACCAAGCCTCAGATTATCATTATTTGACAAATTGTTGTGCTGCCCAACTGACAGACCCAACGACCCACTGGCTCGCCGGGCAAGCACAACTTTACCCAGTCACATTAATTACTTACGCTGCTCCGACTTTGGTACTTAACTGTTTATGCTATCTGCGAGGGCAACTGCATGGCGCGCATTTAACAATTTTGTCCAGCCTCACTAAAACAAAAACAACTATCGGACTCGATCTGCATAGCTTTAAGCAGCTGATCTAACAGCTGACTAACAAACTTCTTCAACTGAGCTTTCACATAATTCAAGCTAGGAATTACTTTAGATAAGAACAACAGACTTCAGTTGAGTGTGAGAAACTAAATTAATAATAATCATAGTTAATGTTATAATTGAATGTCCAAGCTAACGCGCGGCTTCTGCTTCGCTCTGGGAGCACAGGTAAAACACGACCGATCGCTTCTAGTTTCCATTGCAAACTGCCGCCTGTCTGTTCGTTTATAGCAGAGGCTGGACTGCATGATGAGAGTGGAGAGTGCCAGAGCGTGCCAACATGCTCGCTCATGCAAGTTCATAGCTCACTCAAATACAAATGCCGCTGCTAGTGATCGTATTGAAAGTTCACTCAAATGCTAACTCAACTAACTCTATGTCGGGCATGTCGCGCTCACTATGCGCGCTTGCTGTAAGCAGCTGAGCAAGAAGAAGAATAAAGGCTTTGTTCAATTGTTACTCAAGGCGGTCGGATGCCGTTCTGATATGCATGAATCCCCATAACAGCGGAAGAAAGCCGAAAGTTGATGTCATATCTAAGCTTAAATTCGAATGCCCTCAACTTGGATAGTATATAGGCATAGTATGTGGGCAGTTTGTGTGTAGGTCGGCAAAGATCCGCTCAGTTAACACTCAAGTTCAATTTAATTATCAACTCACCTGGCAACTTTTTGCCCTTTTTGCCTTTTTTACTCTTTGGCGGCTGTGGAAGGAAAAGGAAATTCAATATTAATTCGTGGCAATATAGAAATCGTTGCAAAGCTCAAAACATACCCGATTTTAAATACAACAAAAATACAAAAATGAAAACAATCCAAATGAAAATTCAGGTGCGAGAATCGGGTCAATTCGAGTGCAGTTTGGTGACATGTAAAGGCAGCAATTAGTAACGAGGACTTTACGCACTCTGAATGGGTGTGAATTTCGAGACTTGGATATGGTTTGAATATATATGTATGTGAATAAAGCTTTGCTTAATGTTTAATTCGATTTCTTTTGCTGGCTGCTGCGACGGTAACGAGCTGGCTTTTTCCTGCTTCTTTTGCGTACAATGCATCCTCGAAAAAGGCGCCAGCCAGCCACAGGACAGGACAGGACAGGACAAACAGCAGCGGCAGCAGCAGCAGCAGGAGCATCGGATGTGTTGCATGATGGCAGAGGTGGCACGAGTCTGAGGCGGTGGCAACGTCGCCGTTTTAAATAATGTGATGGCGCGGCTTTCAAAACAATTTCACAACAGCTGTTGGCTTATTGCATATTTTATGACTGCAAATTATTCAAAAATTTTCGAAGCCGCGCCCGGCCCAGCCGCCAGTCGCCACCCAACTACAGCACGCCGCGCCGGCGTCTCCATGTTGTTGGCGTTGGCAAAAGGCGTAAAATTTTCATAAATAATAATAGTATACATATACATGAATGTATATGCATATATATACACATACATATATATAGTATAGGAGTGGTGCTTGAATATACAAATTGTCGAAAATGGACAACAGCAGCAGCGGCAGCAGCGGCAGCGACGCGGGTTTGTTGCATGCTGCACAATTCTTTTGCCATTTAACAGCAGTAGGCACGAGGCGCTGCAACTGAGACATAAGCATATATTTACTATATATATATATATATGTAAATATATATAGTTGTGCTTGTCTGTGTGTGTGTGTGTGTGCAGCATGTTGTTGCAGCACAACAGCCTGGCTTGGCATGAAAAATTGAATGTGCCAATGCCTGAGGCTGAGGCTGAGGCTGCAGCCTGACTCCCCCAAAAAGGGCAAGCCATGGCTGCTATCAGCGCTGCATCAAACAACGGACAACGGGACAATGTTTAAAGATGCTGCAGTAAGTATTGCTACAGCTGCTGCTGCTGCTGCTGCTGCTGCTGCTGCTCTCTGCTCTGTGCTGCATGCCAGTTGTTAAACATCGTTTATTATACGCTAAAAAGATCTTTGCTTTGCTTCGCTGTTCGCTTACCATTTTTGTAGAGTTTCTAGAGATTTGCCCTTAGCCAGCGGAACGTTCTGCAAGCTCTTTGAATTTTGTTTATAATTTGTGCCGGGCCGAGCAGTTAATTTTGTTATTGTTGTTATTGTCGTCGGTTGCCCAGAGTTTCCAACTGGAATTGTCGGCGCGTAAACAAATGCCAGGCAACCGTATGGCCAGCTAATGAATTTCACAAATATATATATTTATGCATCTATATATATATATATATATATATATATATATATATATTTATATATTTCCAATCTGTGTCCAGGTGTGAATTTTAGATATTCGGAGAAACGACTGAAAAACTATAGCATTCTATATACCTAAATGTATATATATATATATATATATATATATATATATATATATATATATATATATATATATATATATATATATATATATATATATATATATATATATATATATATATATATATATATATATATATATATATATATAGATAAATATACTACTATATTTGTGTGTGAGGCTGTGTTCATAAGAATAGTAGTGCCACTGAAATGCTGGACAGCAAAATTTTGGGATAAACATAACAATTTGAAAATGATTGAAATGATTTAAAACAAGTATTCAGATTAACATACATATGCATAAATGGAGAATTAAACTGTCCAATAGTCTAGTCGCACTACTATTTTTATGAACACAGCTGTATACACATAGGTAAATATCATATATATATATATATATATATATATATTTATATATATTTAATTTGCATTTGAGTTTTTCTCTTTTCAACTTTTTTACGCATTTTATTGAGTTCAAAGTTCGGCTAGAATACCAAGTTGTTCGAATAGTTGATAGTGGCCACAGCCTTAAAGTCATATTCCAATTAGCACACACAACTAGTGAAAGAGAACTAGAACAGAGAGAACATGACTGCAAGATATCCTGTTTTAATAGTTCAAGTGTTGAGTATATAATTCAGATCTATTTAATTTCAGATTTAATATGAAAACCTCTCTTAGCATCTAGTCAAAGTTATATTTTTCAACTCAAAAACTAAAAATTATAAATAATTTTGTAGTTCATTTCTCGCAGAATATGCAAATGTAAATTAAATTTAATTGCTGATTCAAACTAGGTTCTAGATAGCAAATAAACTCATGCAAAAGCCCAGCTGCTTGCTCTTCAAGGGAAATTGTGTTTGTCTGTATCAGATATCTATATCTATCTAGCATGTCTATATCAATCATACGTATATCGATCTACCTGAGTTTGGGGTTTGTTTAATTTTCTTGGATCTGAAAGTGTGTTTTTTGTGGAATTGCTTAAAAAATTTGTATTAAATATATGTTTAAAAGTACTATTTTCTACTAGTACCTTGACTATGGTATTTTTGTATTATTTTTCGCTTTCAAAATATATTCATTATATATAGTTTTTTATCAAAAAATTTGCTGTAATAAGAAATATGTTTTTATCTTACCAAAACTTGCTGCCGTTGCTTATATTTGTCCACGCATATACCCCATAGCAAGTTGTGTTTAGAGGGTATGTCAAATAAGAAGAGAACGACAATGAAATTGAAATACAAGCTGATGAAGTTAACGGCTGGCCGATAAAATTGCCAGCAACCGGGTCGAGTCGCATAAATATCTCTCCATAAGTAACCCCGGCAATGCAGTCGAGCCTTGCACTTGCCACTGCCCCGCCGGCTGCCCCGCCGGCTGCTCCTTCGGCCGTCCGGCTGTCCGGCTGGCCCCTGAACCCTAACCCCATGAACCCACTGGCCTCTGCTCTGTGGCACTTAAGTAAATAGCTTGGCAGTTTGGAGCATTTTAAATGCATTCACTTTAAAACTGAGCGCAACTCCAGCACGAGACTTCAGCTCCAGCTACAGCTGCATGCATTGTTGTTGTTGTTGTTGTTGTTGTTGTTGCTTGGGAGATTTTAGACTTTGCCAATTATGCTATAATCAGGCTAAGGCGCATAATTATTTTGTGTGCTTTCTCTTCAGCTTAAGCTTCAGCTTGAACTCTTTCTTTTTAGTATTTAATGCTAGTCAAAGTGCAGACTGTTTTAATTAATTGAATCTGTTCAGTGGCCAAGCTGGCAGCTAATCAAAGCTCACTTTGATTAGGATCACCTTGGCAGTATCATCAAATTTCTCACCTATTTCCTATGCCAGCGCGAGCTCTTTAAGTGCAGACGAAACTTTTGGCGCGAATATTTCACGCCTTAATTTGTGGCAGTGGCAGTGGCAGAGGCAGAGGCTGGGGCTGGGGCTGGGGCAGGGGCAGAGAGTCGTGGAGTTGTTGTTTGGAAATTATGCGCCGCTTGCTTGGCGGTTGTGTAAACAGAAGCCCCAAATAAAAAGGATATTGCCGGCTGTTGGGGCTTGCCGGTTAAATGCTTTAATTGAAATTAATAACCGCAGCCCAGCATTGAGCAGTTGAGCAGTTGAGCAGCAGTCGTTGCCTTTTCCAGCTAACTTGGCTAGCAGGCCAGCAGCCAACCAGTCACCCAGCCAGCCAGCCAGCCAGCCAGCCAGCCTGAGAATTTTCAATTGTTTTCATTAAAAGTCAATTTTTGGGAGGCGAAAGGCTATGGCGAAGGCGCGTTTCAACCCTTCGCACAACGCCGCCAAAATGCCTTGCGGGTGCGGGATGCGACTGAGCTGGGGGGGCTGGGGACTGGGGACTGGGGCTGTGGGCTGAGGCTTGTGCCGCATAATTTTGTATTGGCAGATGCTGTTGGCCATGGACCATTGCACGGCTAACGGTAACGTTAACGGTAACGGTAACGGCTGCCAAGGGTCAGGCGGCTGCCTGGGCGCTGATTGAAAGTGAAAGTAAACGCTGCTCGCACATAGATAGACACACACACACACACACACACACACACACACACACACACACACACACACACACACACACACACACACACACACACACACATACGCAAAGCAAGAGATATTTCAAATGCTATTATTAAATGTGCACAGCTTTTAGCTTTTTGTCTTGAAGTGTGTTGAGCTAGCTTTAAGGGCGCCAAACTTGACTTTAGTTAAATTATAGTTAATCATTGCTTCAGCTCAAAATTTAAATCCAAAACTAACTAACTCTTTAACACTGATTTTGAAACTTTCTAGCAATTGGTTCAATTAGAATTTTCTTTTTAAATAATTTTTTTTTGTTAACCTTTTATGATTTTTTTCTAACTTTCTCAATTGAAAACTTTTTATATGGCTTCATTAATTTTTAGTGCAAAATTCATAGCTCCAACTGAAATTGAAGTGTTTTAATCAATCTACTCTAGTCAGACTCTTAAGAAAATGGAACTGCTTGCATACTCCAATTGGGAATTGTTGTTGATTAATCTAATTTGAAAATAAAAGCCTACGCATATTGGCCATATGACAAAGCAACGTGTTGGACATGTCCCATGATTGTATTAGCTTGGGCTTGTAATAAAATTATTTAATCTTTGATCTTAAGCTTAGGATCTTTATATAGATCAACTGCTTTGCCACTCATTTTAAGACTGTCTATGAGAAAATTGTTATCATATTTTTTAACAAAGTCTGAGTTTACCAAATAGAATGTCCTTAGATAAATTTCGTAATATATTGATCTGTATTCAGTCCATTAACATGTATAAAACGTATTCGCCAGACCTGGCCAGTTTTCCTGTAGTCAGACCTCGAGAGAATACTCGCTGGAAAGAAATTTAGCGCCGATGAAGGTCATCGAGACTACGAGTTTTACAGCGCAACTTTGATAACTTTGTGGCTGCTGCTGATTAATAGCTCATATAGTTTCTAGCTAGATTAACTATAGAAAAAAAAAAAAAAACTAAATAAATATTTCTTGAGCTTTACACCAGCTTAACTGTAGCTTAGCTTTAGCTAAGTACAAGTTTGATCTTATTACAGAGACAGTGATTGTGTCTTTCTGTGTGTCTGAGTCTGTGGCTGCCGCACTCTATGTGTGTGTGTGTGTGTGTGTGTGTGTGTGTGTGTGTGTGTGTCAGCGGGGCAGAGAGACAGAAAGAGTCAGAGACAGACTCAGAGGCCAAATGCGGTTGCAGAAGTTATTTGCTGTGTTATTTTCAGAACAGCTTCCGCCTTGCTCTGCAGCGGACATCCTGTTGTGTTTGAGAGTTAAATTTGCGCAGCTGCTTAGACTAACGGACCAACTGCTCTTGTCTTTTGCATGCCAACGCAGCCACGACCAGCCAGACCCTTCCAACCAACCAGCCACCGCACACGAAAACTAAACAAAAAAAAAAATGAAGAAAATACTAAAAGTGCTTACTAAATTTATAGTTTGACTTTCATATACTTAGTATTAAAATTAAATAAAACGTCTGCTTAAAATTTGAATTCCATTTGAACCAATTCATAATATGGAAAAGTGTTTGTCTATTTACTTATGGCCAGCATCTACTGTACGCAGCTAAATTTGCTTTAGCATACAGCTCTATTTGCCAGAAAAAGTTGTTAGTCTTAGTTTTAAATGATCTTTAGAGTTCACTTAAAGATCGTCAAATTTGAGGTATGAGAATCGTGGCTTTTCGTCCGCACAGAAGTTTTCAATGTTTATGTCCGTATCAAAATCTATTTTATAAAAACCTTAAAATGCAGATTCTTAATTCATGATTGTTTTTGTTTATATATATATATATATATTTATAACTTACAGTTGGAAATGAGGGATTTTTTCAATATTGATCTGAAAATTAAATGATGCGATTCGCTAAGTGTGATGAATATATCCTCTTGAGTCTTCTGGTAGAGTATACTTCTGTGGCAAAGTCTTTTGACAACTATGTTAAGGTGGATGAGGGCGTTCAGTTCGTAGTGATGTGATGTTGATTGCTTATCTATAATGTCTGCGACCAAAGGCTAGTTCAGTCTCCAGCACTGTCTGAGACTAGTCAACTTTTTATATATGAAAGCAACCAAAACAATTTCTTCGTTTTGTACTTATTTGTGACTATCTCAGGATGTTTTCGAAAGATTAGTCGAGCGTTATTCCGATATATTTGTGGCTGTAGACTTGGGTTGTCCGTGTAGGAAATGCACTTGGACGATATAAATGAGTACGCATCGAAAGGCAAACCATCGGACAATGTTCCCAATGTCATATATGAACTATATTGTTGCTTGCCGCATCGATTCTATTTTAAGCTCAAGTTTTACAGTAGAATCATCAAAGTCAATCGTAGAACTAGCTTCAGTCAGCCTAAAGCGATGTCGAGCCCATGTCAACCAGATCAATTAACACGCTATATACAACAATAAGTATCAAATTTGAATTTGCTTACAACAGCTAAACAAATCAAGCCAATATGCTCGATTCACTATAGAAGCGAGCATCGAGAAGAAAAAAATCAAACAAAGATATTGTAATAAATATATTTGTCCTTTATTTGTGGAATTTTATATGGGTTTTGTTTGTATGTCATATTCGTTTTCTTGTGGTATTAATATTATTATATATATATATATATATATATATATATATATGTCTGTCTGACTGTATATATGCTCGTATATAACTATGTAATTATGTATATATATATATAGTACACATATATATGTATATATATATATATATATATATATATATATATATATATATATATATATATATATATATATATATATATATATATATATATATATATATATATATATATATATATATATATTCATATATGTATTTAAGTTTTATATTTGATTTAATACAATTATATTTCGTTTTGGTTTCACTTGATTTACGCTAACTGTAATTAATCATATTTGCTTGCATGTATAAGTAACATACATATGTGTTATGTATGCATGTATGCACAATATATATATATATATATATGATATATACATACATACATACATGCGCGTAAGTGTATGTACATTAATATTATTGAAATTTGTAATTATTGTTTTTGCTTTTGCTTTTCCATTGTTTTTTTTTGTGTTTGAACGTTTAAGCTGATTGCCTATATTTATATACAAATTAAATTTTGATTAAGCTGAACGATCAGAAACCACGCCTCCCCTCCCTCGGCCCCTCGCTGGTGCTTGGGGCAACACTTTTGGTGGCACATTCAATTTCAGTTGAGCCTCAAGCCACGTGCTTTTACATACTTCTCGTTTTATAGTACTTGCAGCACTTCGTTTTCGTGTTTTAGCATATACATGGATACATATTTGTATATGTATGTAACATTTATCTATTTGTGTGTATTTGATCTTGACAATACATGCATGCATATGCAGGCAGGCAGGCAGGCATGCTTACATACATGTATGTGTGGGTGTGTGGATTAGTCTCCATTTGCTATTGCCTCGTTTATAATAGTATTCGAATCAGCTCTTTAGCTTTTGTATATATGTATATTTATGTATTAGCTGCCAATATGCTTGCATCAATAGTCATAATAAGCAAAATGTTAAATATATTTAAAATAAGTTAAACAAGTTAAACATCCTTAGTATGGCTTTCTAGTTAAAGACTTAACTTGAGTTGACAGGCTTTGAGTTCATGAGTTCGCTTTTTAGCTCGCCATGGAATTCTCGAGCAGCAGATGCTCGATCATAGCTACAGCTATAGCAAACATTAGTGATTAGATATAGTCAAGAACTGTATGGTTTGGAGCCTGCCAACTTAAGAAAAGTTTCAAAATAAAAAACCTGAGAAAATGTGCTTGGCTAAGGAAAACAGAATGTAATAAGAAACATAGTGTCATCATTTTGTAGCTTTTTAAAAATTTAAAGAAAATGATTGCTGACTTGTTTCAATTTCTTTTCAATTACCAAACACATTAAACTCGCTACACAATTACTTGCTGAGCTTATACTACGGACAAGTAGTGTCATAATATTTACCGTTAAATAAGCATTCAAACGAGTTAACCAAATTGGCTATGCAGCATCTATACATTGCTCAAAAACTCATTTTCTTAACTTACTTTAACAATAAAATATAAATTTTAGCTAAAATTATGTCATAATTAAAAAAAAAAATTAAATTCATGTATTTGTCGGTCTGCATATGTTTATATATTTGCAAATATATTTTTTAAAATTTTTTTTTTTTATATTTAATATTATTTTTTAGCACACTCGGACATGGTATGTTTAAAATAGTTTAAAAGTCACTTAAACATACGTAAATTAGCTCTGGTCACACTTTTTTCTGCTGGATTATTTATGCAAGGTTATTTGCCGTTCGGCTAGCCGAATATGTCTGTATTTTTCTCTAGTATTTTTTTGTGTTTTCATTTCTTCTTTTTTGTCTGCTAATAATGGCACATAATATTATTGTTTGGTAACTCCTTAAAGTCATACATAGTTATAGTTAGGTACTATAAATATATTGGAATATATATGTATGCATATGTATATATATATTTATGTATATATATATATATATATTTATTTACTTTTGACTATGACTAAACAAAAAAAAAAGAGTGAAGCATTTGAACGATTTAGCGCACAAACCGTTTAACATTTGAACAACCTTGTTAAATATTTTGTTAAATTTGTAAATTTAAAATAAAGTTTTATACAAATTTCAACATTGAACCAATATATATATATATATATATATATATACATATATATGTATGTGTATATAGTATAGTACATGTCTTGATTTTTGGCCTGTTTGCATGTTTGTCGAATGTGGCTCGAGCTCTCTGCTGGCTGTTTATTGTTGCAGCCCCCAAAAACAATGAAGTTCTTAATTAAAATTCACTAAGATGTAAAGAACTAAATAAATAAATGTATATATATATATATATATATATATATATATATGTGCGTGTGTGTTTGTGTGTGTGTGTTTGTGTGTGTGTGTTTGTGTGGCAAGTGGCAAAGAAATGTGTGCACGCATTTCAATTCAATCAGAGCGAGAAAATGCAAAATATTTCATCTAAACTCGAATACAAATGAAATTAAAATTCAATTAAAATCAATTGAGGCATTGAGGCAGCCGAGTGTCCAGTGTTGGTGGCATGTGGCACGTTGCACATACAATATAGCTGTCATTTTATGTCTGCCTTATGTGTCAAGTGTCAATACGCAATTAAATGTGTCTGCCTGGCTCCATACAGGTGCAACAACAACAACAACAACAACAAAAACAACAGCAACAACAACAACAACAACTTGCCACAAGCCTGTGCTTGCAACCAGAAGGCGGCCGTAATTGAATTTCAGCTTTCAGTTTTCAGTTTTGTTTGAGTATTTTGTAATCTGGTCTGTCTTTATTTAATTTTTATATTCCATCTTGTTACAGCACAGAAGAAGCTGACGTTAAGATTACAGCTGCAAGTGGCACAAAAACTTTCAAGCATGTGTGTGTGTGTGCGAGTGTGAGTATGTGTGTGTGTGTGAGTGTGAGTATGTGTGTGTGTGTGAGTGTGAGTATGTGTGTGTGTGTGTGTGTGTGCGTGTGCATATTTTTTATTATTAAATCAGAAAACTTGAGTGAAATTTTGCAAACAAAAATGTTAAATGCCAGCAGTCGGATTGAGTGTATCTCCCTCTCTCCCTCTTTCTCTCTCTCTCTCTCTCCCTCACTCTCTCTCTCTCTCTCTCGTTGTGTATTACAATTTCACTTGATTGCCATTTGTTTTTTAGCGAACTGTGCGGCAAATGTTATGCGGCTAACTGGCTGCACATAACAAGCGGACAAACACAGCCGCAACACACTCACGCACACACACACACACAACTTAAACACAACTCGTAGCTGTGTGTCAGCAAGCGACGCATTCAATTAAACTTCCGCCAAACATGAAGCTTGCCGCTTGTTGCCAACACAAAGTACCCCGCACGCCCCACGCCCCACGCCACCGCCCCCGCCACCCAACTCTCTCCCATGGCCTATGCGGCTGTCATTCACTCGGCTGCTGCGTTGCTGTTGCTGTTGCTGCTGTTGCCTCAAGGTTATAAAATAAACATGTTACCATACACAAAATTTAAATAGATACAAGTTTGTGAGCGCATAAAACAATAAACCGCAGTAATTTAACAAAAAAAAAAAGAACAAGAAAAAGAAAGAGAACATATACATACATATATACAGGCAGACATACATACATACATAAAAAGTACAAAAAAAGACCGAATATTGAAGATAAAGCGGCTCTCATTCACTCGCACGCCCTCTGGCGGGGGAAATTTGAAATTAAAATACAATTTAAAAGTACCAAATAGAGCAATTAAGCGGCCTTTTCTCATCACACAGCAAAGAGTGTGAGAGGGAGAGGGAGAGTGAACACATGACAGCAAGTGCTCAGCACATGCAAACTTCATTACAAACAGGAACAACTTAAGCAACAGCCTAGGCACAATCATCGAGTACAAGTACAAGTGCAAGACACACACGCAAACACACACACGCACACGCACAGAGGCACATGTGTGGCATACATTTGTGCTGCAAACACACAGAGGAAAGATAACAAAAGACGCGCGCGTTTTACAAGCAGCAAAGTGGCAACAGACAGCAAGACAACAGACAGACGACAGGCAACATCAGCGGCAGCCGCAACAAAAAGTGTTGCATACTTCGGGGCAGGCGTGGCAGTTGTCGCACGTTCTATGTAGTAGTTGTTGATGGACGACGCATTGCTATTGCCGTGGCGGCTTGTAATTTGAAACACTTGTGTCAATGTACCGCCCCACCCTGACCATGTACTGCTGCCCCCAGCACCCCACCCCCCAGATTCCCCCACCCCCCTAGCCAGCAACAGATTCCACAAAATTGTCGCATGTTTTGCTGTTGTTGCTGCGGTTGTCAGCGTCTTATTATCATCATCAGCGGCAGCTTTCGGCGGTTTTGTATGTGAGCACACCAAAACACATATACACACACACACAATTGAGTACTTGTTGTTGTTGTTGTTGTTGTTGTTGTTGCTTACTGACATAACACACACAGCTGTGGCGCACAGCGAGCGGGGGGCTTGGGTTTTAGTTGCAAGTTGTGTTGTCATCGAGCGTCTTCTCGACGAAACAGTAAAATTCACTTTGCCAAAAAGTTTTTATTTCATTAAAAAGTGTCTGCATGTGTGTGTGTGTGTGTGTGTCTGTGTGTGTGTCTCGTTTACTTGGCAGGCAAGCAATTCATCAAACCAAATTTAGTCACCACACACACACACACAGACACACACTTACACATACCAGCACGCACACAAAACTAACGGACTGACAGCTCAATGAAAGCGAGCAGCAGTCGCCAATGCTGCTTATGTTGCCTTTGGCTTTATCATGCTGCAAGTTGTGGCCGCAACAAAAACTGCCAAAAAGATGTTGCCCCAGCCAGACAGAGCCGGCAGTTCGCTAACAACTGCATTTTGGTAAAGTTTTTAACCTTTTGCATATGCAAAAGCAGCGCCAGCAGCGGCTCAGCAAACTGGCGATCGGGTGAAACGGGTGAAACGGGCGAAACGGGCGAATGGTAAATGGCTCAAGTTGTTGAAGCGTGCGTTTGGCTTGTGCTTGTGCTTATGCTTGGGCTTGTTCTTGTTTTTGCTCCTGTGCTCGACGTCTGCTGCTACAATGCTTACAGGCATAATGAAAGATTCTGCTTCTTCTTCTTCTTCTTTCACACACACACACACATACACTAGTTGCTTGGGCTGTCCGCTTCGCTGAAAAATGAGCTGCAGCCGGCAGATTCGAAACGGGCGCGTTACAGCTTAGCGCGCGCCTAAGTGTGAGCAGGACAGACTGCTCAAAGACAGGGCTGTATGCATCGAAATGTATGCGAGTGTATGTGTGTGTGTGTGTGTGTATGTGCGTGTATCTGCGCTGCAGAAATATGACATTTAATTTGCATAAATTATGCTCGCCTACCCGCAGCCCAGCCCCAACGCCACCCGCTCCAAGTTAGAGTTTGTTTGGGGAAATGTATATGAAACAGAAAGACAAAGATTAAGGACATTCAGCATTAACCTTTAAGTTCTCGATGCGATGTCAATCAAAAAGTAGCAGAAATGAAAGCGACAAAAAAAACGAGAAACAAATCAAAAGTTTGACATTTTTGTATTAATTGACAATTTTTTTTTGCTTTTCTGGTTTTTCTTTTTTGTCAACTAGTTCCTTGAGCTTAAATATAAATCGAATTAGGAAATTAACTTCGTGCCGCCTCTCTCTCTTTTTTTTCAATGCAATGGAAAAGGCTAAATTTAATGGATTTTTTAATGACTTGAGTCTATCTGGAGTTGGGATCAAAGGAAAAGGCTTTCTACGCCAACTTCCAGGCCACATAAATCAGAGCTGCGAATCGAGAAATGTCGTATAGAAATGCTTAAATAAAGACTAATTTTAACTAACACTTCACATTTCCACACACACACACACACACATATATATATATATATATATATATATATATATATATATATATATATATATATATATATATATATATATATATATATATATATATATATATATATATATATATATATATATATATATATATATATATATATATATATATATATATATATATATATATATATATATATATATATATATATATATATATATATATATATATATATATATATATATATATATATATATATATATATATTATAATATTAAAAAAAACCAACAGATATAAAAATTTGTTTAAACATTCCATTTCGTACGATTTTCAATGCAATTGTCTATTTATTTCGGCTTAGTCGCTCTTGATATCTTAACTCTTAAACGATTATACGTTATAAACACTCTAAACTAATATTAACAAGACCTTGAATACAGTTTGTAACTATTTAACTGCCGTTAGTTTATATAAGAGGCCTTTTTCCGTTCACACAAAACATGAATATCTTTATATTAAGTTTAAATATAATTCATTACCGAATCACTTACCCTTAGAGTATATAAATTTATATTATATATATATTATATATATATATATATATATATATATATATATATATATATATATATATATATATATATATATATATATATATATATATATATATATATATATATGCAAGTATACAGATAGCGCACTTTATTGAGTTTATATGGGTTTATAAACATTTCCTTTTTGTGTAAATAAATTTGTAATGCTGCAAAGGCTAACAGAACTTCATTGTTTGCTTATTATTCAAACTTATTTTTTTTTTGTAAGTTTTAACCAATTCAATTGTAAACTAAATTTTTGTTTTTGTAAATTACAAATGGCCTACCTTAGCGCTGCTGTGTGAGATCAATATAGAAAGTCCCAAGGATACCAGCTGAAAATCGTATTTACGCCGGAAGTCAAATGTTAGGCCAAATATGGAACAGACTTCAGTGTATAGAAAGTTTGACGTATAAGTTTAATAAATAAGGTTTAAGTTTTAAAAATGCAGCAAAATACTTAAATATTACAATTAAATTAGTTTTAAATAAATATTAATTAGTTAAAAATGCAAAATAAAATATAAAATAAAATAAAAATATAAAATAAAATTTTTAAACTTAATTAATAAAGTAGTATAATTATATAGATAGAAAAACTGAAAAATGAAATGGTGTTAATTCAAATTGCATTAAAAAAAACCAAGGTTGAAAAATTAAATTTAAATTTAAAAATGTTTGAAATAAATAAACTACAAAACTAAAATTATATACAAATAAGTTAAAACATTAAATAAATTAAATTTTATTTAAAAAATATTTAATGTTTTTATAATTATTTAATTATAAATTAGTAAGAATTACTGCAAATAAAAATAGATTAAAATTGAAAATTAAAATGTTAATCATGAAAAACAAAATGTTGACAAAACAATATTAGAAAATAAATAAAATAAGATATATATAAATATAAAAAATATTTATATATTTATTGAATCATATGAATTAAATTGCATTAATTTCAAACAAAAATTAACATTAATAAAATGAACAGAAAATAATATAAACAATTATATGTTAAAGCACTTTTGGATATTCTGCTGCACTCAATCAGCTTTGGCATTAAAGCAAATTGAATAATATCAGAAAGTCTGCTAAATAATGGGAAAAAGCTTATTGTAAGCTTAAAGCTTACTGCATTAGGTGACACTTGATGCCCCTAGAGTAAAATTTTGATTTGAATTATTGAATCTTTGATTGGGGCTGCCATAATCAGCTGGTGTCATTGGGCCATAGCGATGCAAACTGAAAAAGGCCCATCAACACATACATATACATATATATATTTATATATATTTCTGTTCTGGTGTGTGTGCGTGTGTGTGTGTAGGTGTGTGTGTAGATATGCACTTACTCTAAGCAAGCATCTTCTTCTTATTCGAGAAGCGTAGTTTTATGCTTTGTATGTTTAATTCCTTCAAAAAAAAAAACCTACTCTGTATGAGTGTGTGTGTGTGACTCTCTCTGTGTGTGTCTCTTTGTGTGTGTGTGTGTGAGTGTGTACCTAGTGCAGTGCTGCCACCATGTATTATAACAGTCTGAGCGTCGCAACTAAGCCGGACAAACCCATTAAGAGCGGCTGTCGACAGTGGGACAGCCACAGCCATTGACGATATGGCGAGTGGAGCCGATAGCTGGCCGGGCTGAAGGCGCGATGTGGTGCGCCAGCGGTGCTGCGTTCGTTGTTGTCCATGGGGCCGCGCACTTCCGTGTTGCCCGTGGCGCCACCAACGCCCCCAGCGACACCGCTGCCCCCATAATAGGTCGGCTTACGTGTGTTGCCAGAGCCGCTCAGTTGGCCACTGCCGAATGCCAGCTCAATGGAGCTGGCGCCACCACCACCACCACCGCCCGTTGATGTCTGCTGTGGGTGATGGTGGTGCTGATGCTGATGCTGATGGCCGCCACCGCTGCCGCCGGGCTTATGTGTCGGTGGCTTATTGCCGCTGGTATAGTAATGGTGCGGCGATAACGGCGGCAACCCGGCGAATTCACCGTCCTCGAAATCCTCGGCCGAGCCGTATAGCTCGTCGTCCTCCGGCTGGTAGGTGACTTTGACTTGTTGTTTCAGTTTTAAAATGTCATTGGCATCCGTGTCGGCGGCGTTGCCGGCTGCGCTGCCAGCGCCTCCGTTTCCTTTGCTATTTGAAGGATTTTTACGATTCGGTCCCGGGATTTCTGTCGTGGGCGAGAAGGCGGAAATGTAACGGTAACGGTAACGGTAACGGCAACAGCAACGGTAACTCTACTCTACCAGTAGTAATTGAAACAAAGGTGCAAATACCTTTAGTCCAGCCCCAAACCCCCCATGTGTGTGTCTGTGTGTGCGAGTGTTTGTCGCGTTTATTATCCATAAAATATGCCCCCCGTGTGGGTGGCCCACTTACCGTATAGCCGGATGCTGCTGTCAACTTCGCCCAGTGAGTTTTTCGCAATGCAGCGGTACGAGCCGACATCGTCCTTCTGAAATTTTCGCACAATCATTGACATTTTCGTTTCGTACATCGACTGCGAATGCTCCTGCACATGGTATTTGCTCGACGAAACAATCATTTCACCTGTTGATTAACAAAGGCATGCGAAAAAGTTATAAACTCTGCACATAAAAGTTGTTGGCAATGCGTGATAAAGCGCACAGCGCACAATTAAGTGGGGCTTCTAGGTCAAAAAGGATGCCAGGTCTAAAAGGGTTCCTTTCGTTTGTGAGACATCTCTGAACCCAAGAGAGAGAGAGAGAGAGAGAGAGAGAGAGAGTGAGTATGGAATAGACCTAGAATACTAGAAATATCTGACATTCGTATCAAGTAGAGCTGTTGTGCTGGTCGATATGATTTCTAAGTGTAAAGTGCTGTAATTCGCACCCAGTTAGAGCCAAGAGTTGACTACATGGTCAGCTGGTCATGAAACTTGAAAAGCCATACTCAGAAGCTAATTCCTGTTTTCCTTCTTTTCTCTCTCTCTCTGTCCAGGTGAGAAAAACTGATCTCCTTCCCTCTCTTCTGATCTTTTTATCTCGCTCGTTCGGCTCTACTCTTCTCTCTCCTGATCTCTTTTTCCCTCTTTCTCTTAATCTTTCTTCGCACGCTCTCTCTCTCTCTCTCTCTCTGTCTCTCTTTCCCGCTCTCCTGACTTCTCCCTTTCCTCCCCTCTCTCGCGCGTTCTCACTATCTCTCTCTCACACACACACACACACTTTCCAGCTCTCTGTGTCTCCACTCACACTCGTTTTCCTTTTGTGACCACCGCCTTTCTTTGTAATTCTCATGGATGTAAAATATTACTTTATAAGCAAACTATTTCTTAGCAGAGCCCAAAGTTACGCCTCAAAGAAACTGTAATTAAATTAAATAAATTACACGAAAATCAATATGAAAATTGACTGAAATTTGTGTTAATTTAGCTCTATGAAATATTCACACATACATATATACTATATACATACATGTATGTATAAATTTATATTAATTTTATATATATATATATAATTTCGAAATGAAAAGGTAAATTTGTTGAGTTTGCGGTCGCGAATGCAGTTGTGCGACGCTTCACTGAATGCCAAAGTCAATTATAAATGAATTCATTGCTGACATTAAAGCCCTTCCCCTCCTCTCCCTTCCCCACCCATCCCTAACAAAAATCAATGGATTGCATATGATTTATGCCACGAGTAGGAGCCGGGCGTGCTGCCAATGTGCATAATGCGGACGATAAGCCTCTGGCATACGGACGCTAGCCAAGACAACCGCAGCATTAACACCAAGACACACACGCAGTTAGATAGACGCATCATTGACTACAATGAGAAGCCACACACACGTATCTGCCCAACGCGCGCACACACACACACACACACACACACACAAGTTTACCTAGTCAAGTGTGTTTGTGTGTGCGTGTGTGTATGTGTGGACAGAATATACGATGTAGCTTCAGCAATGATGGCGCCTGTCGCTATTTATGTGCTTGCATTACATTTGATGCTTAATGATTGAGAAAACAACTGTTAAAGCCACTTGGAGTATTTGCGAATATACAACACATATACACACATACACACATCTCACACACACACTAAGCACTCGATGTATTCTGTGCCTAATGTGATTGTTAAATCAGTCAGGCTTTGATTTGACAGCGCACAGCCCAAGCAAAAACTAAATTATCGACTAGAGTCGTAACTATGAAACGAAATTCAAATATATATTACAACTGCAGTGGAGTCCAACTGACTGCGTCATACTCTGCTGGCAGTCACAATTTGTAGAATTGCAGTTCGATAGATGTTGCGGTCTGCCTTTAAAATTCATTATTGCAAGCTGCTGTTGCGGCTGCTGCGGCTACTGCTGCTGCTGCTGCTGTTGCTACTGTTGCTGCTGTTGCTGCTGTTTCTGCTGTTGACCGTGTCAAGATAACGCCCAACTCTAATTACGAGTGCCCAGCTGCGAATCGGACACGTTGAGTGAGTGACGTCTTGTAGTAAGTGATTTTAAATTTGATTTTTTGGCTTGATTAGTTGATGGCTTAAAGTTCAGCTGGGCTCACTAGACGTGACGATCTGACAGTCAACTAATGACAATGCACACAGCCACAACACACACACACACACACACGCACTATAAAGGCATATGCCACCGAATGTCTATAAAATGTAAAAGTTGACCAAAAAGTGTCCAACAGCAGCATATGAAGAGAGGACGATAGAGACGGAGTGGGAGAGAGCCTTACAAATACACAGGCAAGAATCACACACAATCACACACATACACACATATATCTATATATATATATATATATACTCACCGGTATCCTTAATCCAGTAGTTAATTGATTTGGGTGAGGCCTCAACGTGACACTCGATTTGAACATCAGTGCCAAGCGGTGCTCCGACTAATTGATTCGGCACTTGTATGACTGGATGAACTGCAATAGGTAAAAACAGAGAGAGTGAGAGAGAGAAAGAGAGAGAGAGAGAGAGAGAGAGTATGAAATAGAGAGAGATGCAGAAAGTCGTTATGTACTCGTTTGTTATAGCTGCTGCACAGTGCAGCACATTATAAAACCATTTTTTAAACGCAACCGTTGCCCTGTCCCCATGTCTCTCTCTCACACACACACACACGCATACACACCTGATATGATACCTATCTGTAGTCATGTGTAGCCACATAAAGGTCTATTATGTAACAGACTATACAATTCCGACTGGCATTGACTACTCTTTACTATCTATTATAATCTATACAAATTCAATTTGAATGAGCGGTTTAGCCTTTGCCAAGGTTTCCATATTAAGGCATTGTGCTTAGCTATGGATTAGGTGTTGATATATCGCTTATTCTTCTATGGAATAAACCAATGTAACTCGTTGAACTACGTAGGCAAACCTCTTCAGGGCAGTTTTACTCGTTCGTTGAGTTAACTGACTAACGAGTAAGAGTGCTCGCTACTTGTTTTACTCTTACTACTAGCTGTTTGACTCGTTTATATTCATTTGTCGTCATTTAATGGCATAAAAGTCTAACGAGTAAATATACTGGACTAACTTGGTAGATAACGCGTTCTATAAACTGCTTAGTCACTGTACACTAATTGGTTACTAGTTGCAATTACAAACCAATAGTAACTTGCTACATTAACTATCAAATCTACTCGTTATTTGTGGCATACTATACTCGCTGCTTCTCGTTTGCTCGTTAGTCAACTGGCTACGCTCTACAGACTGGCTCGACTTCTTCACTCTTAAACAACTACACACAACTCGCTGCCAGCTAAACTGCTCGTTACTCGCTACAGTTGGTATATTATACTCGCTACTTCTCATTTGCTCGTTAGTCAACTGGCTACACTCCACAGAACGACTCGACATCTCTTTACCTTAACTACACACAGCTCGCTCTATCAGCTAACGAGTTCGTTACTCGCTAGGCTTGGCCTGTAGCCATTCCATTGAACCCACATCGATTTCTGTGCTGTGTAATGCCATAAAAGAACTCTGCTCGCCATTCACATTTGCCACATTCTTAACTTGTTCTATGCACTGATAAGAAATGACAACAATGGACGCTCGACTTTAAATAATAGTCGTTGCATAATGAATTACACACACACCAGCATCTCTGTGTGTGTGTGTGTGTTGTGTGGGGATAGAAAGCCAATTGGATGTGGGATAACTCGGTGCGGTCATCAAAATGCAATGCAGATGCTGTGCACGTCTCCCTTTGCGGAGTAAAATGGCAACTCTTTTGCAATTCGTGTGCGTGTTTATTGTCACTTAGTGGGCTCGATATAGAGAGTCCCACACACAGAGAGAGAGAGAGAGAGAGACTAAGTCTAGCAGACGCTCTCACCGAGCTATAACCAAAATTGGTGGTTTTGTAAAACTGCCAAAGCCGCCACAGGCCGTTGCTTGCAACGTGGCAAACCCCACAACCAGCCAACAGATATTGTGTGTACACACGCACACGCACACACACACACACACACAGAGAGTTACTCAAATGACTGTGTGCGTGTGTGTGTGGTAACATTTCTAGAGTCATGTGCATTGATAGTCGATTGCAGTGCAACAGCAGCTTGCAACAATGACCTGTGCATGTCTATGCCTGCGTCAGTGTGTGTGTGTGTGTGCCTGTGTGTGTGTGTGTGTGTACAGCTTAGGACAGTTTTGTAAGTTCGAGAGATTTTAATTGATTTCCGTGCCCGAGTGCATATGTCTTATCTATCAGCTGTCTATTTGCTCACACACTGTAACCACATCGAAAGCTAAGTTCAAGTGTGTGTGTGTGTGTGCGTGTGTGTGTGTGTGTGTGTGTGTGTGAGTGTGTGTTAAAGCAAACTATCTATAAGCATGCTTTAATACAACATTATCATAAACGATTAATAGCAATAAATGTTAGCTCCATGTGGCTTGCATTGCATTTGCTTGAAGTCAATTAATGAGCTTATGTGAGCTTTGCAGAGGCTTTAAAGCTGTTGCAACCTGGCGGCAGCGCTGGTTTAGCACACCGAATTGACATTTAAGTCACGCACGTTGCAGTGGCGTCTGATGACTGCCGTCTGAAGCCGGACAGACGCTGAGTTTCGGTCAAGTATAAAAATTTTCCCTGTCACTGGCACTCAGAGGCAGTCAACGAGCCAGCCTCTGCCTTCCAGCCTGCCAGCCTGCAAGCCTGCAAGCCTGCCTGCCAGCTTGACCAATGCATGAGTGCTGGTTGACTGCGTCTATTTTCAATCTGCATACACAGCCTACACACACACACACACACACACACACACATGCACGTGCACACACACATACGCATGGCATACACGTAGTGCAACTTTGGCAGATTGCATTGGGGCAGAGCGTTGGCAGTGGACTGTGGACAGTGGACAGGCGGCGTAGGAGGCGTAGGAGGCAGGCAAACACTTTCGCTTGCGATTTACAATTTGGCCATGATTATTCCGAGCATGTGCATGCGCCTGCAGCTGTCCCAACTCAATCCGCAGTCCTCCTTGGCGTTCAGCTCCCCTCGGCGCCTAAGCCTCAGCTGCCTGCTGGCTCAGTTGCGGCAAACAAAGCCACAAATATGCACTAATGACGTCGCAGCAGCAACAGCAGCAACAGCAGCAGCAGCAGCTGTAGCTACAATTACAGCACACACATGAACACACACACACACACACACACACACTCACGAACACACACAGATGTGCACCTCATCACATTTTGGGCCATTGTGCGAAACTTTGAGTTAAAGGTAACAGAGTCGAGCACGAAAGCCATTGACGTGTATTTTTCAGCTCATTGGCAGCGCAAATGGAGACCCGAGCGTTTGGGCATACAATGATTGTCCCTACCAACCACCCAACCGCCCATTGCGCCTCCTCTCGCTTAGAGTCCCCGTCTCTAGATATACATATGTAGCAATTGAGAATTTATGCCACTGTCCGTGCGCCTCATCTATCCACTCGCCTGGCAAATATCTGCTGCACTCTTTAGCTGTACGTGACTTTCAGCGATTTGCTGCAATTATTTGCATTCGATTCAAAAAAAAAAAAAAAAAAAAAACAAAAAAAAACCAGCAACAAATCAAAAACAAAGTCTTGCTATATAGATAGATATATGATATAACAAAAGTGTCTAAACAATGCAAACTTTAAATGATCTTTAAAACAAATGCAAATTGAATGCAGACTTTCATAAATACATGCATACACGTATGAAACATATATGAAATTATATCGGAAATCTCAATAAAAAAAATATTTGAAAAATATTTTTTTACTAGAGAAAATAAATAAATACAACATGAGCAGCAGAATCTATTGCAAAATATTATTTAGCATCAAAACTTGTTTTGTTTCGACAAAGTTTTGCGCAACGAAAATCTTTAGCTAAAAGCGTAGAATTTCGATGGATTTTGGAAAGTTTTTTGTGCTCTAGTTGAGAGTGCTTAAATCGAAATAAAAATGTGGTTTTATCTTTTAAAATTTTTTATGAAACTGAATTGTCATTCCAAAGAGCTTTAGCAATGTGCCACAGCATTTGCTCAGCAAATATTTACTGTATTTTTTTTTAAGTCTATAGCTATTGTAAATACCAAAAGCATTCCATTTAGTTTGCCAAAAAGAAAAACAAAATGTGTACACATATGTTGGTCACCTGCCATTTTAATTTCATATTTCTACAACTGCGTTCAACATTCAACAAAGAGATGTTTGCTGGCTCTCACAATATGCTCCTACAGAATGCCAATTCCTAGTCGCTGCTGTTCGTCCATTGACGACCCTGTTCGAATGGTCTAAGTAGCCATATATCTCTTTCTCATTCAGCAGCTATTTTTGGCTCACTCTCGTATACAATTCACAAATAAGCAAACTCACGCGGATAATACCTCCACAACTCTGTACAAACTGCTAGCCGCAGACAAATGCAACTGCAACAGTTGAAGACAATCACGAATTGGAAAACTTAGCAAGCAGACTCTGATAATGATAATAATATATATCATATATATATATATATATATATATATATATATATATATATATATATATATATATATATATATATATATATATATATATATATATATATATATATATATATATATATATATATATATATATATATATATATATATATATATATATATATATATATATATATATATATATATATATATATATATATATATATATATATGTACATATTTTATATATATTGTAAAGACTTTAGATAATTTTCCAACTGGCATAGCCGACCTCACTCACAGCTTCTGATTATTATGTTATATTTTCGTATTTGCCACGCATTTGCCAAATGAGCTCGCCATATACTTAAGTGATCTCTCGGAGCAGAAGATAATTCATCAGCAAAGCTATTGATCGTGGGCCCATAAACTGGAGTCTAGACTATTTCTAACTCCTTCTGGCTCCGCCTCTCAGTTTCTTCTGTTCAGTTCAGCTCAGCTTTCAGCGTTCAGTTTGTGAACGAGCTGACCTCAATTTGAAATTTTGCTAACGACGTTTAGCAAAGTACAGACAACTTTTGGTATTTCTAGAAATATTTGTTTGTGAAAGAATAAACTAGTTTTGCCTTGCATCAAATATATTAGAAATGGAGGTCGTAATATTTTTATAATTCATCCAAATAAATCTCTGTGTGTAGTTGAGCATGCGAGAGCATTGCGGCATATGGAAGCTGAGTGCTAATTGTGGCCAAATTGTTTGTTGCTCGTTCTGCTCCGGTTTTCCTGCGAATGGCAGCGAAACGATTCCAAGTCCCTAATTAGTCGTGCAGGAAGGTGCCTAACAAGGCAGGAAACTTCAGCAAATGGCGCGGAAATACGCAAAGGGATATGCGGCCGTCATTGTCGTTGTCGGTGTCTGTGTCGTTGTCGGTGTCGATGTCGATGTTGCTGTCAGTGCTGGGGCTTGTGCCACATGCGGCATGCAGCTAGTGCCGAGCCGAGCTTTATCAGGCGGCTGCAGTGCGCGCAGTTTTCTAAAGATGGCAGGGAAAACAGGCAATGCAAATAGCTTGCCAGTTGAGGGAAAACTTTGTTTTCACTTACGCAGCCAGAGAGAGAGAGAGAGAGAGAGAGAAAGAGAGAGAGAGAGGCAAAGAGACAGACAGACAGACAGCGGCAACATTTGCCAAACAAATTGTGAGTAAGTTCCTGCAAAAATAGCAACAGGAAGCGCGCACATACTCCAAGATGACGAACTAGCATTGGCACTGGCATAAAAGAGAGACTCGAGCGGAGGCTTTCGGTGCTAGTTGGCAACTAGTACGGCTGCTGTGGCCCAAGTTGATCAAAAACTTTGAGAAGGTGTCGCTGCATGCCAATGGCAAACTGGCTACACGCTGATAGCAGCTGGTCTCTTTAAGCCCGACTAGTATGGGAGTCTCACTCCAGCTCCTGCCGTTGCTGCTGGCCAGAGGCACTTGAAGGCCACATTAACAAAATGTCAAAATGTTAAAAAGCGTGATTTTGCCACCCAGAACGCAATGGCACAGCCAGCGAGCTACACATATAGCTGACAAGTGTAGTCTCTCTCGCTGCCGCAGCGGACAAAAGGACAAGCCAAAACAAACAGCCGGCAAGTAGGTGGTGGGGGGGCTGGTGGCCAGCGCAAGGCGAGCAGGACATGGCCATGCGCCTGCCTGGCAAGCAATAGGAATTGCTCTGCACACGTTGCCAACGAGCGTTGGCAAACAAGCGCAGTGGAGCTGCTGCTGATGTCGTGATGATTGAGTGAACCTGCCACATGGAGCGGCAGGGCGACAGGGCAACGGAGCAGTAAGCAGTTGCTGCAACCTAGCATCATCGTCGCCATCGCCATCGTCGTCGTCGTCGTCATCAACTAGGACAGCATGCCGCACGTGCTGCAGACAGGTTGACAAAAAACTGTGGCCCCAACAGCAGCAACAATAGCAACACAATGCACAAGGCATCAGGTAATGCCCGGTATCAGTGACTGGATTTAAACGGATTACAACAACGACAATCGAGTTAGCGCCGCACCGTGCCACAAGCTGTTCGCTACCTTGCCCCCAAAGCCAGCCTCAATCGCTCTCTCTCTCTCTCTCCCTCTCACTCACTTTCTCTTTGCTATTGCTTACTATTTTCAGCTTTGAGTTTGCCCTTTTTTTCCGCAGCATAGCTGAGGGCGCTGTATGTCTGTGTGTGTGTGTGTGTGTGTAGTTGATAACTGTGGCTAAAGCTGGGGGCACACTGGGGTGTCAGTACACTAAACTAGATAAACACCACGACGATGGCTAGCGCCAAAAACTGAGAGTTCAGCTCAAAGGATGAGACCCGGACGAAGCCAGCCTGAGCTGTGGCGACAGCTGACTAATGATGTGTGTGTGTGTGTGTGTGTGTATGTGTGTGTGTGTGTGTGTGTGCAAAAGGACATACAAAAAGCAAGAGAAACAAAAAAAAAACGCATACAGAAAGTTGACCGACCACAACTCTCTCTAATTAATGCCACCCACCGGCACCATGGCAGTGGCCACCAGCAGCAAGTGGATTGCGGATTTGATTTACTTACAGTGTATGCTAAGCGAGATGCGCTTGGAAACCGATGGGGGCACTCCATTGGAGGCGATGCACAGATAGGAGCCCATCTCGTTGCGTGAGATTTTCGTCAGCTTCAACACCTCGCCGCGGAACGAGGAGACTGTCAAAGCGAATAAATGGATAAGTGAATTAATACATAGATTTATATTACATATATATTTTGACTGAGTGAATTAGCTACGTACCCAAAGTCTTAGTGCCGGCATTGTCCTTGAGCACAATTTCGCTTCCATCCTCTCGGCGCCAGTTCACAATGGGCTCCGGATAGCCGCGTGCGCTGCACCAAAGAAAATGCATACAAATTATTAATTAATATTAAATGTTTGAATTAATACAATTCGATATTTAGAATATATATTTCAGCATATGGAGTTGAGCTAGCAAAGAGCACAAGATTGTCTTGCAGCTATACGAAAATTTATGATTCAATTGCTTATAACGAATATAGTTGTATCATCAGAACAAGTAAGAGTGCTCTAGTCGAGACTGCTCGACGAGGAGATCTGTTGAGCCCCGAGAACAGCCGATATTCCAAACATTCTATGCTTATTTAACATATTCAGATATATATAATATACAAGCAACACATGAGCACATGGGGAAACACGTAAAGGTATTTGGTGTGACCTTATGCTCACAGATGGGAACTTCAACTGACCCACAATAACACCCAGCGTAACTGCCTGTCCGCCTGTCTGCTCTGACAATGAAGCCAATGGATCTACATTGCGTTTGCCTTTGTGCGTTAGCCAAATCAAAAGGAATTGCAAAAGCATTTGGCCTTTGTTTCAATTTGTTAAGCAGCTAATGTTTCATAATTTAATAGGTATTACCATAGGTATTATTTGAGACTTATAAATGTAAGTATACTTACAAAAGTTCAAATAAAAAGAATTAAAGAAACTAATAAATGAATGCACTAGAAGTAGTCATAGCAGTCAATATGATAATATTTTGATTTGCTTATCATATTATTGACTATAGACATCATCAGTTGCGATATTACTTAGTTATGAATTTACAGTTCCAGCTTACTTACAGCAGATAAAAAGGATAAAAGTAATAAAAAGAATAAAAAATATTAGCATTGCCGCTTCATTGGTTTCTAGTAGACCCTTGTATCCTTGGTTATATCATACCAAGGATAAAGTCTTGAAAACCTAAAGGATCAAACTCCTGGTCCAACAATATGAATGTTTTTTCTTTCAGCAGACTGCTGTAAATTAGCTGTTCTCTATAAAATGGTTCCCAGTCGATCTGCATATGCTTGATTATACCATACCAAGGACATATTCCTGGAAACCTATAGGATCATATAACTGATCCACAAATATGAATGTTTTTTCGGCAGCCCATCCGCTTGATGGAGCTCTTCTGTGTCATAAATTTTATTCACATTCAAATTCAGCTCAACTTTACATATATAAGTTGATGCCTTCAATGCCATTTAGCTAGCCAAATTTTCGCATAGCTAAAAGACTTCAAATTGAAGACTTACAATTTGTGCAGCTCAATAGAAAATATTACCAGGTCTTCAGCCATGCAGAACTACACAGTAAGAAACGAAGCTGACATTCTCTTTATGCTGATTCAGCAACTCACAATTCTGGCCATACTTCTATATAGTCTAACTATCAATAAAGTTTAATGCCAAACATTAGTTTACCTATAAGGAAAAAATACTTTGAACTGAATTAGAACAAGTGAAAGAGTAAATGTAGCAACAAATCGCACTTTAAATCGGCGCATGTTTTGGCTGCCCATAAAAGGAGGCAATGGAAATTTGTGCGCCAGTTGAGATTTTTGGTCTATTCAATTTAATATGCAGCAGCCATTGGCCATTGTGTGTTGGCCCATAGCGCAAACTTCTTGTAATGTAGACAAGGCAAAGCAAAGCAACGCAACGCAACGCAACGCAACGGAACGCTTTCGGCCAGCAGTCGCCGTCTGTGGCTGAAATTGTGAATGGGTCTAAAGGAGGAGCTGGAGACATGGTGCGGGTGGCCGGCCTCCCGTGCATGCATTGAGGCAGCCTCAGTTTAACAGCGCAGCAGACACGGGTGTGGTAAATTTTTATGGTGCCGCAAACAGATGCAAAATAGCTAAGCAAAAGAAAGTCTTACGCACACAGTGGCAGAGGGCAGGAGGAGGGAGGGGGAAGGGGGAAGGGGGAAGGGCGGCAAACAGACAGACTAAGACATTTGAGAGTTTGTCCCGAGTGCAAGACCAAAGCAAACACAATGGAGACCGCCTGGCTACCAGTCAGCAGCAGCAGCAGCAACAGCAGCAGTTCCTTAGCAGCTAACTTGGCCAAGACTGAACGCCTGCCAAGCTGATTGTTTGTGCTGCATATGTATGTGTGTGTGTGTGGGTGTGTGTGTGCCTGTATGTGTGTGTGTGCCTGTATGTGTGTGTGATGTTGCTTGTAATATGTTTATTCATGAAAACAACTGCATAGCCACAAGCCCATGCAACAATAGACCAAAACACATACTCCAAATACATATGTAGGTGATCATTGTAGACGTCATCGTCCCACACGATGTGCATATATATATACATATATGTATATAGAGTATATGTATATAGAGTATATATATATATATATATATATATATATATATATATATATATATATATATATATATATATTTATATATACTCTATATGCATATACCTCTGATTGTCATAATAGTCCTGGCGGCGATTGTCTTCGAATTTTGTCGCTATTGTCATATTTAGTCATATTAAAGCCCTTTAAATGCTATCAAATTAAGCTCTAATAACGAGTACAAAGGCTTGTAGTAAAGCTGTTGAATGATATTTGACATGTTCATCAATATATGTATATATAGATAATATGTATATTAAGTATTCATTACACCGTTCACAATGCATTGAACTGAAGTCCAATTGGAATTGTACTATTTTTGTAAGAACGTCACAGACTTAACGAGCTCATATTAAATTATTTATACATATCATTTTCATAAGACTCATATGTCTGTCTTTCAAATTGCTAACTGCTTATATACATATGTATATATACACATATGTTTATATATACATATATATATATATATATATCAATATAATATACCAAAAGCTGTGTTCATAAAAATAGTAGTGCGACTGAAATGAAATTAAATAATATTATATAAATATATATATTTCCAACTGCCTTACTTGGAAAACTCTCAGCTCAACAACAAACATATATATCCTATATCCACATACATTTATATATAAGTCTATAGCTTTAACAATCTGCGCATCTGCTCAACTTGGCTCAGCAGCAGGCATTTGAGTTGTTGTTGTTGTTATTGTTTTTCGTTTGTCGCCTGCTTAAAGTTAAATTCATTTTATGGGTCTTGCCCTAAGTGGTATTAAAATGAAAAAAATTACAGACGATGTCTCTAATAGCTTTCCACATACACAGCCAGACAGACGCACACACTCACTCACACACACACACACACACACACACACATTAATAGAGGAATACGTTTATCGCTCTGGTTCTATCATCCTGCGGTTAAATCGTTAAAATTACTTCGTGGCCGTGGTCAAGTTCATAAATCAACGGCGACCAAATGCGTCGCGTCGCATCGAGTCGAGTCGAGTCGAGTCGTTGTCGCAGTTAGCTAAAAGGAAAAACCGCTGAAACTAACATGAGCTAAGCGAACCGATAAAACAGCGTATGCTGAACTCAGAGATACCCTACAAACGACAGGTGAATTGAGCCAGCAGACCTCCGAATGAGTTTCACAATTGTTCTCTGTGTTATCCCAAAATTACAGCATTTATCGCAAAAGATAATGGAAAAGAGTTAGCAAAAATATATAAATATATATTGTATAAATACAGACACATATGTAGTCACATATGTGTGCCTGGCAACCTCATACACTCCAGTTTCTGAGTGCAGGGCATATGCTGAGCGCCGACCCAAATCAAGAGAAATGAAGTGTCGCTTAATTTGCTGACATTATTAAATGATGATGATGGCGATGGCGATGGCAATGACGATGACGATGACAATGCGGGCGGAGTATTTGGTGATGATAGCCATTTGGCTGGGCTTTGGCTTTGGCATTGGCTTGGCCAACAACTGAGGCCAGTCAAAGGACTGCGTGCTATTAGACACACACAAATTAATCTACATATGTCGTTGGACTTATTAAATGCATACATTGCTTGTAAAGTAAGCGCAGCTTGATAGCTTGCTGCTAAATCTAACCTGCTGTCAATTAATGAGCAGTAAATTTAATGGTTAGTTACCGCTGCAACAATTGGCAAGAGTGCTACAACAGTTTCTATATGAATAAATATAATCTACATAAAGTTTTACTTGAGCTAACTTGAGCTTAAGCTCCAATCAAATTTAACCTGTTGTCAAATACAAGTTGACATTTCTGAGTACTTATCAAGTTATTATAAGTAAATATTATTGATCAGAATATATACTCAGACATGCTTGAGTCGACTTCAGTTAACGTAAGCTTCAAACCTTAAGGCAAGTTAAACCTAATGTCAATTGCTGACGACACGTTATTTTAGGGCTTTCCTGAAGTCTCTCGTTTTTCACTGGTGCTATATATTTATGTAGAATCAATTTTTTTACATTTGCGAGTGCCAATCAAGCAATCAAAGCCCTAGTTAAATTTAACTTGTTGTCAAGTAGTCAGCAGGATATTTCAAGTTCTTATTCATAACTTTGTCTTGTTAAGCCACAAGCTTCAACTTGGGCCTGCTTAAAACAAATTGAAGTTATATTTAACTTAAAGCTACAGTTAAATTTAACCTGACATCAATTATTTAGCAGCATATTGAATGTACTTTTGACAGTTATTCAGTTACACTCACCGACATGTTAATTTCACGGAACTGCCTTCGGGCACAATTACATCCGACGATGTGTCCTCGCTAATGAAGTCCGGCGGTATGACAACGTCCAGGAAACCAATCTAGAGATAAAAAAGAGCGCATTTCTATAGCAAACTCTGTAATTGAACAGCAATTGAAAACATGTTCGATTTGAACAACAAAAATAAAAGTCAATGCTGGAAACCAAAAATTCCATGAATATGAAAAATTACACGTTGAAAATAAAGTAAGCAAAAAGAAAGGAAAAACCATAAAACAATCAACAGTAAATGGTGGCAGGCTCGAGGCATGCGGCACGAGGCTTGCTGTTTGGCTAAATTTACTATACACTCAGCGAAAATTTGCTGATTATGCAGGCGGTCATAAAGCAGCAAATGTTTTTATGTGCCGAATGGGGGCCCTGAGATCGGAACACACACACACACACACACACAGACACAGACATACACACATACATAACGTAGCAAATGAAATGACGCTAAATAGTTTAGGACAGTGACAGGAGGCAAGGACTCTTAACGCAACGGCAATAGAAAACAAAGCAAAACGAAACGAAACGAAACGAAAATATAGCATAAGACAATTGGGCTACGGTTGCGTGTGCAGCTCCCTGTTGCAGTAAGTACAGCCGACCCCTACAGACACGCCCCTCGCCCTCCACTCGCCCCCCTTCCGCTGGCCCCACACTGTCCAGGCTCTATCAACTGCTGCTGCTGCTGCTGCTACTGCTGCTGCTGTTGTCCTTGCGAGAAGCGTTAAAGTAAAAATAAAAATTAAGGAAGCATGAAATACATTTTATTGGCGCCATAAACTTCACTTGGCTGGACACATGAGTGTACGTGCGTCCACACCAACACACACACACACACACACACACACACACACACAGACATGAACACACTTGTGTCTTTCGCCTTGTTTGCCATAGTTTTCGCTTTCGATTTGCTGCGCTTTCTTTCACTTGCTCGACGTTTCAGGCAAAGGGAAACAGCTCGCAAGCAGCAGAAGGGCGAGTGAGGGAGAGAGAGGGTGAGTGAGCGAAAGAGTGCGTGAGAGAGAAGGGGGCGCAATGAGTGCGTTGCATTCTGTTTTACGTTTGTCTCTCCCCTGCCCCACGCCATACGAATGCTGCATGAAATTTTCCTGGACACTTTGGAAAATTGCTTTCAACAGCAATAGCAGCAGCAGCAGCATGCATGGAAAATATTTAGAAACATTTTCATTGTCTTCTTGGCCGTAGCATTATTCATTGGCTGTAACCTTTGTTCAGCTACTTATGCTAAGAACAGCTCAAATACTATTGATAATATGCACATAGAGCATACAAACATGCATGCATCTATGCATATGCATAGCTTTGAACTACATATATGCATTTCGTTGGAAAATGTAAAAAAACTTGATGGCTATATTAAAGCTGACGCCGTGCCCCAAAGGCATACTCTGAGTACAACTTATTCTTCTGCAAGGAAATTTGTGACGGATGCTGAATAGCCGAAGCTAGTTCTAGTTGCTAGAGTCTGCAGAGAGATAGAGAGAAAGACAGACAGATACTCTCTTAAAGCAGCCTACTTCTAGGCACTCTCCAAGCACAAGAGCCATCGATAGTGGCTCCATTCGATGATTCGATCCCAGCGATCGACTCAACTCCTATACTGATTATGCCCAAAACTTTTATGTTTCTAGCTTTTCATATTAGGCACAGTGAAAAAAACCAACAGAAATTTAATTTCCAAAATATATTAAGATATAACAAAAACAAAACCATTTTTATGTGACAACTAAAGTACATCGAGCAAAGTCCATTGAGCTATCACAAAAGCTAATGATTTTAGCAGCCTGCACTAAGCAGCCTTTGCCCCCCTCAATCTATCTACTCTGTTCTACTTGATTACAGGGTGTGGCACTTACTTGACTCTTCATGGGATCCGTATTCAGTTGACACATGTAGCCGCCTCGATCGTCCTCGGAGACGGCCTTAATGTGCAGATTCCAGGTGTTCTGATCCAAGTGGCTGACGGTGACGCGTGGATTGTGCGTAATGACGTTCTCGTGTATGGCTTGAATGGCTTTCGTATCGGCCTTAAGCCAGCCCACCTGTGGAAAGACGGAGAGCCACAGAAATAACATTTACCAAATACGACGGACTGCGTAATACGTGTGCGATTGCGGTTGTTGATTATTGTTATACCTGAGATTTCAGGTGGCATTGTGGCAATGTTGTTGGTGCGCCATCATTAATTAGGGAGTGAGCGAGTGTGCAACAGTGTGTGTGTGTGTGTGTGTGTGTGTTGTACTTACGCGATAGCCGCCCAAGTGGCGCACGTGACAGGTGAAGGTTGCGTCGCGTCCCACAGCAACCGAAACATTCGAAATGCTTTCCACAAACTCCGGTTGAAAGGCGCCAATCGCTGTTAGAGCAAGAGAGGACGAAACACAAAGAGAGAGAGAGAGAGAGTGAGTGAGTGAGTGAGCGCACCAATAGGAGATGAGATTAGAATGCGTCTGCGGTCTGTGGCAGCGGTTAGTTGTGCGAGTTAATGATATCGCACGCTGGCAGCGCAGCACAGCGCAGTGCAGCGCCAGCAACGGCTGCGCCTGCCAAAAACTCCGTGATTTATCGCTTTTAAATGTGCCCGACGCGCCGCTTGCCAAGTTGCACGAAGTTGCAGCCACAAGGCAACAGCACAGCCAGCCAAGTGGCAATGGAGTCGCGAGTCCTGAACCTGACTCTTTAATGCAGCGAGCACGCGGCTAATTGAAGATCAACGCGAAGCGACTGCAGGGTTAACTGGCTGCCCCAATCGAAAGGGGGGCGCGCGTGCGACATACGCAAATATATAAATAATTTATTGAATCATTGAAAATCAAACATTTCACTTGCAAGTTTGCCAAAAAACAAAATGGAAAAAAATGAAAAAAGAAAACTTTTACAGGCGAGGCAAAAAAAAAAAAAAAGGTTTACTACGCGGAAAGAGGGGAGGGCGGAGCTGGGGGCTGCCAGACAGCCCTGTGCAGCACGAGCGACTAGCGCACAGCCGTTGCCGCAACAAAGTGCCGGGCAAACAGCCACGCCCCCTCCGGCCCCCTCCGCTCCACATCTTTGGCCTGGTAATGCATGCAAAAAACTTTTGCCAAACTTGAAATTTAAATATTTATAGACAGTGCCGCTGGCAGCGGCAAGTGCGTCGCAGCGACTGCGAGCGAGAGAGAGAGAGAGAGAGAGAGAGAGAGAGAGGGAGAGAGGGAGAGAGGGAGAGAGAGCGGACGGCGCACCACTCAAATGCCACCGTTTGTATTGTACCCACTCACTCCGACCCGTTGCAGGGCAGAATGTGCTGAATTGACGCAATTGGCCAAAGGCATGATTTATTTCATACTTTTTGCCAGATTTCGTTCGCATATTATGGCAAATGGATATCATTTGTGAGCTGTTCTTTGACAAGGGATAGCTTTATGTGCTCGCCACATTCTAAGTTCCATTGGCATCTGCGTCACACATTTGGCACATTTAGCATTAACACATGAATATCATATTAACTTAAGCCTTTCACTCATTAAAGCCAAATCAAATAATTTGCATATTTGATTTATGAATGGCAACCGAAGGCAAGCCAAAATCAAAATCTCATTGGGAAATCAACCACAAATGCAGCTGAGTTAGTTACCTGCTTAACGCATCTCATACCTGTGCTTGCTTAACATTCAATTTGATGGCTAAGACTCAATTAATAGAATATAATATATTAATCATTTATGAAACAGTTATTCTAATACAATTTTCGAACAAGTAAATCAGACTCATGAACCGCATTGCAACACTGGCAGCAAACTTAGTGTTGGTTAAATTTGATACAAATCAAGCCAATGCGCAGACTGTCAAGATTTAGTAGTGATTACAACACTACTTGGCAGTGTTGCAAAGCAAGTCTACAAACACTTTGAGCAAGTCAGCCAGATTCATAAGCCGCATCACAGCACTGGCAGCAAATTTAGTGTTGGTTAAGTTTAATACAAATTAATTAAACTCAAGAAATCAGGCCAATGAGCAGACTGTAAGTGAACCAAGTCACTATCAAAGTTTTGGCAATACTTACAACACTACTTGGCAGTGTTGCAAAGCAAGTCTTCAAACTCTGTAAACAGCTAATTGACTAAAAGAACACTTTAATATAAACTTATGCTTAGCATCAGCTCATGACTTTAACTGAACTACACTAAAATTGATTTCAGTGTTGTAGAGTGGAATGTGCGTTAGCATAATAGTTGAAGTAACTTGGCCAAATCGGAGCTGGCCTAAGGCCAATTTGTAAAAGGCAGTGGCTAACCAGACATCACTTAATTTGTAAAATATATACTCATATATTTAATCTATATATATATATATATATATATATATATATATATATATATATATATATAAATATATACATATTTATTTAACAGTTACTCAAACAGCAGCGAAAGCATAAGACAAGCCAGTGTTGGTAAACTGCTGCTGCTGCTGCTGCTGCTGGGCGTCTGTGGTTGCAGCTGCTGGATTTATTTGCATGGATTTTGTTACTGCAATTGTTGAAGCGAGAAACCAAGACTGACTAACAGACTGACTGACAGACTCACTCACTGACTGGCTGACTGACTGACTGACTGACCGACTAACTGACTGACTGAATAACTGACTGTGTTTTTCATTAACATTGTAAGGGAGCTGAGGTCTTGACTGAGCTATCGCATCAAAATCAACAACAGCTAAAAGTTGAGGCAACAACAAATCCTTGCTGCAAATTGCAGCAGCACACGCAAAGTCAGAGATAGAGCCGGACAAAAGGACTTGCAGACGTAACGCCAAAGACACACACTAACACACACAGATACACACACACACACACACACACACACACACACACACACACACACACACACACACACACACACACACACACACACACACACACACACACACACACACACACTGAGACAGCGGCCAAACAAGCTGCACTCAGATGTAGTTCCTGCCTGGCTGGCTGCGGCTTGTTTGTCAATCTGTTCAACTGAATGCCAAAACGAGTAGGTGGAGCCTTCAGCATTGTGCCAATTTCAATGAACTTGTCGCCCCCGAGGTTGAGGCCCTGTTTTGCTGTCGCAATGCTCCGTGGCTCCATGGACCGACCGACCGGCCGCCCGCTCGCTTCTGGCCAGGCTGCGCTTAGCTCCCGGTTAGCTGCCCTGCCTCGTAGCACTTTGCATTTTCCGGTCACAAGAATTGAAGCAGCGCCAAGTCGCGTGTGCAGCCAAAGTCAATTAACCCATGCCCGTCGGTCAGTAGTCCATAAAGCAAACCTCGCGCCACACAGCCGCCCCGTCCCACAGCTCCACGCCGTCGATGTTTTTCACATTTTCGCACGTTATCATAAATTTTGGCGTCTCCGCTGGGACTCTGGGTCCTGGCATCTGCAGGCAGCTTCATTTCAATTTTCTTAGCCGCTCTTCGGCTGTCGTGGATCCATTTGGACCGATGGCCCGCCGTTCCTCCCCCTGTCACTTTGGCATGGCTTTGCCCAGCAGCTGGCTGGCCTGCCAATGCTGCTCCAAAAGTTTAAATCACACAACGACAATGAGGATTTACCAAAGCAAATTTATGGTTAAGGACATTGGCAAAAGTTAAGCTTGTATTTGTCAATGTGTGTGCGTGTGTGTATGTGTGTGTGTGTGTGTGTGTGTGTGTGTGTGTGTGTGTGTGTGTGTGTGTGTGTGTGTTAATAAAGTGTCTTGGCCTGCGTATGTGTATATGGGGCAACAAAATATATGGCACAGCCCCCGTTTCAAGGTGCGCCCAGACCAAACAGCCAGCTACAAAGATGCCAATCTGCATGGCACCTTTTTTTATGGTGCGCACACACAAATCCCTGCGCCAAGCGCCAATGATAGGTGATAATGGCAAATTTTGAGATGGCAACTCGAAATTGGCAGCCCGAGGCAGCCGACAGAAAGACAAAACTTGAATAAACAGCGCCGACAGCCAGACACCACGGCGCTGACGAGGCATTAAAGTGGCTGCAGCTGCTGGAAACTTACTATATGGAGAGGAGCAGTCGAGCCATGCTCCAGGAATACTCTAGATATACCCTGTAGATAGCAGTGAGAGAGTGTGGCTATGATAAGTGCTCAAGTGTCGATTAATTGCTCGAATGACATAGTCAAAAATCGATAATTATCGATTTGCAGGCTGGCTAGTTTCGTATGAGACATTTCCCTTGATAAACTTACTTTTTTCTATGGAATTGAGTTTTGAGTATTTCGTAGAGTATTATATATAGAGATGTGTTCATAAAAATAGTAGTGTGACATTTCAATCGCTGTGTTCATAAAAATAGTAGTGCGACTGAAAAATTGCACAACTAAATTTTGTGATACAAATAATATTTTTAAATTCGATCTGATTCGCTTTGAGCTGCTTTAATTTAATATATTCTTGATCTAGAATATAATCAGCAGTGTTCGTGAAAATAGTAGTGCGACACTACTATTTTTATGAACACACTGGTATGAATCGATCATATATTATATTGAAGCAGCTCAGATCGAATCAGTATGGCATTAACTACTTTAAAGACTTACAAGAAATTAAACATAAGATACCCTATCTATTTGATACAGGGTATGCCAAACATTACAGAAGCCAGGGAGAGAGGGAGAGAGAGAGAGAGAGAGAGAGAGAGAGAGACTCGCGTGTGAGTGTGTATATAAAATCAAATGGCCAAGTTAGTCTCTGTTGCCAGTTTTGTTTGGCCGTTGAACTAGCAAGCTACCACCAAATAGCAAATAACAAATGATGGCTGCAGCAAGTGGCAGCAACTGGCAGCAAGTGGCGGCAAGTGGCGGTCGCGGTTGGTGGCAACTGCGCCTAATGGCCAGACGGCCAGCCAGCCGCACGACTTTGGGCGCACATTTGCATTTTTTACAAATCGTCGTCTACAACTTGTAGCACTCGCAATTCAATTTGCAACAAGACAAAAAAAAAAGAGCAGCAGCAGCAGCAGCAGCAGCAAAAGAAGAAGAGGAAAAACAACAAAATTTTTGAGAAAAATTCAATTTGATGTTTTTTTCGTTTTTCGTTTTTTTAGTCTTAACAAACGTCTTGCAATTAATTGTGTCTTGATTTTTGTTTCACACTTTGAAATGGGTTCGCAGCCCTTTCTTAGTGGCCAAGCGTTGCAAATGAGCGACGAGTTGCTTTTAATTGCCAAAGTTTTCATAGACCCCCCCCCCCCTCCCCCCAGTGGGTGGGTGAGTGCCCTCCATTGCTCTATGGCCCCCATCCACAATTTCGAATCCGTTTTGAATCAGCATGACGTATCGGAATTCACCTTGCATAAACACATTCAATGCCTAATATTTAATTATAGAAATTGTTTTCAATCGAATCTGTTTCCATTCCGATTTCAATATTGCTTCTAAAACTTTCCACAAATCAAATAAATTAATTCCTGGAAAAAATGTTTTAAACTTGTTTTTAAAATCAAGTATTCTTCGACTATAATGAGCATGCATTAATAACCATAACAATTTAATACTAAAGACCATAAAGAGTCTATGATCTAGTCTTTATGATGATTGTTAAAATGTATGTAACAGCAGGAAGGAGGCTGAGTTGACCCTTTAAAGTATATATGTATTTTGGCCTAGAAGCAACAGCTGAGTGGATCTTCTGCTCTTCCGTCCGACCGTCCGTTCATCCATCCGACCGTCCCTCTGTCCGTCCGTCTGTCTGTTGGTCCATCCGCCCCCTCCTTCTTCCATCTATCCATCGTTCCGTCCATCCATTCGTTGATCCGTCCGCCCGTCCGTCCTTTCCTCCATTTATTCCTACGACAGTCCGTCAGTCCGTCTATCCGTCCTATCGTCCGTCTGTTTGTCCTTCCATTTGTCCATCCGTCCATCTGCCAGTATGAACGACGTAGGTCCTTAACTAGTGGCCATGTCGATTAAAAACAATATCCAGCTTTCACTTTTAAGAGCCTCTCACACACACTTTAAAATTCCTCAACTGCGGTTTATATATGCTCGCAAAGCTTACATTAATATTGAATACTTTCCATTTTGAACAACAATTGAGTATCAACAGAATGTAAATACTTCCCACTTGGCATATTTACTACTTTTAGTAGTAAATTATGCTGAGCTCTTTAATTACTTCTGAACTTGTTATCACATTTCATTGAATTAGATGTTATTAAACTACGCTTAAGCCAAGTTAAGGACAAGTAGTTATAGAAATCTAAACTAAAAGCTGAATAGAAACTATTTGATCAGAGTTTGTTGCTATCAAGCAGAACAGCTTGAATTAATCTACAAATAGCTCAAGCAAAGTTGCACTTGTTATTTAAAACGATTCAACTTCAACAATTTAAGCATTATATATAAATTTTAAAAAGTTAATACGATTAAAGGAAAGCACGCGTTAAAACTAAATGGAATCTGTGCGCGTGTGCTAAAAGCGCAACTTTAAGGGTTTTTGTGCCACACACAGGGAGTGTGTGTGTGTGTGTGTGTGTTGGTGTTGGTTGTAAAGTACTTAGTGACAAACTTGCGCGACCTTTTTTTTTTTTTTTGAAGCTAAGCTTTTAATACATATATATATATATATATATATATATATATATATATATATATATATATATATATATATATATAAATGTATGTGTGTATGTATGTGTGTGGCAATGTGTTGCATAAGTGGCGGTCAGCGCAAGCCAACTCGTTGAAACAGCTCGTGAGGCAAGTGAGGCAGCAGCAGGATCAGCGGCGCGTGGGTGTCCGCTTGCGGCTGGCTGCGGTCGCATACTCTAAAAGCTAAAGAACCGCCACAGCAACTGCCACGCTCACACCCACACGCACATGAGCTGACCTGACACGACCTGGCCATGGAGTCGTATCAATTAAGATACCCGAGGGACAATCCAGCCGAATGCATAGAATTAACAAAGTGCCAAAAGTGCTTTGCTATCTGACTGCCACTATGTACGCCTGTCTGGCCGCCTGGCTGTCCCTCTGCAATATATTGCGGTTTGGCTTACAGTTTATTAATGCATATTGCGTATTTGTTTAAAGTGCGTCCGATCTGTGCCTGCCACGCGGGGCACGTGGGGCAAGTAGCTTATCATTTATGGCTGCTCAGTTTACGCTTTCAATTGCAGCCACATGCTGGGCAATTAATTTGCATTTCATTGATATGCACACTCACAAACACACACACACACACACACACCCAGCTCTCTCTCTCTCTCTCTCTCCCTCTCCCTCTCGCTTGCACCTCTGGCAATATTTGTTTAGGATTATTATCGGTTATTAATGTTGCTGTAATTGAAAATTATTTTCACTTTTATGCTTATCATTATCAGCGGCCATTACAACTGGCAACTGGCAACTTGCAACCGGCGAACGGCGACCGGCGATGTGGCATGTGGCAGCTGGCCTGCGGCATGGGCCATGGGGCCTGCCTGGCTGCCCGCCAGCCTCGCTTAATATATTCGCAAACACATTCGCATTGCATCATTATCACTGGGGAATTATTGTTTACCGAGATTTAAGCGCCCTTTTCAATTTTATGCTCATGCATCACAAATGCATATACATATGCATATATATAAATATATATATATATATATATATATATATATATATATATATATATATATATATATATACATAATAATTATGCACTGCCCCATTGCTCATTATGCCGTTTATTCATCTGCCAATTATTCACATACATTTACTTTCCTGCTTTCTGTTTCTGTTTTTCTTCCCGTTCTGCTTTTTTTTCTGATTTAATTTTTTATTTTTTTATCTAAAAGAGCAGTTAATTGAACATGATTTAAGGGCCGATTACAATGCACAGCATTTAATTGCAGTTTGTTAAGATAAAATTGATTTAAAAAATACAAATTTGTGCTTCGCTTTAAAATCCATCCATGGCCGGGCAGAACAAGCTCTGCAGACACGCGTGCCCTTCTAGGAAATATTTTACATTCAATTATGACTTCAATTATCGATGAAACAAATTGAATTCCCACAATAATTTCAGCTAAGCTTTTTAAATATTTCAATTTGATTGTTTTATAAGATTTCAATACTTTGCAATTGTTTCATTCACAAAATTATTGAAAAACTTAAAAATTTATTCCATTATTTTCAAACTAACTAAGTTTGCAATATAAACAAACTAGATATAACGTGAACACATAAAATTGTTATTAAATTAGCAAATATTCTCTCTCTCTATCACAATCTCTCTCTTTCTCTGCCAATATCTCTGTCTCTATATCTCACTCCTCTCTCTCGCTCTCTATTTCGCTCTCAATATCTACTCCCCTCTCTCGCTTTCTCTCTCTCTCTCTCTCTCTCTCTCAATATCTCTGTCTCTATATCTCATTCCTCTCTCTCTCTCTCCCTCTCTGTCCCTTTCACTTTATCTATCTCTCTCTTTGTATTTGCCCTTCTGTTCTGTTTTTTCGCTCCTTCCTCTCGCTCCCTTCTCTACTTCTCTCTCTCTCTATTACTCAGCTTGTCTTTCTCTCTCTTTCTCTTCCTTTCTCTCTCTTTTTCTCAATATCTCTGTCTCTATACATCCCTCCCCTCTCTCGCTCTGTCTCTCTCGCTCTCATTCTCTCTGTATTTCTCCTTTTTTTGTTTTTCGCTCCTTGCTCTCGCTCTCTTCTCTCCTTCTCTCGCTCTCTATTCCTCAGCTTGTCTCTCTATCTCTATCTCTCTCTATCTATATCTCCCTCTCTATCTCTCTTTTTCTATCTCTCTTTATCTCTCTCTCTGTCTCTATCTCTCTCTCTCTCTCTCTCTCTCTCTCTCTCTCTCTCTCTCTCTCTCTCTCTCTCAACATCTCTGTCTTTATAACTTACTCCCCTCTCTCGCTCTCTCACTCTCTCTTCTCTCCTTCTTCGCTCCTTCTTCTCTTGCCCTTTTTCTCAGCTTCTCTCTCTCTCTCTCTTCTTCCTTCTACTCACAATAAATTCTTTGAAATTGTAATTCATGCATTGCTTAAGTTCTATTGCCTTGTGACCAATTTGAAATTGAAATATTTGGGCAATTTCACAAGGTATTTGCTGAGCTATTTCCAATTACTAATCATGCACACTTCCAACTTTGTCAATCAATGATCAAATTTTTTAATTTGAGCAACCTACAGAAACCATTTATTCATTAGTCTTTGTTCAATTTCTGTGGCAAATGTCCAACGACGACAATGGACTTTTATTGAAAGCTGAGCAAAATCTTTGGAATTTCAACTAAGAAGCCTTAAAAGCATTTCCAACTGCAATTATTCGCACATTGCAGCTTTTGTGTCAATTTGAAGCTAAGGGAATCAAAGTTATGTTAACCAGGCTAAAGACAACTAAAAAGCTCGAAAATTTGCTTGATTTATCTCTTTTATTTAAGTGAAATGAATGAGTGCAGCTTATGAATGAATTAATCACATGTATGGCATGAATGAACGAATCTTATGCTTGAATTTGCATGGTCATTAAAGATTTTCTTTATTTCTTTATTATATTTTTGGATTCAGTTATTTATGAATTCAAGTTTGTTTTGAGTTTTTGAATTAGAGAAAAATCGAATATGTTGCCCGTCAATGCAAAGATTATATACTGTAGCCTAGCCTCAAAGCAAGACTTAAACTATAACCGAAGCATCAATCGGAAACAATTCTTAAGCTTGTTCCCATATTGAATAGAGCATATTGGTTTTGTGCACTAAACGTTTGCCATTGTAGCAGAAGGTGTAAACTACATATATGCGCTCGTGTCTGCCCTCATTTGAGAAAGTTTTTACTTCTCTGGCTAAGTCCATTAGAAGCAGTGCTTAATGTTAAAGAGTATGTATGTATGTTTATACACTTAAATATAGATATACATGTATAATTTTATATAAATATGTATACATATATATATATATATATATATATATATATATATATATATATATATATATATATATATATATATATATATATATATATATATATATATATATATATATATATATATATCAGTCTCACGTGGTAAGTGTTCAGAAGTGATATAAAATCAATTGGCGAACTTCATTTGTAATAATTACTTTTGCACACAGCCGCAGGCATCGATAAAACTCAGTAAAAAAAAAAAAAAAATTGAGGTAATTTTTGTGCAATTAAATCAAAAGGTAAATCGGTTTGTACATATGTTGGCAATGAGGCTTGCTTTGGTCTGGCGTGGCAGCCGGACGAGCGGACGGACAGCCTTTGGAGGCTGTTTAATAATAAAAACTCTCGTTGATTTTGTCCGTTGTCTTTGGCTGTCGATTTCTGTTTTTGCCATTCACTTAATTTGTTTGTTTGTTTTTTTTTTTTTTCATTTATTTATTTATTTATTTGTTAATTTATTTGTTTATTTGTTTATTTTTTGTGTTATTTACAGCGTTAAGTGCCAATGGCAATGGCACAAAATCCCGCCAACAGCGGCCATCAGACAGGACAATGATAACGCATTTTGCATATAATTATTGATTTTATATTACATTTCGGATTATTAGAGTAATACACTTGATGCACTGCACATTAGCTCACATACATATATAAATATATAGAATTAGAATATGATATTTATAGTGGATAAAAGTGAATGGAATTTCCATATATTTTAAGCGCTTAACCAAGCCTTCAAATAAACGAAAACATATCAAGCTTAAGCCAAAGCGAATTACACTTTGTATTTCATTTAAAATATAAATATTTTTCATTGGAATTCATAATTTTTTTTTGTATTTGTCTATTTATTCAACTGCAATTTTAATTTGTTTCAATATATTTTTATTTTTATATTTTTTTTTTGTTTTGAAATTATTGAATACGATTTTATTGCCTTTGCATTGATATTGAAAAAATCAAAGCTATTTAATGGTAATTAAAAAAATATGTAAATAATTGCATATTCCATATATTTTATTGACAATAAACAACTTTTCGACCATTGTCTAAGAGCCAACACTGCGAAGGCAGGGAAAACTAAGGCTCAGAAGTTCGTTTTTTTTTTGCCATCAAAATAAACTTAATAAATTTCCCATTTCAAATATTTTTACTTTGTCTTCATTATCTTTTTAATTGTAAAAAATAAAAAATTAAGAGAAAATATACTTGTAAAATCATGTTCAATTACCCATATTTGTATGCATATATAATATGATTTAAATTGCAAATTATGCCATCTATTCAGAGAGAGTTTTTCTGTTAAATCTTTTCTTTTTATTTTTCGCTCTATTCCCATTTTTACTTTCAGCCCTTTTAGCAATTTTTTTCTTTTACCTTGTATGGTATTTTGAATTAATTTTAATTTTTTTTATTGTTATTTTTAACTTCATTGACGATTCTTTATGACAATTGCTTTGAAGCTCATGCAAAAAACGTGCCTTTGTGTTGACGATATGATTGCTATGTACTTTCTCTGTATTCATTTAGGCCATTTAATATCTGTGATTTGGCTCTTGCCTTTTTGTTGACACTCGAACGATAATGTATTTAAATAAATATACAAAAATAATCCAGCTGCAACTGATACATATTTACACTTCTCTTATTAAAAGTACAAAGTTTTTGAATTTTTTCTTTTAAATGCAAAAAATATTTATATGCTCCACGTACTCATTTGAAAATGTAAAACAATTATTTCTGTATTATTATTTTCTGTTTTTGTTCCATCGGCAGATTAAGTGTTTTATTTAAAAATAATAATAATATTAAAAATATTGCTTAACATGTTTTTATATTATTATATAATGCAATTTTTTGAATAGTTAAAGTTTTGTAAAATATATAAATATCTATATATATATATACTTATGTGGCTAGTTCAAATCAACTTTGGATGGGACAACAAAAAAATATATATTTTTTCAGGGATATTTACGTAGCAAATAAATAAACCAAGAAAAACAAAGTTTGAATAGGTTAGGTATTTGGAAAACTGTTTTCATTAAATCCACATATACACAAAAATAAAAAAAAAGGTCAAAGGTGAACTGACATCACAATACTATATTCATAGTACTATCACTGATTACATCAAATAATCCTTATCACAACAGAACAAAAAAAAAAAAAAGATGATAATGATTTTATTAATTTTTGCGTCTTTACCTTCGACGAGCGCGACTATCAACAGAACTGCGATCAGCATTTTCTCATTGCGATCGATGAGCACCAGATAGAAGCGATACAGCTGCAGTTTTGAGATGATGCGCATTTGACCTTGATTGATATTGATGCTGATATTGCTACTGATATTGATATTAAGCTCGTATGCTGTGCAGATGATCAGATTGCAATTCGTTGAGAGTTTCGACAATATCTGCTCTGAGCTAGAGCAGCCAAAAACATTTGGCCTGTTCAAGCGTTGCACATTAACATATTTTCCACACTAGCACAAAATGCAGTTGAGTACAATTCAAAAAAAAAATCAAATAGAGATTTCTACGTGTATAGGTAGTTAGCACACACGGACACGCATATATACATACATATATGTATGTTATTATAGGTGATAATTGAGATACGATTTTGATGGCATGCTCAAGGAACCCGAAGAGACACGCGACACGTATCGGCGAATGAACTGTTGCAAACTGTGTGTGTTCCAGTGTCTGGTGTGCTGCGTGAAGCCAACTGGCTGTTGGAAACGTTGTTGATCGACTGAAAGCGCAGCAGCGTCGCTGGCGGCCGTACAGCATCCCGAACGGGCAGCCGAAGTGCTGTTCGGTTGGTGGGCATCGGTTCGGCTGTGGCCGTCGTTTGCACGGCCGTTGGATGCTGGCTGCTGACGGCGGCCGAGCCAACTTGCCGAACGTACGAGCTGCGAAACGTCGTTGCCAATTGTCGAAGTGGATTTTCGAAACGAATGGCATCCACCATGTGCCACTCGACGTCCACACGGCTGGCACGTGGTGGATTCTATCGTTTGGTGATGGCAGCGGCGAGGCGTCGGTGCACAGCGGCCATCGGCACATGCGCAGCGTGCCGCGAGGGAGGAGTGTCGACGCGTGCTTCTGACAAATGGTACGACAATTGCTACAAGCTGTGGTGGCATTTGGTGGCTTGGGTTTGCGGCAAGCGGCAACGCGGTTGGGCGCCTGAGTCAGACACGGCCTGCTGCCTTAGGAGTGCCACCAACAGCCAAGCCAAACGCTTCGGCATTTGCTTCGCCTTTTTGTTGTTGTTGTTGTTGTTGTTGCTGTTTTTTTAGCTGCTGCTACTGCTGCTTGTCGGTTATCATGCAACTCATGCCGCCACATCAGGCAGCCATCAGGCATCAGGCATCAGCATCCGCAAAGGCCTAATCATCATCAGCCCGAAAAGGTACGAGCTGTAGATGAAAGCCTGCCGTTTACTGTTTGATTAACTGCCGCAAGTGAATGCCTGATGGAACCTGATGCTGCAAGTCCACACATCTCTCTCACTCACTCTTTTTCTCTTCCTCTTTCCTTTTCTCTTTGGCTTGAGATTGCCAAATGTGGCAGGTCCCATAGATTAAGCTGCAGCTGCAACTGCAATTGTCCAGGCCAGGCAAAAGCGTCAATCATGCAACCCAATGCCAAAAACTTTTTACCCACAACTTGGCCAACTGAAAGTTTTTAATGCGAATTGCATTTTGCAATCAGCGCTGCAGAAACAATCCACAGACTGAGTGGGTGTGGCAATGGGACTCGAAGTGAGAGGGAGGAGTCACAGCAGCAGCATCATAATTTTCAATTTCTCAATGTCCCCATAGATAATGGTCGCAAACAGGAACCGATCAAACTGCAAATGACAAAAATAACAAAAGCTGCAAAAACTGAAATTTAATTGAACTTCAACTTTTGGTCGCTGTCAGGCGTGAGTCGCCGCCAGAGACAAGGCCAGCAGCCAAGAGCAGCCAAAAACATGTCCACGGCCCAATCGACAATCTCAAGTTGTCTCCAAAATGAAATTGAGCGCACAGCGCCACAACGTGAGCCACAAATGCCACAGAGCAGCAGCAGCAGCAGCAGCGGCGACAGTGGCAATGGCAGTGGCAGCGGCAGCGGCAGCATCAACGTCTGCAGCTCAACCAGGAGCTGACAATTCAAAGTAAGGCTGTCAAACCTGTCGCCAAGTGGCTTAATTATCCAATAGACGATAGACGTGACGTGACGTGGCGGCGGCAGCGGCGGGGGCGGGGGCTGGGCGGACGTCCGCGTTGTCTCTGCATAGAATGAGCTGAGGTATTAAACTTGTCAGCGAACAGCGAATGTCACTCATATTAAATTACGAATATACTTAGTCGCATATAGCGAGTGGGCGTGGCCAGCTTGCGGCAATAAATGTAACTCAATTAGAAATGGAGCAAGTTTTGTAAAGCTGTCAGCTCAGCCCGCAAATATGCAATTAAAACGTTTTTGTTGTCTTTCTTTCTGTTTGTTTGTTGTTGGCAACACAAGTTTTTGGGCTTAATGCAATTGTTGTTGTTGCTGTTGTTGCTGTTGTTGCAGTTGTTGTTTCTATCTAAAGAAATCAAAGTGCGTATGCAAAAGTTTGACAGCTCCAAAAGCTGCAATTATGCCAGCTACAAAAGGTACAAATGGCGGAGACAGGGCCTCTTTAGGGGACGGTCGATGGGGGAGGAGGAGGGGGGGGGGGTGGCTGTGCAGCTGACAACCATCGCATATGCTGCTCCAATAAAAAGTTGCTGTGACAAAAGAACCAAAAGCAACAACAGCAACAACAAACATTAAAAAGAAAACAACAAAAACAACAACGAGCTGAACAAAGAAATCAAAAACTTTTGTTTCTAAAACTCATGTTGAAATCCGCACACGTTCACACACACACGCACACACACACCCACACACACACACACACACACACTCACTCACGCACACACTAGAAGCTTGTGGGTGAATTTTGGATTTTGGAAAAGTGTTGCCAGCCCCAACAACAAAGAGACACATGCTGCAGCTATAATAAGTATGCAGTGGCAGCAGCAGTGGCAGCAGCAGCGCAAGTTGTTGGTTTCTTGGTTGTTAGGTGTTAAAACAGGCGGAAGTTAGAGGCCAGGTACTCGAAGACGAACACAGACAAAGACCACCCACACATCTAAATATGGCACGGGCCGCAGTGGCAGTAACTGCAGCTGCTGCTGCTGCTGCTGCTGCCAGGTGAGTATGGGTACGTTCTGTGCCCTGTGTTTACGTGCACGTGTGCGCCAGACTCATGTACTCTGTACGTGTGCCAAACTGCTGGCAACAATGTGCCGCCAGCAGCTGCATGTGTGTGCGTGTGTGTGTGTGTGTGTGTGTGTGTGTGTGTGTGCGTGGGTGTAGTCACACATTTCAATTTGCATGTGTTAGCAACAAACTTTTGATAAGTGTTACTCGTATTACTCCTACACAGACAGATATGTACGCTCACACACTTGCTAGAAATTGAAACTTATTGTCAAAAAGCTCACATAGGCACATCCATATATATTTGTATATATAACATATATGTATATATATATATATATATATATATATATATATATGTCAATAACTGGCAGTACATATTGCCACAATTACTTGCAGACTCTACGTGCCACAGACCAAAACAAAACAACTTGAAAAACATATGCAAACAAAAAGCGAGAGAGAGAGGGAGAGGGAGAGTGAGGAGTTTAGTATGCGACTGCTGGCTGGCATAGATATGGACACTTTATCAAAAATCAAAATAAACCCAAATTTCATTAAGTGAGCAAATCAAATATTCAAGCAAATTCAATCAAAACTTCTGCTGAATGTCAGTAAATTTGCAAAGGAAAAATCTGCGTTGGGTCAGTTTCGCATATGCGAGATGTGTGCAGAGCGTAACGCGAACTTTAATTATATTGCCACTCACTTATTCCGTTTGAGTGTTTAGCTGCTTAACTTAAACGTGCTTTGGCACGTTTTCAATTTTTGCCTCTTTTTGCCTCTTTTCTGCTTCCACGAATCGGCAGGCTAATGATGGTGCAGCCAACGTATTCCACAGAAAAGACCCCTGTGAAAACACCTCGTGCGATCTCGATTAGTATATATGAAAATGCTCAAAGTCTTTTCTTTTTCTTTTGCTTTTATATAAAACTAAAGAATTCTAGAACAAGTCAGCACATTGCCAAATATTCCTTCAAAGTCAACAACAGCTAAATTTACATACAAATTCCATTTGATGCCTGAGCAGTTAATCTTATCTTTAAAGTCTAACTGTCGCAACTAATGATATTAGCTCGACAGGTGGCACGCCTACAATGGACTTATGCAAAAAAAAAATGTAAGCACTTTTTTTATAAGACATCAACATCAGAGAGTAGAAAAATTTCAAAAAGGCGGTCGCCAGGCTCGAAACTACAACTACGACTCTAACTACTCTACAACGCGCCTCGCGTCTACTAACACTACCGCCTCACCGATTGAACTCCGATAGGCAAATCCAAACTAAAGTAGCAACTGACAATTAAAACTGCAATGGCGATTCTTGGAATATACGAGAATGCACGCATGTGTGCACGCATGTGTGCACGTATGTGTCCATGTTGTGTGCTTATGGATGGGAAAACTGCGCAGCTTGTGCGCTGCTTGGCACTGCTTGCCCCGTGCTGTTGACAATTGGCCAAACGTTTTCCTTGATAACTACTGTGTTAACAGACTTTCAATGAAATTCTCAGCATTTTATCAAAATATTCTATTGAATTTTTACTTATACTCTTTCACAACTTGCCTATATTTGCAACTGAACTTCAATTCAGTGAATTTGGTAAGTTTTGGAGCCACTATCGAAAATTAAACAAATATCAAAATTGTATAAATAATAGACATATACATATGTTCCAAAGATGTACAAAATAAAATTTTAATGCTGAGTTTCGATAAAGGTTTTCATCGACAACAGGAGAACGCGAATAGCTGTGGAGGCTATGAAACAAACTGGATCAGCGCGCACGTTTGTTCGTGGTTTAAAAAAAAAGGCTTTTCTTACCTTAGTGACCACGACGGGACTCGAACCCGCAACCTTCGGATCCGAAGTCCGACGCCCTATCCGTTAGGCTACATGGCCCACGTGAACTGCCAAAGTCTGAGTGAAAAACGATGTCTAAGAAATAATAAAAAAGTGTTTAAGGTACAATTCAAACAGATAAACACTTAGAAAAACGCTCGAAAAAGTTGAGATAAAATTTAAAAAAAAAAAAAGAAAGATCTATTTATAAATTTCACTATATCCCACAGCTTTTATCTAGCAAATATTGAATCCGCACTTTCTTAATCAATTAGCATATTTGTTAAGTAAAAAATGAAAGCAAAAAAAAAACGACAACAGGACGACATCAGGACTCGAACCCGACCTTACCTGCAACGCGCATCGCCTTTACCAACACCGCCACTTCACTGCTCGAACGCCAGCTAACAGCTAATAATTTAAACACAATTCAGGCACATTAATGATTCTTAAAACAGGCAAAAATACACTCATACTCGTATGAGATTGTATCAATGCGAGTATGTATGGATGTGAGAATAGATATGTCTCTGCGCATGGATAAGAAAACTGCGCAGCTGGTCGCTGCTCTGCGCTGCTGGCCACGTGCTTTTAACGGATTTCAATGAAATTCTCAGCATATGATATACAGAGTCCATTGATGCTTTATCGATTTAGTAAGAATGCAAGCTTATTTACAACTTGCCTATAATTACAACTGAACTTCAATTTAATGAATTTGGTAAAACTTTGAGCCGCTATCAAAAATAAAAAATAAATTAAAATTGTATAAAATATGTACAGATATGTATAAAACATAAAAAAGAGTATTAAAAAGTTTTTGTTTTCATTTTTAGTAGCCACTACTATTTTCATGAACAACTACATTTTGAAAATTTTTCTTTCTCAAGTTGCAACCAAAAAAAAAATTAAAAGTTTGCTAATCTTAATATTTATTTCAAATTGTTTTCCAAATATTGTGCTTAACACTAAATTATGTTGCCTAACATTTAGTGCTCAGTCGCACTACTATTTTAATGAGCACAAATGTAAGCAGCTAAATTGGGAGAATGTAGCTCAAAGGAAGTACTTGATAGAATTTAATAGAAGTTTAAAGCTCTTATAGGTTCTGAGATCAACGCGTTTATAGATACGAACGGACGAAGTTGACATTGATCATATGCTGTTGATATAAAAGTTGATTATTAAACTGAATTTGAAGTTTATAATGAAAAGAGTTAGCTTCCAGACAGACTCCGACTCCGACTACGCATCAAACATCTATTCAGTCGCAGCGTAAACCTTTCTCAATATAGCGTTGACAAGGTGGCAAAGTCGAGTTCAGGGCGGCGTTAAGTGAATGTGACAGGCGCATTGTCCGTTTGCGAAATTATGCACATATCCTGTAAATTTAAGAGTGCCATCAACACACATACACACACACGCACACACACATACACGACGACACACAAAAGGCAAAACAAATTGAGCGTTTGGCAGGCATATGCGCAACATATGCGCCACGGCTGGTTTCAAAGACTTGTGGCACCAGCTGAAGCAGGCGGGGGGCATTTGGGGCGTTGGGTCGTTGCCTGTGGGCGGTGGGCTGTGGGCTGTGGGTCGGTTGACTGTGGGTGTCTGGTGTCGACCACATTTACAGCTGCAACATAAAAATTGTTGCAGCTTTTGCCAGTGCGACGTGTTATCTCGGCTGTGCGTCATTTCACAGCGAAACGACATAGCGAGGCAGCGGCGTTGGCAGCGTTGGCAGCGCCGTCGACGGCGAAGGCAAAACACAAAGCAAAATCTGACAATAAGTGTGAAAATGGTTGCGGCGCAGTCGGCGTCGCAGCCGTTTCATGCAAAACTAAAAGAAAAATGTTTAAATATTTCCTGCTTTTTATTGTGGTTACTGTTATGCTCCATAGTCGCCCAACAGGGCGGGACACGAAAAGGGGGGAGGGGCGGCGACAGCAGCAGCGGCGTCAGCGGGAGCGAGTGAACCTTGCAAAATCAAATGTTGCAAAAAAAAAAAAATGAAAAACAAGAAGAAAAATGTAAAAATGTGGCAACACTTTCCGTGTGTTGCTTTCGCCCTCAGCGCGCTGTTTACTTTTGCCATTGTTGTTGCTGCTGCTGCTGCTGCTGCTGCCTCTGTCGCTGCTGCATCCACGCGCAAAAATATGAAAACTTTCGACAGGAAACAGGAACTGATAAGGCTATTTTTGCCAGGCAGCAGCCGCCTGTCGGCGCGCTGCTTCTGCCGTTCCCTGAGCTCGTGTCATTTGCGTTGCTCTTGTTCCACTTGCCATGCTATGCTTCCACTGCCACTGCCACTGCCACTGCCCCTACTACTACTTTTTCATCTTCTTCTGCTCATCGTCGTCGTCGTCGTTGTTGTTGTTGTTGTTGCTGCTGCTGCTGTTGTTGCTGGCCGCTTTGAGCGTTTTGACGCCATCGCCAAAACTTATTGTGTAAGATTTATTTTAGCCACCTTCTGGCACACTACGCCGCCCGCCGCCCGCCGCCCGGCCAACAGTTCAACAGCTCTCGGCTATGCCAACCTGTTTCGCACTTGCACCTCTTCTAGTTGCGCATCGTTAAGTTATTGCCACGCCCAGCCATTCAACGACTGCCCATTGCCAGGCGAGCGCAACCAAAGCCTGGCGATATTTTCGAGATGGCAGCGTGTCCGAAGTTTATGTATGGCAGTGTGGATATGTGTGTACATGTGTGTGTGTGTGTGTGTGTGTGTGTGGTTATATATAGTATGCGTGTATTGTTTTTTTATAAGTAATGTTATTTTGTAAATATTTAATACATAATACTTAAATGCTTGATATATATTTCACATGCAGTTTCTGAATTTAGTTTTGTGTTCTTTTTTTATTTTTAATCTTTTTTTAAATATTTTTTTTTAGTTTTTTAAAAATCTTTTTTAAGTTTTGTTAATATTAATATATTTTGAATATCATAAGTTAGTTTATTTTTGAAGAATAGCCAATTTTAACAGCCTAAGCCAAACGGCTTCAAAGCAAAAACAAAGCATTAAATTGAAAATAATTTTTGTCTATTTCAATGCGATTTGGGCTGATAAATATTGAATAAAATTAAGATGATGAGCTAAAATTGGAAAAATTGTATACAAGTTTATATATAAAAGCAAATATAGCTATGTATATATGCATACATATATACACATATGCCTTCAAGTCATGCTTTAAATAGTGCATAGTGCTTTGAATATTATTAAAAATTATTTAAAAATATATATATATAACTTTTTCATAAAAATTCACAAAATTCTACTTTTTTAATATTTTTAATCTGGTAATTTTAATTTTAGAATTTTTTTTTATATATATATATATATATATAAAGTTAAGAAAGTTTAGAGCAAAGCCAAATTCTCTCATTCAAATGAAAATCTAAAACTTTTAGCCAACTGTTGCTCATGTCTATATGAAATATATTAAATGACATTGTTCACATATTATAGACATAAGTAAAAAATATAGATATGTTTTGCACATTCAATGTCGTGTCACGCGCCCATTGGCCCAGTTGGCACGCACAATGTTGTTGCAATGTTTTGGCAGCCACGTTGTAACTGTTGGTTAAAGTTTTTCATGTCACTTGTTCGCTGTTGTCACTCATTCGCATTTGGATGGCAGCAACTGTTGCAAGTTGCACATTTTTATGAGAGCTGCGATATGCGAAACATGTGTCCGCAACTGTGTCCCCATTTGCAGCTCGAGTTTCTCAGTTTTTTCTTCTGGTTTTTTATACCACTCTATTCTTTTTTTGGGGTTTTTACATTTCATCAATGTGCGTCCGCAATTTGCAAGTTTTATGAGCAGTCTTTGGCCTTATTTCTGTTCTGTCACTGTTTTCCCTTGTTCACCTTGGCTTTGCGGCTGTCGTTAGACTAACAACATTGAAGGCCATCATGATGCCAATGTCGTTTTGCCTACTTAGCCTCAGCTTAGGGCCTTAGAGGGCGCTTTAAAGCCGGCCGCAGCGTTGATTTAATTAAATAAGTCAGCCGGCTGCCAGCCGATGGCACTGTCAGGTAAGCCATGTGAAAGCCATTCCATTAGCGCGACCTGCGATCCGCGACATGCCACATGCCGCATGCCACACGCCACACGCCACACGCCATACGAGCCGCGGGCCGCGGGCCACGAGCTGCGAGCCGCGAGCCACGACCCGCTGCAGAGACAAAAGAAATCTGCTTATTTAGTAAACACTTTAGCACTGCCGTTGGGCCAATAAAGGCGACGTGGCATCGCCCGGCGTCGCACAACGAGTGCAACATAAAAATACGACCATGAATTAACGTTAAAACATTGCCAAAAAGGCAGCCGGCCCATCGGACAGCCCTACAGACAGCATCATCCACTGCCGCATGGCTCCTGTTGCCGCAAACAAACACATAAAAATGCTGTGGACGCACCGCACCGCATGGCGTGGCGTGGTCTGGTGTGGTCTGCTCTGGTCTGCTCTGGTCTCGCCTGGTCTGGTCGGGCCAAGCCTTGTCCGCTCTGCTCGGCTTGGCTCTGGTCTGGCCATAGCTGGCGTGAAAAATCATTTAATTTACTACGCAAACACAAAGCACTGCGCTCGGTGCTCGGTGCTCGGTGCTCGGTGCACAGTGGCTCCTGTGCGAAGGACATGCAGGACGCAGGACGCGGCAACGAGCCTAACAATATGAACTAAGTTTCATTTAATGGACTGCACGCGAGGCTCAGCGCAAAGATGCTGCCCAATTCGAAAGCTAAGCCCAGTTTTGTGGTTAGCTACAACACACACACACACACACACACACACACACACACACACACACACACACACACACACACACATACATACATACATACTTATATATGTATGTATGTTTATGTAGAGATATGTGTGTAGATAATCACACACAACACGATGTGTGCACTGCTAAAAGCGAAAGTGTTGTGCAGCTGACGCTGCAGCAAGCTGCCGACATTTCAGAAAAATATGTTTAACAACAATTTAAATATATGGAAATAATATATAAAATAATTATGAGCTTATTATAGATATTTTTTTCTTTTTTTTATAATAATTATTAGTTTATTTTAGATATATTTTAATTTTGTTTTATATAAAAAAAAGGAAATCAGGGTAATCGACTCAGCTTGTCGTCCTCATCAGAAATATATATACTTTATGGCACGCCCCCTTCCGCCTGTTACATATATTATAAAAAAAAAAACGACAAGTTGAATCGATTACCCCTATCCATCCTCCCGTCCTTATGTATGAACGTGTCGATCTCAGCAGCTATAAAAGTTTTCTTTAGGCTGTGAAGTATATTTAAAAACGCAAATCGGTTAGGAGAGGCACCTCCGACAAGAGCTTTTTACTTGTTGATAACTATATATCGTTAGGTTATCGATCATATCTAGCTGTTTTAATATTCAATAGAACTTGCCGCTTTATCAGAAATACTATATATTAACTAAGTTACAATTCAATGAATTTCATTTAGAAAGAAAAAATATATATGAAATTATATTTACCACTTTTCATCGGATACTACATACAACTGTAATACAAATAATGAAGTTTGAATTCCCTTTTTTCAGTTTTCGAAAACATATTTTCACAATTTCGGTGACAGAAAAACATTGAGCTAGACTTACATCATATTCAAGTACAACACTCGACTAATCCATTTGTTAACTGTTGCTGCTAGGAAAATAACATAGAGAGAAAGAGAGAGAGAGGTAGAGAAAAGGAGAAACAGAGCGAGATAGGTAGAGGTATAAACAGCAATCACTTGCCTGGACAAACAATAACAGTGACACTTAAGCAGCTGAATGTCTGTCTGTCTGTCTGTCTGTCTATCTATCTGTCTGTCTCTCAGTCTGTCCGTCCGTCTGGCCGACTGACTGTCCTATATGTTATAGCTGTATGAAGCACTTATATCAATATTTGTGCAAGACATATCACAGTAGTTGGGAATGCGCTACGTTTGGGCCGCCACGCACGCACGCCCCAATACCAAACAAATCCCCGTCTCGTCGCTGGATTGCTGCCGTATGTGTGTGTGTGTGCGTGTGTGGGTGGCAGGTGGCAAGTGGCAAGCGGCTTCCGTTTGGCTGCTGGGCAATGGCAATGGCCATAACCGTTTGCCGGCAGGCTGTGCAAATATTTTAACATTTCCGACATTTCGACGACACGTTGAAAGGATTTACAAAAAATAACACGAGGCGGCAAGACATTTATGTCAGCCAGTGGCTAACAGGCCTATAAAAAGCAAACAACAACACACAGAGAGACTGCCAGAGAGAGAGAGAGAAAGAGAGTGGGAGGGAGGGAGGGGGGTAGGGTAGAGTCCGGTCCAATCCATCTGGATAACAACAACAAACGTTGGCCAAATATTTGCACAAATGACAAAATGACTGTTCGATGGCCGAGAGGATGCGCTGGAACGTGCAGGCGACAGTGCGTCGAATATCATGGATTCAATAAACACTTCAAACATAAACTTGACGATTTATTGCGACTCTATACGTATATTTGTGTGCGTGTGTGTGTGTGTGTGTGTGTGCCTGTGTCATATTCGTATGACAGTTTGCTGTGTCTAGTGGGCAAACGCGTCGTATACGCAATGAATTATTAATTCGTCGCTCGGGTCCGTGTGCGCTGCTCTGCACGTTACGCCAAAGCATTTAACTGCTGACAAATGATAAATTTATTATTTACCAGCAGCACACATAGAAAAAGTGTGTGTGCGTGTGCGTGTGTGTGTGTGTGAGCGAGACAGATGCCATTGCATTTGCTAGATTAAAATATGTTTTAATATTTGCTTTCTTTACACTTGAGCATCACAACGCACGCACACACAAACCCACACAAAACACACTCACACGTCGCTATAACCATATTGGTGTTATCCTTGTCGGCCAGCGTGCGATAATCACGCACCTTTTGATTAATTGCCAACAACGTCGCAGCAGTTGACTTTAAGTGACGCGTCGCGACGTCCCAGGCGAGCCCCAACCACAGCAACAACCACTTATATATATGTATATGTATATGTATATATATATATATATATATATATATATATATATATATATATATATATATATATATATATATATATATATATATATATATATATATATATATATATATATATATATATATATATATATATATATATATATATATATATATATATATATATAGATGCGTTGTATTTGGCGAAGGTGAACGCAAACGTGACGTCTAAGTGCAAGTTCAACAACGCGTTGCAAGTTTTCTTATCGCAAAGCGAAAGTAGCAAAAGTTGGAAGTTTTCTTTCGCACCTTTGTGCGTCACACACACACAAACATACACAGACACACACACACACATAGACACACAGAGTCAGGTCGACTGACTCTACCAGGCGATACTCACACAGACGTGTCCGAAACGCTGTTTGAGCGCTTATCACGCCAAAAGTATTCACGAATCCTTAATTACGCGCTGCTCCACTACTTCAGCCGCTTACTGTGCGCGGGCCAAAGGATGTTAGCGGAGCTTTATTCAGTTGCGCGGGTTCGCCACAACAGCTTTGCATAGTTTGCCGCTTGACAGCTGTGCTGTGTCAGCGCGATTCACCAAAAATCAAAAAGAAGTACAAAACTCTGTGTGTGAAGAGGCAGCTTAAATAGGCGACCAAGTGGAATCGACGACTCATAAATATTTAAATAAATTAATTGAAATATTTACTTTAACCAAATGCAAGCAGAACCAAAATCTGTTTAGAGTTGGCTTGAAGTTTCACTAAATTGCATGTTGCGAATTTTTTTTTTTTGTGCCCCTGAAAGTATGCAACAAAATTGGTTCAGCAATTTATGCTCGATTGAGTGGGAACTGCTTGGTTCATGAGAGACTGGTACAATGAGCGAGACCTTAAGAAGGCAGAAGAAGAAGAGTTGGCCAAAAAATACCTCTATAAACTAGATTCTCAACCAAAGCAGCCTGGCTAGGCTAGGCTAGGCACTGCAGCCCAAAGATCTGGTTGAAGACTCAAACACCATTGACCTACTGAGCCGCAGTTTGGCTTAAATATTTTAAGTCAAAATCTATTGAAAGTCACATAAAAATTTGTCTGTGCTGCGTCTGTGTTGCTTATCTATATAAAAATATTTAGTTAGAGAAGAGAACGGACGCAAGAATAATTTTGATGCGTGTAACTAACAAGAAAAGTCGCTCACAATATTTAAAAAAAAAAAAAACAATTTAAAAAAAAATATTGTAAAAATATATGTATTTGATATAATGGAAAATCCCATGAAATTATGTTATTTTAATCCTTATTATATTATAATAATATATCAGAAATCCACAAACTTGACACTAAACAGGAAAAGTTCTTAAGTTCTTGTCACTCATCTAATCTACCACAGTTGCTCCTTAAGTTTTCACTTTTATTTATATAAAATTATTTATTTCTTAATTCACTTTACAATTAAATGAAATCAAAATATTCATCATTATTAAAGCAATCCACTTGATATAAATTTCAAATATTTAGCCAAGTAATAGATGCGCTTTAATATTGAAAATAGAATTGAAATATAAGGCAACCAGATGCCCCGTGGGCCCTGCCTCGTGCCTGGTGCCTGGTGCCTCGCTCGACTCGTGTTGTAGCCGTTATCATAAAACGATTTTCTCATTTATAAGTAAGTAGAAACAAAGCGTCGCCATAGCCTTGGCATCGGCTCACCAGAACGTGCGGCATTTGGGCAAAAAAAAAAAAAAAAAAAAAAAAAATATGAGAGAAACTTAAATTATGGCAAATCAATTGCCAGGGAGCCGAGTTCTTTGGAGCAAGTGGTAAGGAAAACATAACCAGACCCGGTGCCAAAGCTATGCCAAAGCGAGGCCGGGACGTAGCTGGGGTAGCGACCGTGGAACCAGCTGCTGTGCGCGCAGGAAGCCAGCGAAAGGACCTTTCGGAGTATCAACAAACATTTACTTTTAGTCCCTGGAATGGGTTGTGCCCGTGTCTGCCTTTTGCTTTTCTTCTGTTTTTGTTTTCATTTTTTTCGCTCGTTTCTCCTTTTTTTTTTTGTTGCCATAAAGCACATTTTATTGAGTTGTCGAACTTAAGCACCAAACAGCCAAAAAAAAAAAAGGCAACGAGAGAGAGAGAGAGAGAGAGAAATGCCAAGCTGGGGCCACGGGCTGCCCAAAGTGTGGGGCAATGTGTTGCATAGACGGCTCAATAATGTGGCAGGCAGGGCGCAGACTTTGGACATGTGCAACACAAACGGGGTCCAGGCAATTGGCAACATTTTGGCAACAACCCGCACACACACACACACACACACACTTAAGGACTGATAAGTATTTGTATCGTTCCGAATCGCGAAGGCCCCTCCCCATGTGTGTGTGTGTGTGTGCGTGTGTGTGTGCGTGTGGGTGTACGTAATCGTTTACAGCTGCTCGAATGCGCAAATAATTTGAAACGAATGTGCTCGAATGTTCATACGCAAAAGCTACTACCATTCCACCATTTGCCCATGCAACGCAATAAAGTAAGTTACCCAAATACTATGGGCTCAATAGCTATAGCTAGTAGCCAAAATTTTATGTACATACATACACATAGTATACAGCTCTGTTCATAAAAATAGTAGTGCGACTTTATATTTTGAAACTAACCTAAAATGAGTACTAAGATTAATCTATATATAAATGTATATATATTTATATATGTGTTTGCAGTCGCACTACTATTTTTATGAACACAGCTTTCCAACATTTCAGTCGCACTACTATTTTTATGAACACAGCTGTATATAGTAGAAGATATGTATGTATATTAGTATATAGTCGAATAACTGCTAAAGTTAGAACTTTTTATTTCCATTTAGTACTTCTATATTGATCTGAAAACATATATATTTCAAACTTGTTAAGTTGGCTGCACGCCATTTGAAGCTTAATAAATTATTTATAATTTATATTAAGCTTAATCAATATTTATTTTTATTTCCAAACTTTTTATATTCGTTTGTGCTGCCTGAGGCAATTGACATATCTTACACATATCTTAACCTGTATGATTTTAGTCAGTTAATACCGTTTTTGTGCCACTGTGCACAAAGTGTGGCCTTGTGGGTGAAGTCTGTGCTTTTGCTACACTTTTTGCACTCCTTGACTGCGCGTCTGTCTCTCTCTCTCTCTCTCCCCCTCTCTCTGTGTATGTGTGTGGCTCATTAGTACGAGTACTATTACAAGCACATTGCTTCGTCATAAATGACTGACGCCAACCCAGAGCCCAGAGCCCAGAGCCCAGAGCTCGAGCCCAAACGACAGCTTGTCCTTTTGCCCGTCTAACATTACCGAGGGGCCGCCGCTCTTTCTTCTGCCACGCCTCATTGCTACGTTGTTTTGTCATATTTAAAAATGAATTTACGTTTTTCTTGCCACCAGCCTCAAGTCTCTCTCACTCCCTTTCCCTCTCTCTCTCTCTTCCTCTGTTTCTCGCCGGCTCGCTATAAGCTATCAATAATTTACTTTTCTCTAATGCTCAGCAGCCAATTATTGGCCACGCAAAGGCGGGAAAGGCAACAGCAGGAGATGGGGCCGAGGACCTGGAACACTTGTGACACAGCGCAATCACATGTGAGATGCCTTAAGCGCTGCGCTGCGCTGCCTCATAAATATGACACTCTATTAATTACGGCCAAAAACAACTTTACATAAACTGCGAAGCGCGTGCGTTGCAATTAAAATTGTGGCCAACAACTTTTACTTTGCAGCACGGCTAACGGGCTCACAGCGGGACCGAATGCGATACGCTTGTTGCCCAACGGGCGCCCGCGTGGCCATTATTTTAATTGTGCCATCGCTGCTCTGTTGGTCAAACTCAAGGATAAAGACTTAACCAAGTCATAAAAGATAAACCAGCGCGAGTCAAGAGCAGTTCCTTAAGGTGTGTGTGTGTGTGTATGAGGTATTGTGTGACTGACTTTGAGATTTTAGCAGACTAACACTAAACATTTAGTTGCTGTTGTCCTTTAGTCGTTTTCAGTATTATATATTGGAATATATTTGAGCAATACTTGAGGTAGAACAAATCGAATGATGATAAAACTCTTACATTATAATGATTGCATTATTTCATTTTTAAAGCAGAACCCCTAAAAATGCTCTTCAGTATACCTCATGAGAGTCATAAAATTGTAGCTATATAGCATGCATGCATGAGATATTGCCGAAACAGGTATAAGAAAATCTTCATACTTATTTCGGCATATCAATTTCTGTCTAAATATCTTTGTGAATATGCATTCACAGTTGTTTTATTGTCATCTATGGAATAACATTGTGTTAGAATCCTTAAAGTAGGAGCAGCAGACTCAGTAAAGACAGAATTAGATAGTGAAACGTTTAGCCTAAGAAGTATTTTTGAAACTATATATCGAAAAGACCAGACCAGGCTACACCTAATTTCATGAGAAGCGAATAGTAAGGCAATAGATGGGCAAACCTTATGAGCACAGCCTTAATGACTTGAGTTATAAATGAAGTAAGTCTTAAGTGGTTTGTGTTTGGTATTAGAAAATGTGCTTAAATACATGCATTTATAATTTATTATAATAATTCAAATTATATAAATATTTATGAAAAATTAATTAGAAATAGATTTGTATCTTTAATAAAATCAAAACAAACAACACAAGTTACAGAAACGCTTTGCCAATACGAACTACCTACATGATTGGCAGCAATTGGGGAATCGATGCACTAAATTTCCATAGATCAAAGTACTAAACATATATAAAAACAACTCAATTATATTAAATACGTTATTTAGTTAGAGTATTTCAACTTCACCAACTGTCAGCGAAATATATTATCTTCTTATGTTTTTGTTTTATTACGGATTATCAGACTTACAAGTTAACAAGTCCATTTTGTCGGGCAGTGGAGCAAACGGTGGCGGAAGAGGCGAAGGAAGTGGGCGCGAGGGAGGCAGAGGGGGAGGGGGGCCATTGCGTGTAATGAGCTGCGAAACGCATTGAAAACGCAAACACTGGACTGGATGGGCTCCAAATCAATTGCAACTGATTTTAGTATGCATCAAACGTTTTACAACTATTTTTCTTAACGCATTTTATTAGCGCTAAGGGAAACGGCGACCGGATCGGCAGCTGCCATGCCTGGGGGATGACCACGAATGAGCATGGCTAAGGGAGGAGCGCCAATTGAGGGGGAGCTGGGTGATGGAGGGATGGGGGGATGGGCCACGGCACGTACTCATTTAAACCGACGCGCCTGACGAGCTAATGGTGTCCGTTTGTCGGTTCTTCTTGTTGTTTGTTGCTGTTGTTGTCGATTGTTGGTTGTTGTTGTTGTTATTGTTGTTGTACATCTTCATAGCGACCATTGTCATATTAAAACCGCAGTGACGAAAGCAAAAGAGGAATGGAGTAGCAGTGGCAGTGGCAGTCGCAGTGGCAGGGAGTCAAAGCCGTGCATAGCATTTTCTATTAACAGCAATAAAATGTGAGCCGAGGCGAGTGGAGCTGAGGCAAAGTGGGGCACGGCCAGGGGGCAAGGGTCCTAGCACTGGGACACAACAGAGGCGAGCTATGATAACGATGACGACGACAACGACAACGACGACGACAACGACGACGACGACGACGACGACGACGAGGCGAGTTTATATTTTCCCTTTTTATTGTTATTGGGCAGCCAATTTGACAGGACGACAGTCCCGACGTTCCCGTTTGAGTAAATGAAGCCGGGACAGACATGGAATAAGCGGGCACGCTCATAGAATGCTCAATACACATATATAGATATATATATATATATATATATATATACATATTATGTACATACTTAGGCAATAATATATATATATATATATATATAAATATATATATTATTGTTGAATTTACACTCGCAGCAAAACAACAAGTTTTAAGCTCCAAGTCGAAGCTAAGATAAACATATTTTCATTTTCCTTTTTCTTTAATTTAATTTAATATAAAAAATATTATATTATGCAAGGCTTGGGAAAATTAAACCAAAAATAATACAAATTCAAATAAAAAGTCAAATTAAATTCAAATTAATTAAAAACAAGTATTTTACAAGCAATTAAAATAAAATATATGTTTACCTAGAAAGATATATAAAATATATACATAAATATTAAATATTAAATTAATAAAAGCTGCAGTCGCAAAAAAAATTGAAAAACATTCAGCATTATTTAAAAAAAAAATATTTTTAAAATATTAGTTTTTAAAATTTCGTATATTTCTTTGACATTCTATTAAAAAAAAAAGACTAAACAGACTAAAAAATATAAAAGGGAAATTAAACTGAAAAATTAAAAGTTGTGTATTTAAAACATAGAATTAATTTCATATTTATATGTATTTTAGAGATTTTTTAAATAAGCTTTCATTTTTTTAAATTTATTAATAAATGATTTATATATGCGTTTTTTAAATTTAGAAATGTTGAAAAATATCTAAAATTTATGATTTTTCTAAAACAAAATTTTAAAAAATAATTATATGTCGTAATATTAAAAAATAAGTGTGTTCAAGAAACTCAGAAGACCAAAGAATTTGGAAACACATCTATTGAAAAAAGAAGAAGAGGAGAATAATTTATGCAATTTAGCCAAAATTCAAATAAAGAGTTGGCCATGGATATGTAATATACCATATATGAATATATAATAAATTTGCCAGTCACAGTGCCACACTCTCCTTTGGACTTGCTAACAGTATAAATAATACTTAAGTATATGCATCGAATATATTTATGTGTGCGAACGTGTTTGCAATGCACAAAAACTGTTGCTTTTTAACAAATTAGGTTAAATGCAAACAAAGCCAAAGCTGACAATTTGCACATTTGGCTGTACCCATGCCCCACACACATCCCTTAGTCTCGCTACCCCCCCCCCTTCGCTCTCTCTCTCTTTCTCTCTCTTCCGCTCTTCTTCTTGAGAGTATTGGGGCAAGAACAATGCTGCAATTAAATAAATGTTTTTGGCCGGCTGTCGCAAAAATGCCAAAGAACTTGAAATGGTTTTATGACGCGCGCATTACAAACAAACTAACAGACTAACAGAAAAGGACAAAACAGGACGAAACAGCGAGGCAACAGGCGGCCGGAGCTGCGAGCACCGACAGCTGCAGTTGGTGCCAGGCAGTCCGCCAAATAGCGCAACACAAAACACAGGCAAAAAAGCAAAAAAAAAAAAGGAGAGGAGAAATAATTTAGCTTAATTCAATGCGATAGTAAAGGGGCAGGCGCGTGGCAGCGGCGTTGCGTGGAGTGAAATGGAAGTGAAAGGAGTTGCGACGAGTGGCGACGCATAGTCGCTTCCTCTGGCGCAATTAGTGCAACATTGTTAAACATTTCCCACTTTTCGCCCGCCCTCTCTCACTCTCTCTCTCTCTCTCTCTCTCTCTCTCTCTTTCTATCTCTCTCTTTGTCTCCTTCACTCGCTTTGAGCGTGTCGCTTATGCAGCGGCGCCAAAGCGCCTTTAAGCATGCTTTATGGCCAAGAAACAAAGCAAAGGGCAAGTTTAAGCGCAAAGTCAAAGTGGATTTTGGACACAGCCACACACAGCCTTTATATGCGAATCCTCCTTCCCCTCTCTTCCTCTTCTTCTCCTTTTTTTTTGTGCTGCGTGCATCAAGTGGCAGCCGCAACACCAAAAAAAAAAAAAAGGAGGCAGCGAAAAAGTCCCTTTCAAGTGAAGTGCGGCGGCAACTGTGACTGCGACTGCGACTGCGACTGTGACTGCGAATGTGGATGTGGATGACGTTGTAAATGTCGGAGTTAAGTGTTGACTCGGCCGTGCTTCACTTTTAATTTCTATGCGAGATGCCGCCACATTTTTTGCCACTGTGTTAGCTGATGAGGCCATTGTGAGCATAAAGTCGGCACAGCACAGTGTGACAACTGCAACCACCAACAGCTAAATATATATATGCATACATATATTTTCAGGCCCATGACAATGGTAGTTAATGGAAAATCCAAGATTTGTGTTAGCAGCAATTCTTTGGCCAAATTGAAAGCCTTATGCATTCATTCATTATCATATATAACTCTGACAAGTGTCCAAGAGTGTCGTGCGGCGAAGAAAGTAGGGCCTGAAGTGCTCAGCTGCTGCACATAGAAGTTTTGTATAGTCTAACACCTGGTGCACAGGTGGAAGTTAGCCCAAGGAAGATGATGGTTTATAGTAGGATTTTAGTAATGCAGCTAGAGTGACGAGCTGAATCCAGGCTAAGTAACACATAGATCTCATTTTGCATATGGAATTTACGATCATCCCCAACATACAAAACGATCGGGTATGGAGGGAGACATAAGAGAGACACTTGAGACACTTACGCGCCGTGGGAGACAATGGCAATAGAGAAAGGCTGCATTTAAGAAACGGGAAGTAATGAAAAATGATTCTACTATATGAAAATCTCTTCAGATCGGCGTAGCTCATTTACAAGACAAATAGCACTTCCCCAAACTCTCATCTAAACATACACACAGCAGACCTCAATTGTAAAAAGCCAATATACTCTTCCCGCTTCACGTTGAGCGAGCTCAATCAAAAAACTTAAAATCTAGTCATTCACACATTCAAACTTAGAACTTCCTTAAAGCTAGCATTAAGAAGACAGAAATTGTTGCATTCTGTTAGGCTGCAGGCCCCGAAAACCAATCAGCCACAACAAAAGAAATCGAAACGAAAAAGGGTCAAAAGTAAAGTTGCTACAAATTGCAAAAATCCAACTTTGACAACAATAAACAAAACAAAAAACAAAAAACAAAAACACAAAAAAAAGAAGAGAAAGAAAAAGGAAAACAAATTTATGCTCGCATTTACGGATTGTTTTTGGCAATTCAACGAGCAGCTGCCAGGCACAGCCCCAGCAACTGAGCTCAACTAAGGCAAACCAATAAAAATTAATTGAAATTCAAGCGAAGAGCAGTCAAATGATAAAGATTACGAGCTGAGCTTAGCCACTAGTCAATATTAAATAGAGCCTTCAAGCATCCAGCTGTCAAAGTTCATGTTAAATTCAAACCAGGATTAACTATGAGTCATATACCAAAAGATATATACATACTATAGCCAGAAATCAATATACGGACGGACTTGTCCAAAATCCGATTTCATGCACAGTAAGACACTAAATCAATTAATTGAGTCTTATCGATAATGATATATTCCAGGCATATACATATATCTGAACTTCTGTGGCATACAGATGGCCAGATGGCTCGCATGACAGGTGGACTTGGCTAGCTCGACTCAGCACGTCGTCCTGATACAGAATATATATAGTTTATGGGCTCTGCCACGCCTCCTTCTGTTGGCCTGTCACATACACTTTAACAAAACCAATATACCCTAAATTGCCATTTTCTAGTCCTCGAAGCACTTAAATCAATTAAACGATAACCAAATAGAATATCTATAACTAAATGACAAATATAATAAGACCAAATATATTCATGAATTCCCTCTCTCTGTATCTCTCTTACTCTGTCTGTCTCTCTCTCTCTCTCTCTCTCTCTCTCTATTTTAATAGAATACGTAAACTGAGCAAAGTAGAAATTTAGTGCAACATCCTGCAGCACACATTGCTTGCCAAGTGAAAGTAATCGCCCCTGCTCCCCCCCCCCCCCTCTCCCCGTGTTCTCTGTGCATAGCTCTCGAACTCATTCCGCTGGCAGCTCTGTCTCTTCGGCCATTAAATATACAAAACCTCATAAAACAAAGTTGGCCAACAAGCATTTTTAATTGATTTCCACGCCAATGGCTGACAGCCCAACGCCCCACCCGTCCGCCAGTTCGCATGGCCATAGCCATAGCTGGTTGTTGCCTCTGCCCCTGAACTTGTGCCTCTGTCGTCCGCTGGCCTGGCCCCCGCCTTTTCGGCTTGCCTCTTGGTTTTCATACTCAACTGGGCCATTGATGTGTGATGTCTGTCTGAAAAGTTTACAATAATTTTTGCACATTCAATAGCCGCAACTAAACGCCAAATGCCAACGCCGTGCGGTCGCAACAGGATGCGGGGACAACGGGACGAAGGGACGAAGGGAGGAAGGGACGCACGGACGAGAGATGCAGGACACTGTTCGAATAGTGACCGACACAACTGTGACCGACAACCGGCAACCGAAAGCGATGACCAATGAGGACGATGAAGAGCTAAAGAAAACTTTTCGCCGCTCCCGCACATAGCATTTATGTGTGTGTGTGTGTGTGTGTGTGTGTGCGTGTCTGTGTTGGCATATTTTTTGGCAAAAGCTGTTTTCCAAAAATACTTACACACACACACATGTACACACATGTGTACACATGCAAAAGTTCAGAGTTCAACGCATGATTGTGAAAATGGAATTGCCAAAGTTGCGGACGAGGGCGTCCAAAAGTTGCACAATTCATTTCCATTTTTTTTATGCCCTTTCAGTCGTTTTTGCTGCTGTTGTTGTTGTTGTCTATTTTTTATAATTTTCTATTTAAAATTTCTTTCTTTTTTTTGCATTTGTCATTTGGCAAAATGCTCTTCAGTTGCCTTTTCTCTTTTTCTTTTTGCATAATTTCCTGTTGGCAACTTTTTTTTTTTTAGTTCATTCAAAAAAGGGTTTCATCAATAAGACAGGCTTTATGAGACGCTTTGCTGCAACTAAGTCAAGCGATATCAAGAGTTGAAGCGCCGGGAACTCAGGTAGCAGAAACTTCTACATCCTTTTTAGCTGAAGCTCATTATCTACGAATATAACTCCAGATCTGCTGTCAAATTCTGTTTAGCTAAAGATCGTCATTATCTATGAGCGTAACTCAAGAGCTGATCACAAGTTTTTGTCAGTCTATTGGGATAGAAAGAATGAGAAGGCCGAGAGTATCTGCCAGCCTGGCAGAGCCTACGCGAAGAGCGTGAAGAAGATTTGCGCTATTCTTGTGTCTTTCAGTAGAAGAGAGAAAGTAAAAGAGAGAAAGAGTGAGAGAGAGAAAAAGAAAGAAAAAGAGAAAGAGAAAGAGACAGAAATAGACACAGAGTGTGCGGAAGAGTAGAAGAGAGAGGGAGAGAGAGAGAAAGAGAGAGAGAGAGAAGAAGAGGGAGACAGAGAGGAGAAGAGGGAGAGAGAGAGAAGGAAGAGAGAGAAGGAAGAGAGAGAAGGTAGAGAGAGAAGGAAGAGAGAGAGAAGTAAGAGAGAGAGAGAGAGAGAGAGAGAAGTAAGAGAGAGAGAAGGAGAGTGAGTAAGAGAGAGAGAGAGAAGTAAGAGAGAGAGAAGGAGAGTGAGTAAGAGAGAGAGAGAAAGAGATAGAGAGTGAGTAAGAGAGAGAGAGAGGGAGAGAGAGAGAGAGATAGAGAGAAGTAGAGAGAGAGAAATAGAGAGAGAGAGAGAGAGAAAGAAGGAGAGAGAGAGAGAGAGAAAGTGAGCTTAACTAAAGCAAAGTCTTTCATATATAAACTAGGAATATCTGCATGTCAATCGCCACTCAACTTACTAACTTACACTTCCCAATTGCTGAGTATCTGCTAGTCAATCACCGACAAAAACCATTCACTGATTGATCATCATTAATGGCTGACCAACAGCCAACCTTTAGTTTGTTCTTCAATTGAATATATCAAATCTAAATTTTATAGCAATCCCAGGGTATCTCTGAGTCAGTCAGTGCCATCAAGCACCCACCAACTTGGCTGCTATTTATCTCAATTTCTATTTGGCTTGTTGTCATTTTCAATGACAACGGCAAAGCTCGTCCCATGGACCCATTGTGTGGCCAGCATCGTCACTTTTAATATGTATAATATAAATATAGATATATATATATATATATATATATATATACATATATATACATCTGTATATACATATATACATCTGTATGTGCAGTTGAGCTTCTATAAAAATGTGTGTGTGTGTGTGTGTGTGTGTGCGTAGAGAGAGCACAGCTGTTTGCAAATAATTTTAATTTCATATCTCCAACTGTGAAAGTTCCTAATTGAAATTGCCTTGCATGCCAGCTCCTGACTGCAGACAGCGGACAGCGGACAGCGGACTGTTAACTGGTAACTGGTAACTGCTCAACTGGGCCAAGTATTTAATTTCAATTGCGAAATGGCAATTTGGTAATTACTGAAACATAGGAAACTGGCAACTGGACACTGGACACACGATGTGGCTTTAGCCACTGCTAAGTGCGATCGACCAAAAACTTGAGCCAATCAGCAGAAACCGATTTCGATTGGTTTGAGTAGCATGCCACTTGGCTCTACATTAGGGTGACTCAATGTGTAGAATTTTGAAAAATATAATACAAATCAAATACAGTTTTAGCATAATTTTTCAATTTCATTTTTGGAATTTTATGATTCAGTCTTGCTGCTTTCTGACTGAAACAAAATATCATTCAGCTTATACTGATCGCATTTTACTTAACTTTAAAATGAAGACTTGGTCTTGGCCGTGGTCTCAAACTGAAGCTATATTACTTTATAAGATTTTATAAATCTCAAATACTTAAAGCAAATATCTAGGCATTCAGCACGTTTCAAAATGCATAACATTTGAACAGAAGAAATTGGGCTTGTCTTGACTTAAATTTCTTAAAGCACAATCCAGTCATGAAGCACCCTAATATAAATATATATGCATATACACATATCTACACATATATATATATATATATATAGAGGTCTGTATATATGCATCCAGATAACGCAAAGTACTCGTTGCTCGATGCTTGCGCGAACATTTCGATGTCTATTCAAAGCATTACATCACACTGGATCAGAGCTCAACGCTGCTCGTCTCAAAGGATGGTCAACCAATCAACATAAAACAAAAGCGTGAAACAGTGGGCGTGGCACATGAGCAGAAACAGAAGCAGCAGCAACAGCAGCAGCAGCAGCAGCAGCAGAAGCAGCAGAAGCAGCAGGAGCAACTGTATAAAAATTAAGCTCAATTACCAGAAATTTACAACATCAATAAAATAAGTGAAGAGTGCTCAACAAAAATCACCACACACACACACACACACACACACAGAGAGAGAGTCAAGCACATTCAGACACTGGGTGGGTGTGTGTGTGTGCACGTGTGTGACTGGTGGTGGCTGCTGCTGCTGCTGCTGCTGCTGCTGCTACTGCTGCTACTGCTGCTGCTGCTGTCTAAATGGTGTCGCAGGGCGGGTCTGTGGTAGCTGGCACCATAGGTGGGGCAGAGGCAAACCTAGTGTACGTACAAACTCATCACCGGATGCTGACATATTGAAACACGTACCGACAACATGCTACACCAAAATTATAGTCACTTCCTTGATTTTGATTTTGAGTACTGCCAAAGCGCCACGCTGATGGGCGTGCGGGCTTGGGCGTGGCCGTGAGGGCGCGTGGGCGTGTGGACGGCGGGTGTCTGCCGGTCTCTGCGCCTGGCACATAAGCAGCCTGTAAGTGTTGCAAAATATGTTGACTCAACTCATAACATAAGAGCAAAAAGGGCGAGAGTTGCGTGGGCGAACACTCCAAAAAAAAAAAAAAACAAAAACAAACAAATACAACAACAACAGCAACAAGCAGAAGCAGAGCAGGCAAAGTGTAGCGCAGCAGCAGAGGATTTCCTAATGAGTGCTCCATGAATGAATTTCAGCCACAGAATACTAATTCGATGGAAAATTCATTTTTCCACACGATTGGCAATTAAAAGAGATTTTCTGCCACACACACACACACACACACACACACATACTAGCACACCCACACACACACACACACACATGTTAGCATGGAGGACGCGCATAGCTTTGTATAGTCATTGACTGAATTGACAGGCGAATGGACGAACAAGTCAAAGAGAGAGAGAGAGAGAGAGAGAGAGAGAGAGTAAAAGAGAGAGAGTTGGAGGCACAAAGGCATGGGCGACCAAGCGGTTGGACAGTTAGATGAGTTGAACAGAGCTCAGCGCGCACAGTGGGTCCAAAACAGATGCTGAAATTGCTACAAAAATGAAAATTGATTTTTCATGCGAATTTCTGCAATATGAAATTGAATTTTAGGAGTAGAAAAACTTTTTAAATATATGTTATACATTTATTATACTCATTCACGTAGTGAAAGACTAAATATTGGTTTGCTGTCCGCCCTTACGTCCATCCGTCCGTCCGTACTAACGCAAGCCATTTCGCTTGTATCTTCTACAGTTTTACACTTAGAAACTCAAAACTTAACGCCTATGTTCCAGTTGTACACAAAATTTTGCTGTGCACTACTATTTTTATGAACACAGCTACAGCTATAGCTATATACATATATAGACCCCACTCACATCTGACATATCTTAAGCTATACAATTCAATTGACAAACAGTTGATTTTGGCCCATTGTACTCGGGCGTTAGCTTGTTAGTTAGTTGTCTACGGGGCACCTACTGGCAGGAAGTCGACAATCGACAGTCGTCAGTCGAACACTGACTGTCTCCTTGCCATGTGTGTCGAAGCATGGCAAGAGGGTCGAGGGATAGATGGTAGTAGGCTGATTAAGGGGTATGTCGTCTGCCTGCCCAGTTGCAGTGTTAAAGCCAACTTGTCAATGTGACGGCAGTGAAGCAGGCAACCGACAAGCGTTGATGTATTTGACAAACAGCACGTGGACACAGGCGGCAGACGAACTTGTCGCCTCGTTGCCCCAACTCTAATTGAATGAACCCCAAACCCCATCTGCGCTCGCTAAAGGGGGATGGAGGAAAACGGAGCATTTGTGACGCATCGAAGGCTAATTTCTTTAATTGGTTGTCGCAACGAGGGCCGTTAAAGTGCCAGAAACGATTGGTTTTGGTTTGAGGGCTTTGGTAGCCAGCAATACTTCGTTTCTTTCATGTCCTTGTTCATGGCTGGGCTTGTGCCTGTGCCTGTGCCTCTGCCTCTGCCTCTGCCTCTGCCTCTGCCTCTGGCTCTGGCTGTGGCTCTTTGGTAAGAGGTTTATGTAGCTAGCATGAGAAGCTTATGCCAATCAGCACGAGCAAAAACTTTGCAATCTAATAATGCCAATGCCAACTAAAAAGTGCACGACAAACGCATAAAAAACAATAAATTGCACAAACGCAGCGCTCGATAAGGGTAAGGACGAAAACGGCTCCAAGGATTGCATTGAACGCCACCAGCCACGAGCCACCAGCCGCCAGCCGCCAGCCGCTTCGCTTTCAATTTGAGTTAAGCGCCATGCTTGGTTACAGTCCGCTCCATAAAGCGGACAACAAACGACAGACGTGAACTGAATCGACACACACAGATACAGATACAGAGAGAGAGGGAGAGGCTGGCAAAAATAGACAGAAGTGTAATGAAGTTTTCTGTTGCCGCCTTTGTGGCCGCTTCCGCTTCCGCCGCCGCCGCCGCCGCCGCCACCGCCGCAGCTGCCTCCTCGTTGCGCTTTATTGTTGTCAGTGAAAGAAACTACAATTTGGCAGCTGCAACCAAAAGCAACTTATGAGAAGTGGGCCAGGAAACGGGCCCAAACAATAGATTTTAATAAGTGCGCCATTCGCATTGTCTCTGAGACACAAATTGCGCAGACTTTAGCACTTGCTTCATTTCTCAAGCATGTGATCGATGTCTCAGCAAAATAACTCTTATGTTATAAGATAGTTAAGCTGCTTGCTAAATTTAATGCAAATCATGTGAAGCTGTAGGAACTGCAGCGACGCCAACTCGACTTAAGCTTTACCCAAGACCTATTGATAGACGACTTACATATATAGCTATAGCAAAAGAGTGTAAGCTGAATACAATGATTCAGTTCAAATGCATGAAACAGGCAGAGGAAGGCTTGATCGGGCTTATAAAGTACATATATTCTTGTGCAGGTATAACTGAATCAATATGTCCAAGTCAACATAGCCTTATACATCCGTTATATACTCTTCTAAAGCATGCACAGATCAAGTCTATTTCAAAACATCAACAAAAACAACTCATTTGAGCATAGGGTAAATTGGGGTAATCAGGCTTTTCATATGGATTATCCTAAGGTATACAGAGTTCAGGTATCTCCCAGTCGGCTAGTCATGCTGTCAAAGTGTTGGTACCTCCTAGTCAGTCACTCCCGCCCAAAGGCGCTCTTACTTACTTTGGAATGATAGCAACTGAGTAGATAGTTAAATATCAGCTGATAAGCGCGTACTACCTATAAACAGTATCAATAGTCAAATTTAACACGCACTTTAACATGCTGTCAAGCTGTAAAAGTAATTTTGCAAACTTTCTTTGCACAATCTTTACTTATATATCTATTTAACTGCTTAAAGGATTAGGCTACACTGAGGCAAACATTTTACTGATTAACGTCTATTTGGCATAATAAAACTAATTCTCATTGTCAACTTTGACTTGAGCTCTATTAACCCAAAGCAAATGGCAAACATTGACTTAAGCCAAACCAAGAAAATGGCAGTAAGATCTGAAAACTCTCAAATTTCTGGGCAAGTTCTGTACGTTCTTTAAGCAAAAGCTGGCAGCTGGCTTTTGTGAAAAGTTTGGTGCTCTTGACACATAGATTTATGAACATAGTTGTCATAATCGCAGTTCACTTAAACAAATCACTTAAAGTGAGCAGCGCTGAGTAGTCGACGCGGTCTCAGCACACTTAAGCAACTGCAGCAGGAAATAACTTAACTCAATTACGCTTAATTATTTCCTAGTTGCTAAGGAATTTCGCTCGCTCACAGACAATAAAAGTTTCGTTTAGTTTTTGTGTTACATACTTTGAAAGCAGCCGGACTTGGCAACACACACACACACACACACACACACACATGTGTGTGTGTGCCACATGTGCTTGAGGCTGGAGAGAAGAGTGTGAACTTGGAGGTGGAGCAGACCCAATGCTGATTATTATTATTCACTTGGGCATTTTTACGAGCTGCTTTGGCCAAAAGTTCGCCTCGCTCTTTGTGCCAACTATTCAACTGTCTCACGAGACGACGACGACGACGACGACAACTGCCTCTCTCCATCCTCATACATCGCATTTCCTTTCTTTCTTTCTTTCTTTCTTTCTTTCTGCTTCTTCTTCTTCTTTTTATGCACAACTCTAAAAATTCAGCATGGCGTTGTGCTTTTTTATGAGGCCAGCTGCTTGTTTGGTCTACAGCATTCCGGACTCAACAACTTTAGAGCCTTGAGAATTACAAATCAGACTGCCTGTACCTATAAAAAGTACTAATAAGTATGAGTATGTGTGTGTGTGTGTGGGTGAGTGTGTGTTTTATTGTAGTCAACTTTATGGGGCGCCTAACTTGAACCTGAATTCGCCGACTCCTACCACGCACCCCCCCCCCCCCACACACACACACACACACACTCCCCCACAAAAACCTATCTGTAGCAGCATGTGCGAATCCTGAAATCTGTGTTACCTACTCAGACATTCTTATTTGCTTGTCGTACATTTGGTCCAACTGTGGCTTGAGTTGAAGGTGTTGAGCGTAGTACGTAATGGGCTATAGATTACCTTTATAGGCTAACTGCAATTAGACAACATTTTGGAATATTTGTGTGTACATAACAAATTGGGCTAGCACTTACATGGAACTTAGTTAATACTGTCCATAGGTTCAGGAAATCATCTTCACTCAACTCACTTAGGGTTAGTTCAAGCCATGCCCTCACTGGGCTGTGATACGAGAAATCTGAGGGGAAATAAATGATCAAAATCGTTTGCAAGCAAATTAATATTCTTAGTTTTAGTGCAAGCCCATCTCAAGGCCATTGGCTTAAGCCTTGGCGTGAGTATTTTAAAATTTCAATTTTAATTTAAAATTTTCTAAATTTCTATATCAATTGATTTAATTTTTAGTGAATTCATTTGAACTTAAACCCTTTTTACCTATTTATATATATATATATATATATATATATATATATATATATATATATATATATATATATATATATATATATATATATATATATCTCTTTTTTGCCCCTCTCCAGTATTGGGAAATTCTCAAAAGAATGTTACACTTCATTCTCTTCTGGCACTATAACAGTTGGATTGAAAAGTTCATCAGCTAACATAGAACAAAAATGTCTGATCAAATTCGATTTTCTTTTTTAATATAATTTACTTTTAATATACTTTTTTTGCATAATCATATTGATTGTTAATTATATATTTATTTTTATTATATTTTGTTTAACAATTCAATAAAAATTAAAGCAAAATAGATTTATTTCCCTCATGCCAATATATTCTTATTAAAACTTGTTTCAGTTATTTCAATAAAAATAGATATTTTATAATATAATTTTTAATTTTAAATATTTATATCTAAATATCAGTAAAAATTAATATTTCAATTAAAAAAATTGTAGTTTTTTTTTAGTTGAATATTTAAAAATTTAAGTCTTGAAAAGCCTTTCTGTTCAATAAATTTATAACACTCATCAAAGTGTTTTTAAATTGTTCGCAATATTTTTTATTTTATATTTCACTTACTCTCTTCCACACTTATCTATTATAAATGTATGATTTAAATTTTGTATTCTTATAATTATTTTTGTATTTTAAAAGGCTTTTTTTTTAAATATCTAAACAGACATTGAATGTGCTCAACTCGAAATAAATTCTTCTAGGTTAATCTCCATTTATAAGGAACTTCAAGCGTTTAGCTGCCCAAACTAACTG
>JAWNON010000004.1:1225000-1237500 GCA_035045945.1 Drosophila anceps | reverse complement strand
AGAGAGAGAGAGAGAGAGTAGGCAGCATTTGCTGCTTAGCAATATGAGTATAAGAATATATATATTTCTATATCCATGCACATGCTCTCTCAGGTATCAAAGCTAATTTCTTTGATTTTATTTTGGATCTCTGCTTAGCTTTAACATATAATATTTTCTGTTTGACTTTTCTCTTTTCAGTTGCCGGACCAAAGAAGAAAAAAAAAAAGAAAAAAGCGCCGCTGCTGTGGCAACTGGCAGCATGCGCTAAAAACTTTTCCAGTAGCTGCTAATTTGATTTGGGTGCATTAATGGCAAAAAGTCGATTTTAATTAACTGAGATCGCCGCCTAATCGAAAGCACAGGCAGCTAATAAAATTACCAACAACAACATCTATATAGCCAGATATATATTGGTCAAGCCGTGTGTAAGAGTGGGTGTGCGTGTGTGTGTGTGTGTGTGTGTGTGTGTGTGCGTGCGTGTGTTGCCTTTAGGCCTGTCATCAGGCATAATTAATGGGAGCGACATGCTCTAAGTGGCAGTCACGATTTAGCTAATTCTTTTATCGATATATGTCGATGGGACGTGCCAACGGCCAGTGGACAAAATGTTGGCCAAAAACCGTCAACAGCTGTGCGTTGCTGGCCGTTGTGGGCGTGGCCGCGCTGCCTCAACAACAAATGCAATTACACGCACACACACACACACACACAGAGAGAGAGAGTGAAAGACACTGACACGGTTCAGGTTCCTTCAGCTTTGGGCTGTTCATTAGATGGCCCCGTCTTGTTGCTGTTGCCTTTGTCTTTCAAAGGCACAAAAGCTCGCTTTACAGAATTCTGTGCTGATTTTTATGATTCTTTAGAGTTTGCTGCTGTTGCTGTTGCTGTTGTTTCGGGGCAGCGAAAATAATTATTGTTGCCTAATTTGCAGTTAAAACGAAATACTTTTGTAACATTTTTATTAGTTCGCTAGCAAATCCAATTAGTCAGCATTAGCAGCGGCAGCGGCAGCGGCAGCGACGGCAGCAGCAACAGCATCAAAGAGCGCCGCACGACTTGGAATTTCTTTTAAATTACGACAACAATTTTCTATAGCCTGAGCATGGCTAAAACAAAAAAACACTCTTTGTTATATAATAAAAAATTGAGATATTTTAGGCTAAGCTGTAGCAGAAACTTTTCATTCAACCAAAAAAATTAAGTATAAACTAAGTATAATTTTATAAATTATAAATTTTTAAATTAAAAAAATCCAAAAAATGTATTTAAATAAATGATTTCATTCACTTCAACTTAAAAATACAATATATTCTAAATAATATATAATATATAATTTAACATAGAAATTTAGGCTGAGCTATAGCAGAAACTTGCAATTTATTAGCACAAAAATGGAAAAAAATCTAAAAATTACAAATTATTTTACTAAATAAATCCAAAAACATATTAAATTAAATGATTTCATTCAGTTCAACTTAAAAATACAATATATATGCCTAGGATATTCTAAACAATATATAATATATAATTTAACATAGAAATTTAGGCTGAGCTATAGCAGAAATTGCAATTTATTAGCACAAAAATGGAAAAAAATCTAAAAATTGCATATTATTTTACTAAATAAATCCAAAAATATATTAAATTAAATGATATCTCTCATAACAAATAAAAAATACTATATATTTGTCCAGGATATTAAAAATTCGACTAAGCGTGCATAATAAATTGTGCTTGGCTGTTTTCATGCTTCTTTCGCTTGTGATTTAAAAGTGCAGCAAGTGAAATCGTGGTTCGCTGTTGGTGTGGTGTGGTGGTGGTGGCGGTGTTGGTGGTGCTGTGGTGCTGTAGTGGCACATGCAGCTAATGGCAGCTACCGCAGTTTTTGGCCGCGGCACAAAATGCGGGCGTTGCTTTCTTATGACAAAAGTTTTTGCCCAAAAAAGTATGCTATAAAAATTAATTAATGTAAAATGTGCAACTAATTAGCTAGACAGACAGCCGCTAACAAAAGAGAAAAAATATAAAAAAAAAAAAAAAAAAAAAAAAAAAAAGTAATGAAATGAAATGAAATGAAATGAAGACATCAGCTTAAAGCCAAGTGCCATCTCTCTAACCATGCTCGCATCCAGCCAATCCGGCCCAGCACAGCCGCTTGGCACTTAACCTCAAAAGTGCAGCGCAACATGACTAAGCCGGCGATTAAACAACAATTGGCTGACAGTTATTTACACAAGTAGCTGTTAGCTGGCTGACGCTCCATATTGATGCGAACTGTTCAATGCGGTCGCTGCGGCTGCGACGCCAACAGCGACAGCAACAGCGACAGCGGCAGCGACTGCGGCTTATTGCAGACAATTGCGAAACGCAGCGGCTTTGTGATTGGGATTGCCAACTATGCCAGCTAAGAGTTGGGGTTGGGGTTGGGTTTGGGGTTGGGGCTCGGCTGCTGGGTTTGTTTTTTGTTATTGTGTCTGACTGGCAGCCGCTGCTCGATTAAAACACAACAATTTGCTGATTTCTTATTCAGCAGCCCCGGCTAGGAAGCGTCGCCAGCGCCATCGCCATCGCCAGCGCCAGCGCCAGCGCCAGCGCCAGCGCCAGCGCCATCACCAGCGCCATCGCCATATTCTGGTTCATCCACAACGTAAACACAGACGAAAAACTGCTAAATCATTGCAATACAAAACCAACAAAAGCCACTGCGTATTCTTCAAAAACTCTCCGCACTCCGTTGCATGAAAGTCCATGCGCCGCACCATGGCGGAGGCGCTGCCACGTTTCCATGATCTACGCTGCGCAAATATTGAAAATACAATCCGTCTATACGAAGTATTGATATGCCCTGTCTATATACATTCATCCATGCATACATACATCCGCACTTACACACACACACACAAACACACACACAGAGAGAGATAGAGATACTGGAGAGTGCTTTTAACAACGGGCTCCGTTGTCTGCTCAATGATTTATTGACGGGCTCGGGACAGAAACTTCAATGTACTCGTATTTTCACCGCATTTAGTTGCAATGCATCCACAGACAATTCTCTTTGTCTCCGAGCCACTCTCCGTCTGCCCTCGCAGCAGCAAGAAAAATAAAAAAAAATAAAAAAAAAAAAAACAAAACTTCACAAACCGTAAGCCTGCTCAAGCAAAAACTGCTAGACAACGACCTGGTAGACCTCTACCCTGGCTCTTTGTCCATGCAACTGGTGTGCTACCAATAATCTTTCATATCTAGCTCGAATCAGTAGACCCATTTTCTCGCGATAATTACAGGGCAGCAATAACAAAGAACAAACTCAACCTAGCAAAGGACAGCCGCACAAATGTATATATGTATATAGAAGTCTCTTGGAATTACCTCACTCACTCATGTGCAGCTAACAACGGCAAGACAAACTAACCAAATGTGTCCCCTAAATTCATAATCGTTTCAAGCAAACAACCAACAAAATTAAGCAACGCAACAACAACAATGAAATTGCCAACAAAGCAGCTCGGCCACCTAACAGCCAACCGAAAAATAGACGCAAAAAACTACAACAGCGACAAAACTAGATATCTCCACAGTATACACTGAGCAAATAAATGGATTCTAATTGTAATAGTAATAACAATTGTAATACTTATACTTATAGTCATGCTAATATTAATATTAATGCTAATAGTAATAGCAATAATACCAATAGTAATAGCAATACTAATACTAATACTAATAGAAATGCTAATACAAATACTAAAATGCATACTAATGGTAATACTAATGCGTATACTAATACTAACACTAATGATTATATCAATAGTAATACTAATACTAATAATAATGATAATAATGCTATTACAAATACTAATATAATCACTAATACAAATACCAATACTAATACCAATACCAATACTAATACTAATAATAATGATAATAATGATATTACAAATACTAATATAATCACTAATACAAATACTAATACTAATACCAATACCAATACCAATACTAATACTAATAATAATAGTAATAGTAATTACAATGCTAATGATAATAATAATAATAAAAATAAAACTAATAGTAATACCAATACTAATACTAACACTTATAGCAATAGCAATACTAATACTAATACTAATAGAAATTCTAATACAATCACTAAAATTAATACTAATGGTTATACTAATACGCATACTAATACTAACACTAATGTTTATACTAATGCTAGTAATAATACTAACTCTAATAATTATACTAATGCTAATATTAATACTAATACTAATAGTAATCGCAATACAAATACTAAAATTCATACTAATGGTAATACTAATTGTTATACTAATACTAACATTTATGATTATACTAATACTAAAAATAATGATAATAATGCTAATACAAATACTAATATAAATACTAATACTAATACCAATACCAATACTAACACGAAAAAGAAAAGTAATAGTAATAATAATGCTAATGATAATATTAATAAAAAAACTAATACTAATAACACTAATAGCAATAGCAATAATAATACTAATAGTAACATAAACACAAATAGTAATATGAACACCATCAGTAATGCTAGTACTAATTCTAATAGTAACACTAAAACTAATACAGATTCTGATACTAATGAGCATAAATAGAAATCATTGCCGATTTCGCCAAGTGTACGCAGTCTTGGCGCATTGAAAAGCCATTTAATTCATTAGCAAAGTGCATTTTCTTGTACTGAATGAAGAATATTTCGGGGTGCAGCCATATGAGTACAGTGCGCGCCTGGCATACACACACACATACATACATACATACATACATACGTATATGAGGATGAGGCACACTTGGCGCAACAAATAAATAAATTAGCGTCTAACACTTACGGCAAATTGTCAGAGATAGAACACAATGTATTTGACTGCAATATTTGAAAACATTTCTAAACATATATGTATATTTATATGAATGTTTTCGCTTGTCTTTGCGATTTCGAGGCAAAGGCCTGAAAACCGAATGAACAAAAGGAGCAAAAGTAATAAAGACGTGCTTAAAAATCATTCATTGAATTCGTGACAAAAATACTTTTTGCCCCATGGCAGAGCGCACGGAACGCAAACGGGTGCAGTAATCGAGAGGGGTTTGAGTTGGACTTGAGCTTGGGATTGGGGTTGGACTTAGGGTTGCAGTTGCAGGGGTTAAGGGTTGGGGGTTGGGGCTGTAGCTGTAGCTGGGTGCTGATGTCAGTTGAAAAATGCGACTGAGAAAAGACAATATTTGCTTGTCGGCAGCGCAGACACAGCCAGTGGCCCAAAATGAAAATGGCCAAGTGGCGCTGGCAAACGAAAAAGTGAAATAAAATGGCTAGAACAAGAGGAAGAAGAAGAAGAAGAAGAAGAAGAAGAAGATGAAGGAGCAGGAGAAGCAATGGCAGCAAAACCGACTGCAGTCGCATTAAATGGCAAACGCGACAGAAATGCTGAAAGAAATGCAAAAACGCAAATGGGAACAGCGACAAACAGCAGGAACAGCAGCAGCAGCAGCAGCAGCAGCAGCAGAAGAAGAAGAAGAAGAAGAACGAGTTCTGCCGATTAGATTTGAGCAGATTTTTTGTTCACTTTTTTGTGAGCTTTCTTTTGTGTTTTCTTTTGGTTTTTATACTCCATGCCCATTAAAAATTGTGTCTAAAGGGTATATTGATTCTGAGATGGGGCGAGTATACACTGATTTGATAAGCGCATAACTTGTTCTATTATAATAATTTAAAAGCAACGCCTCTCTATGCGATTTTCATGCATACAATTTGTAATGAAACTAATGCTAGTTGCTCAATATTATATATATTCAAACAAAAACTCTATATTTATGCAGAAAATCCTCTCTATATATTATGCTCAGTCTCTTTCTCTTTCTTTCTCACTCTTTCACTCTTTCTCTGACTTTCCTTGTCTCTCGTACCATATCTAGAACACCTTCTTCTACTCGCAGACTTCATTTTCGCTCTCACCTCTCTGTTTCTCCTCTCCTCTCTCTGTTCCTATCTCTCTCTCTCTCTCTCTGTCTCTCTCTCTCTCTCTCTCTCTCTATATATATATGTTAATCATTGTCTTCTCTCTCCTCTACCTATCCTCTGCAGTCTTTGTCATCTCCATACAGTCTCCGCAACTTCTCCGCAACTTCTCTCTTGTTTTCTTTCTTTCTCTCTCTCTCCCTCTCTCTCGCTCTATCTCTCCCCTAAGATTTTCCTTCTTTTCAAACTCTCATCAACACCTCATTAGCTACTTACAGAGTATCTGACAGTCTATAACTTTTAGCTAAGTCATTCATATATGTTTGTATGAAAAAATTCGTGATGAATGAAATTATATGCAACATGCACTGTCTTCTCTCTCCTCTACCTATCCTCTGCAGTCTTTGTCATCTCCATACAGTCTCCGCAACTTCTCCGCAACTTCTCTCTTGTTTTCTTTCTTTCTCTCTCTCTCCCTCTCTCTCGCTCTATCTCTCCCCTAAGATTTTCCTTCTTTTCAAACTCTCATCAACACCTCATTAGCTACTTACAGAGTATCTGACAGTCTATAACTTTTAGCTAAGTCATTCATATATGTTTGTATGAAAAAATTCGTGATGAATGAAATTATATGCAACATGCACTGACCGCAGCCGCAGCCGCGGCCGCGCTCGCTGGCTCAGCTGGGGACAAACAAAAGATGACGTGGCCGGCCGGGGCTGAAGGCGGCCCAGGTGCCGCTGCATCAGTCGGCCGCTCGGACAGTCGAACGGACAAGCAGTTGGCCAGGGCCAAGAGCCAAAATAACAGCGTCTGCCATTTTTGCAGGTCACTGCGCGCATACAAAAGACAAAAGCAAATGCCGACAGTTGGCATAAAACGCTGAATAGGCGGCCGCAAGGAACGAGGCTCAGCCGGCCGGGGGCGAGAGGCTAGCGCAAGGTGGGTGTGTAGGGGGGGAGGGGGAGGGGGGAGGGGCATGGTTGGATAACATCGAATCTTTTGTTGAAATTCCGCTGCAAGTGACAAGCATTTTGCGTATGGCAAAGCGTGTAAATTGTTGTCGCCGTTTGCTGGAAACTCCAAGAAATCAACTTGGCTCCGTTTTCTCTCTCTCTCTCTCTCTCTCTCTCTCTCACTCGCTCTCTCGCTCTTTCTCTGCGTGTGTAACGGTAATTTTGTTAGCAGAGTCTGTGCAGCTGTCCCTTTTCGGCCAGCTGCAGCTGACCTCAAATTAAGCGCTGACAATTGCAACTTGAAACCATTGCAGCTGCTTTGTGGCCTTTATTTGGTATGCACACGCATACACACGCACACGCAAACGCACACACACACACGCACACACATGCACACATACATATACACACGCATGGACATGCTGCACGTTCAGCAGCAGGCTGTCCAAAAATGTGAGTCCACAGTGAAAACATAATTATAAACACATGTTGCGTCCACCCACACACACACACACGCACACGCACACGCTTGCCTCTTTCATTGCACTTACACACACACACACACTTGGCCACATTTGTGGACTTTTGAATTTAGCCATCGTGTATTTTGTTACATGATTCGAATTTCTGAAAAGTTTCTGCTGCAGCCCAGACTTGACCGAGCGTTTAGCTATCTGCTTTCAGCCTTTGGCTAGTGTATTGAATTCGAAACTTTATATAAGACAACACACTCACACACACACAGAGAGAAAGAGAGAGAGAGAAAGAGAGAGAGGGGCATGCAAAGGCAGTCAATTACTGAGGTATATAGAAATAATAAGCACTAAGCTTACATTTCAAATTCATGTTTGGCAAACTTTAAATTGTAACTTTTGTTATAATTGCAGCACATTTAATTGAACTTAATTGTTAATTAATTAACTAGCACAAAATCACAGTTAATTAACTGACAAACTTTAATAGACCAGATACATTTCGTGCTGGTATTTCATTTCACTTATTTATCATCACACTTTAGAAATTTAAATTTTATTTTATATTTATAGACAAATTTCATAGTTGATTTTAGATGAATCTAAAATGATATTTAAATCGAATTTTTATTAAATAACTCACAGAGTATTGTAAATACATTCGTCTGCCTATCCGTCCATCCGGCTGTCTCTCTCTCTCTCTCTCTCTCACTCTCTCTCTCTCTCTCTCTCTCTCTCTCTCTCTCTCTCTCTCTCTCTCTCTCTCTATTAGTAAGTTTGAGCCCGAGTTACTTCCATAGCAACTTGCTTACTTTGCAAACCATATAAACATTGGCCACTTATATGAAATCAAGAAAAATATATATTTAATTTTTTAAGGTTATTTTGTTTATTCTAGGAGCCAAATAAAAATAATCATTAAATTTAGTACATCATACTATACAGTTAAACACATTAGCTATCTGCTCACTCTTTTGGATAAAAAAATAATAGTAATATAATTACAACTGCAGTTGCATAGCCTATACAGTGTATATTTCATAGAATTTACATTTTTTAATAATTTACAGATATTCTATGGATTGCTTCAACTCACCATTAAAAATTCCACAAAAATCCGTCAAAAAACAGAGAAGTTGTCAAGGCAAACGTGAAGTCATATTGGCAAAGGCGCGAAGCGACTAGCGTCCAGCGAAGGCAACTTGTCCTATGCATGTGCACACAGACGCACACACACACACACACACAAACAGTACAACGCATGCATGTTTTAAGAAGTTCTATTAATAGAATCACAATTGTGATTGTATTGGAGTCGGGGTAATTGGCATGGCGTTGTGGAGCGAACGTTGTTCGGAGTGTTGTAGAGATGCGGGTTCGAAGCTCGAGCCAGAAATGAAAATAACTTTCTTTTTTTTTCTTTTTTAAATCTTAATTATTAATTATAGTTTAATATAAATATAAAAATAATAACATGTAATATATGTTCAATATGCATAATACTATGCACAGCAATTATCAAGAGAACTTGATTTCGAGCAACTAAACACGCTTTATTTATTTATATGAAATAACTATATATAATATGTGTGGCACATGAAATGCAGAAGCATATTATGAGTCAGCCATTGAATCGGCACACCTGGAGAGTGGGTAATACGTATTATAACAATGAACAGCTGCGTCCACTGATGGTTAACTTATTTTTGTTGTTCCGAATCTCTTGTTATCCATATTTTATTTCTTTTTTTCTCTTATTGTAAAGTAAAAAAAAAATAACTAATTTATTTCAAATAATTTAAGCACGTTTTACCGTTGTGATTAATATGCCTAGTCGAGCGGTGTTTGGCGTACAGTGAACACGCCCTAGAAATATCTACATAGAGTGCTAATTATGTACAGAAACAGATATCACAACTGATTTATCTCGGTCAAATTTCTATTGGTTGCGTGTTACGTTAAACAGGTATGCGTGCGCTGGCGCTTCACTGTGCCGCCCAACTGGCCCAAACTGAAATGAAATTTATTAGCGCACTTGACAATTGCAACAAAACGCTGAGCGCACATTTTTCATATTTCAATTCAGACGATTTGTCGATTTTTTATTAGTTTTATTTTTTTTTTTTAAATTTTTTTCTGCTGTTTTTTCTTCAGTAATTTTCAGGTAATACACTTACCAAACGGGTTGCGCTGAGAATTGTCATGTAGTTTGCAAATGAAACTTTACTTCGAAAGTCAACCAAAAAAAACCCAAACCAAATCAAAACTGAAGTTTTGGCTTAGAACTAGTTTTAGACTAAATCACTCTTAGCTGTTAAATTTAGCCTCAACTTTAGCATTTATTTAATTCTATTTGGTTCTTGGTTCGAACCCCACACCGAACCACTGACAGTTTGTTTCTGATTGACATTTAAAAATATATTTAAAATTATTTTTTTTTTTTTATTTAATTTTTTATTTTAATATGAAATTTGCTTAGAATATAAAAAACTTCGCTGTGCTAAGGTCTAAATGGCCCCCAACGCAGAGCTTGCCCTGAGCACCCTTTGGGGCTTAGCATTTGCATTGCAATTGCAACAAATGTGCAGCGGCTGCAGCGATACGAATTTGAAGTGTTCGCGCCACTGGCACGCCACTCCTACTACACCTAGTCACCCACCCAGCAGCCCCATTGCTAGTCAGTCCCCCAATGAGCTATTTATCTACAGCGAACGTTTGGCTTATTGCGCCGCATGCTGGACTTATAATCAGGGCCATGAAATATGACAAACAGAGCAACGCGCCAGTTATTACATCGAACGGGCTCAAAATTTTTCATTTATTGTCATGGCAACGGCTCGGCGAGTATTACAAATGGGGCGGCCGGATGGATGTAGGGGGAAAAGTAGCAGGCGATGAGGCTAAGGAGAACGATGAGGCAGAGTAACGACGGCTGTGATATTGATGTCAAGCTGAAAGCCTTTTTTCCACAGCGAGTTTATTATGTTTAAGCCTAGATAGGGACCAGTTTATTAGCTAAATTACACTGTGCTATCAATTTTGGAATTTTTAGAAAAGTCTTTCTCAATTGCTTCATAGAGACTTACAAATATTTGTTGTTGTTGTTGTTGTTGTTTACTATAAATTGTTTTTTTTTTTTATATAACTATTTTAAACAGTTGCAACAAATTACACTGTGCAACAAGTTTTTGACTTTTCATATTTTTAAAATAAATTTATTAAATAAGCGTAAGTATTTTGAACATTTTAATCTGTCCCTTTGAATTTGTAGTTTATATAAATGTGTAGAGTCTACATTGCTATGAAATTATAACTCGTACATCTTTGTAGCTCGAATCTTCAAATGTTGCATATAGTCTTATATAATTTTGATTTTTATATAATTTTGATTTTTGTTATATTTTCGCTGATGACTCCAAATTTTATGAAATTCTTTAAATTGAAGTTCAGTTGCAAATATAGACAAGATGTGATTGAACAACTGAAGTTATCAAGGAAAACGTTTGACCAATTGTCAACAGCACGTGGTAAGCAGTGCCAAGCAGCGCACAAGCTGCGCAGTTTTCCTATCCATAGGCACACAACATGGACACATATGTACCTGCACACATGCGTGCACACATGCGTGCGTTCTCGTATATTCCAAGAATCGCCATTGCAATTTGAATTGTCAGCTGCTGCTTTAGTTTGGATTTAGTGATAGGCTCAACCGGTGATGCGGCGGTGTTAGTAGACGCGAGGCGCTTTGTAAAGTAGTAATTAGATTTAGATGATGTAATTGTTGTAGCGTAGGTTCGAGCCTGGCGACGTCGCTTTTGCTTCTTTTTTATATTTTTGTCAGACATGTGAAGAAGTTGCGAGTTCGAATGCCACCGCAAACATGCATATTTCAGTTGAAATTTTTATAATGTTTTAAATTTTATTTGTGCTTTAATAAATACATAACTGCGCATATTTATATAAAAACGCAAGTCAATCGGGGTACAGGATATCTGCTAGTCGGCCACTGCGACTAGAGTTTGCCTACTTATAAATAAGTTGAATTGTTATTCCTATTAAAAATTGGATATTAATATTTTTATATTTTATGTATTTTCACTTTTAGCCATTTAAAATGTCCATTTCAGATAAGCACAAAAAAAAAGAACTTTAAATGTTGCGGAAAAATGAGGGCAAATTGTTGATGGCTAGATAACTGGATAGATAGATGGCTAGATAGATGGATGCATGAACATATCAAGTGGGTATTGTATATGGGACGCAGCTGACAGACGTGAAATGCTTTTGACATATCAATTGACAGTGAGCTCGCATTGCCTGACTCTCTCTCTCTCTCTCTCTCTCTCTCTCTCTCTCTCTCTCTTTCTCTGTATCTCTCTCTCTCTCTCTGTTTAGTTTAAGTCGTGTGCTGCTCTTATTTCTTGTGGTTGAACGTTGCGGTCTGAATTCGAACTGTTAACTGAAATTGACGTTTGGCTTTTGATTATTGCGACCTATCGTTGGCTCAAACTACGAATCAATCAAAGGCACAATACGACTGTATTGAATGAGTGAGTGAGACAGATAGAAAGAGAGAGAGAGAGAGAGAGAGAGTGTGTGTGTGAGAGAGGCAGTGGTAAATTTGTACAGCATTTGGCTATAAAAATGATTTAATTGGTTAGCACTTTTTGGCTAGTGAAAATGTTCAAAATGCTCAATTGTTTGAATGACATCGTTGGCTGATCCATTTGTACCTCGGTTGCCCGCAAATCAATAGAAAATTTATAAACAACCTTTGGTATAGTAGTCGTTCAAGTGCCACAATCCCAACTGCCACTTCACAATATGCAAACAAACAAGATACACACACACACACACGCACACACACGCACACCCGCACACACACACACACACGCATTGAGCTGAGAGAGAGAGAAGATAGATCGACCCACCTGCCGTGTGCATTTGTTATTCATGAGCAGCTATCAACACCAAACAATGTTGGACCAAGCCTTTTGTGTTGATAACAACAACAACAACAACAACAGCAGCAACAACAAACAACAAAGACAACAATAACAATAACAACATAGAACTTAGAAGGCACTCGTT
>JAWNON010000004.1:1182500-1220000 GCA_035045945.1 Drosophila anceps | reverse complement strand
ATAGGCACATGTATGCATGTATGTATGTGTGTGTGTGTGTGTGTGTGTGTGAGCGCGCGTGCAGCTTGCGCTCTCTGTGAGCGAAAAAATGAAACTGGTTCTGCTTGCTGGCCTCATGCAACATTGACGTAATCGTAGCAAGCTATGAACGCACAAGCACATTCGCCAAAGCACTTATAATTCCCAAGTCATTATTCGGCATGGTGTAAGTTTAAATAGAACAATTTTCGCACAGGCAGACGGGCGGTCGTGCGCCTCACAGCAACAAAGGGTTGATCACACTCCCCGACTAGTTGTGACTTTCGCACTTATAATAAGATGCAAAAACCGTGTGTAATGAGAAAATCACACAATCCAAAAACGCTTTCTTTCCCCACACGACGGAAACCACTGAATTTGACGTACGAATTATATAATCTAATATATATACTTTACTCTTCTCCTATAATTAAGAATAAAATTGAATCTTACAATTAAGTTGAAAGTACGAATATATATATAGAAAAATATATGTAGAAAATCTTAACATGAGAAACATGTGAAAATTTATAAGTTTAAAATCCAAACACGCAATACACTCAATGATTGGGAAGGTTTATAAAATAGGGCTAAGAAACACGTAGAAAAAGAAGGTTCAGCAGCGACACACAAAACAGAGCAAACCAACCACAACTCAACAACACCTGACGACTTTAAATTACACACAAGAAACATCTACTTTCGTATAGAAAAACTCTAACGGATCTATCGATTACAAGAAGTCGAAAAAAATTAGAATTAGAAAGAACACAATTCTAAAATGGAGCCGTCGCCACTTGGCAAGCGACGCAATTCCGGGATAAATAAGAAAAAAAAAAGCCAACAAAAAACAACTGCTGTGAGACACGACCGAATGAAGGAAGGAGCATAACAAACTCTGACCTTCATTCGGGAGATCGCCTTTTTTTTCTTTTTTTTTTGGGAAAAACAAGCTAAGGCCAAAGCCACCCTTTGGAGCTCTTTAGTTTAAACTAATTGCTAAAACGATTAAGCAGCAGCGCGTGTGACGATGACTACTTATAATCATCAGCTTGCTTAAGTAGCAAATGGCACCGAGATACTTTTACTACAATATATGTGCATATATACCAAAGAACCACAAAATTAGATATGTGTTAACAGCTCCAACCCCAACCCCAACCCCAACTCATAGCCTAACCCAAGGCCAAAAACGGGATGACGGATTTCGAAGACTGTGAGAAGAGAATGCTTTAAAACAATTAATTATAAATTTTTGGTGCCAAGCGAATGGCAGCAAAACGCAGCCATTTAAATAACTCTGCAAACAGATGAACACACACACACACACACACACACACACACACACACATGCTTGCATTGCTATGAAGAGCGAGCAAAAACAAACACTGAAAATGGATTTCCATTTAAGGCGGCATGTTGAGCACATTGTTTTTATTAAGTGTCGCATGATATACTTATGCTTGTATCTGAGAGTGTGTGTGTGTGTGTGTTTGTGTGCGTGTGAGTGTGTGTGTGACACATAAACACTTCAAGTGGCAACATGGCGTGCAACTAATCCGCTGCCCAAAAAATATGTTACAAGTGGCCATAAGCAGCCAAAATTGAGCGCACGAGCGGGTGGGCGGGGATAGTCGAATGGTCGAATGGTCGAACGAAGCTGCTCCACGGGTCAAGCAGTCCCTCGAAAGCCAGCCGACCAGCAAGCTGCACAGTGGGTCAACACGCGACAGCATGACTAAGACTAAGCCTAGTGCTGAGCAGCTGAACAAATGACTTGGTCTAGATGGAGTCAGTTGCTCATACCGCAGAAGAGCACATATGCTTTATATAGTTGGCCGATGATCCTTTTGTTTTGCAAGTATTATGCACTTAAATTCCATTAGTTAAAGCTATGTAAGCCGAAAGTTAATGTCCAAGTCACAGCCAGTTCAAGCTAATGCTCAGACATCTAGTTTTGGACAACTATATACGCTACTATGATGCTTTAAACTCGGTATATGAACATACAGAATAAACCCGGAATTAGCTCTTAAATAATATAATAAAAAGGATTTGTACAATATTGGACAGTTGAGCCCACTGTGCCCTGCCGCAGTGGGGCAAACAAACATATCGTCATCATGAAAACAGACATCGTATGAATAGCATATGACGAAGGCAAACTGAAAGCTACACTGCAAAAAAAGACACAGTTGATAGTAGATAACTAGCTATAGCCAACTATATAAGGCAACTCAGTTTCAGCCAAGCTAAAAATATCTTGATACAATCACTTAAGAAGCAATGCCTAAAGTTACACTCCCATTTCTGGCAGTGCATAAGCAGTTGCCATAGAGCGAGAGAGCTAGAGAGAGAGAGAGGGAGAGCGGGAAGGGGGATTGAGATGGAGGTGTGAGAGTGGTTTAGAGGAGGTCACATAATGCGCGCTAAATACATAGTTTGAAAATAGTTGTAAACCCTTTCATCAAGAGCAACTGCTGCCCTGGACCGACCGTTCCTCTCCAGCCAGCTAGCCAGCCCAAATCCCTATTTCGTTTATCCGAGCTCTGACAAAAACCCATGGGAACTCGACTCGTCGTGGCTTTACAGCCAAAACAAAACGCAGAGTAAGAGAGTGTGAGAGAGAGAGAGAGAAAGAGAGAGATTTGAGTGCGGCACGGCACGGTTAGCTGTCAGTTTTGGTTTTTGTTTCATTTTTGATAGTCGTATGACCTTTTTTTTGGCATATTTGCAGTAACATTTTGTCAGTGGCGTAACTGCCATTCCACCAGAGCCATTTCGTCAGCAGCGAGCCACAGCCGACAGCCGGCCAAGTGTGAGCCGGCCCAGGCAGCTGCCCTCGACTACGACTCTCTGCTGCAGCGCTGATAAAAGGCGACTTGAGCATAGACAGCCAGACATTGTGTGTGTGTGTGTGTGTCTCTCTGTGTGTGTGTGTGTGAATGGCTGTCGAAATGAATGTTGCAACTAACTAAATGAATAAATGAAAATTAGTAGAAAAAGGCTTTTGTTGTTCATCAAGAGCATATGCATATGTATGCATGCATATAAACATACATATGCATACATGCATACAACATAAAATTGATTAAATATATATATATATATATATATATATATATATATATATATATATATATATATATATATATATATATATATAAATATAATTAATAAAGATTAGATATCACTACTATTTTCATGAACAACTAAATTTCGAGAACTTTTCTTTCTCAAGCCCTGGAGTGTATATGTTGTGTGAGGTTATATATGTTGTTTGTAACAGAAAGCGCCTAACTTAATAACAATATATGGTAATATTAATATTCGTATCAAATTGTTTTCAAAATATACAATTAAGACTAAAGAAGTTTAGTGCTCTGTCGCACTACTATTTTTATGACCAGAACAGTCCATATATATGTATGTATGTATATCTGTATATTTAATTAAGATTATATGTCCTTAAGACATAAAGGAGTCAAATGAAAATATATATACTATATGTTTTTCATTGGTTATTTATCTATTTATTTTAAATACATCTACAGCCTTATGGTTATAGCAATAATCGGTCTTAGATAGAGCTTTTATATGAAGGACACCCCTTAGGGCGTGTAAGCACAGAGATAAGTAGAAATACTTATACTTGGAAAAGTAGAAATACTTTCTGGTTTATATTTTCCAACCAAATCGTAAGTCGAGATTCGAGCTTTAGACAGTGAACTCAAACTCTAACTATAACTCTAACTGAACTGAACTGAACTTACTGCTCTACTGCTATACCAAAGATACATACATATATCTTGAAATATTCCTCAACATTGTTCGCATGTAAAGAAGCTGTAAAACTAACTTTCACTTGAGTCAAAAGTTGAATAGTTTATCTGCCATTTAAATATTTGACTAGATATATAATATTAGAGATATGAAGCCCAAATCAAACCATTTCAATCGATAAATGAGTCATAATATTTGAGTTCGCATTGATTTCAGTTATTTCTGTTAGTCAGTTGAAAAAACGTTAAGCAATTATTTAAAGCTATCGCTGCGTTTGGCTTATTTCAGCGTCGATCCATCTAGGCAATGGGCCACACTCCCGGTAGCTGCTATTTTTTGGGGCCAAGCATACATAAATATTATCGTATAATTCGCTAGACAAGAAGGGTGAAGGGGTGAAAGGGGGGCTAGGATGGGGGGCTGTGTGACGCATTGAAGCGAACGCATATCTATCATTAATATCGCTGCAGTCAGCTGCTGTTGTGCTACGAAAAAGGCTGCTGCAAAAAATATATACTTCACACACACAGACACGCACACAGGAGTATGTATGAGCCATGAATGCCAATACACACACACACACACACACACACACACACACGCACGCTGGCATTGTGTGGCCTCCTCTCTAGCTCAGCGCTCGCTGAGGTTTACTGCAGCAGCAGCAGCAGAGGCAGAGGCAGAGGCAGAGGCAACGCTACTGACTGCTGAACTACTGCCAACTGCAATTAATCATTTTTCTATCATTTTCAGATTTTTTATACATACAAACAGCCGGTGCCACTGCAACTATGCGTGTGTGTGTCTGTTGTGCATAAGTATGTGCATATGCATGTGTGCATGCATTGGTATGCATGTATGTATGTACATACATACATACATACATATGTATGTGCATGTGACTGGTAAGTTATGATTTTTTCTCAATTGCCGTTTTTTTCTTTTTTATACCCTAAACCTATGGAGCGTGTGCAGCAAGGGGTATATTCAGCTATGAGCAAAACACTATATGTATATAATTTATATATGTATGTATGTATCGAATCTGCGTCAGTTTGGCCAACTTCCATTCTTATAGCATAATTTTATGCCCGCTGTGCTGTCTTTCCACGTGCTCGTTTCAGAATGCCATTTTCTTCTAGTCGCTTCTCTTCGTCCACTGAGAAACATAGCGGCTCTATGCGAAAGGCTACAGTAGCCGTCTCGCTCTCACGCAGCAACGACCGGCACTACGTGCAGCAACAGCTATCTTTGTCTCGCTCTCTCGCTCACTCATTTCTGTGTGGGGCGTCTACACAGAAATAAGTTGCGCGCAAACTCACACGGATACAAGCTGCCAGCCTCACACTAATACAACTGCAACAGTTGAAGGCAATCGTCAATTGAGAAACTTAGAGAATAGTCTCTGCTGTTTACTACACAGTATTATGTCATATTTCATTAGCGATACGACATTTACAACAATTTGAGTATACATACATACATACATACATACATACATACATATGTATATACAAGTTAGTCTTAATAGTCATTACAAATTGCTTTCAAAATTTTGCTGTCCAAAAAATTAAAAGTCGCACTACTATTTTTATGAACACAGCTGTGTATATAATATTATTATTATTAGTCTATTTTTAACATATAATATGACAAACTTTCACATTACAGTTAAAATTTCTAGAAAAAAAAAAAACAAAAATAATGTGCAGAAATATTATAAAAATTTCCAAATATGAAAATTGGCTCAGTTTTGAGTGGGTTTCATATGCTTATAGCAAAGAACGTTAAACTTGAAAGCCTCATGAGACTCTTTATGAGATTAGATGTGAAATGTTTAGCAATTAGTAGATCAATAAAGGCTCAAAAAACACAAGCATCTGGAAGTTTGTACATGTATGTACATATAGGTGTGCACGCACGTACGAGGTATGTTTAAAAAGTATTGCGAATTTTGAATTTTTCGATTGCAATTTTCTAATTATTGTGGTGGCTTTATGTGGTGCTCATCTACCTTGCTTATGGCAACAAGTTCGTCTATTTTGAATGCTCAACTAAGCTTTGACAGCTGCGTTACTGGGATGTCTTCGATTGTTGTCAATTCGAAGAGATAATGATGAGACCTCTGATCCTTTCTTGTGCCCGAAACTGAGGGGACGAAGCTTCGCTTCGTATATTTTGAAAAGCTTCAAAGATTGTATCACATCTGAAAGGGATTACTATGTAGAGCACAAAATAATAAATTACAAAATTCAAGTTACTTTTTGAACCCACCTCGTACACATGCATGTGTACACACATGTGTGTGTTCATGTATGAACGCTTTAAATGACATCCTTGCAACCAGGCAAAACGATTTCTAATGGCGTCTTCACTTAGATTAGGTCAATTGCTATATGCTCTGAGCGCTCGATGCGACTTTGGCCTACCAAGAAAAAAAAAAAAAAAAGAACAAGAAATAACCAAAAGAAAAAAGAGTAAAAATCATTCATTTTACATACGTACATGCAGACATGCACACGTATATCTGGTCAGAAAGCCAAAGACGCAAACTTTTCGATGGCCATTGATGGTGGTGATACGTCCGGCGTGGAGCACTGTGGCTGAGCTGCGAGCTGGTTTGGGCTGGGCTGGGCTGGGCTGGATGAATGCAGAAATTTCCAGGTGCGGTTGCGGGCGAAACACCCAAACCGGAGCGGGGGGAGGCTGCAGCCAAACTGCTAACTGCTAACAAGCTGGCAGCGAGCAGCGTTGACAGCGCCATGGGGATAGTTGGCTCTGGTCCGGTTGGGTTTAAGTGTTTTATGAACTTGTTTCAATGAAGTCACACAAAGTGCGTGAGCCACATATGTATACACATATATATATAAATATATATATATATATAGCTATACATATGTATATAGTTATATGTATGTGTGCGTGTGCGTGTGCGTGTGCGTGTGTAGTTCCAGGTGACATGTGGCAACAGAAAACATGTCTATGCCTTAGCTGACCTGCCGTCAGGCTGTAGCTCGACCCGTCGTCTGTCGTCTGGGGCATTGAAGCTTTTAATTTGATTTTCGTTCAAGTGCGGTTTTCCAACCAATCCATAGTCAGCAGTTCTCTCTCTCTCTCTCTCACACACACACACTCACAGGTACAGGTATATATGTATATCCCTGCATGCATGTGTGTGTGTGTTAGTTCGAAACTCGATTCGGCTTTGTTGGTTGCATTGAACTTGAGCTGCTGTTGCTGCTGCTGCTGCTGCTGCTGCTGCTGCTGCTGCTGCTGCTGCTGCTGCCACTTCATCTTCTAACCAGCCGCATGTTGCGCTCTAATGAGCAACACACATCTTAATTACGGCAAGTCCAAAATATCCACAGGAAAAACGATTAAAAATGAGCCATGTGCCTATGCTCTAAAAGCTGGAAACACTTGACAATCAAATTCAATTCAAGTGCTGTGGCGCCTTTCTATGCAATTTTCATTAGTTGAGATGTCAAATCATCCATATATACAGCTGTGTTCATAAAAATAGTAGTGCGACTGAAATGTTGAACAGCAACATTTTGTGATAAATGTATTCAAATTGTTTTGAAAAAAAAATATTAGGTTTATCACAAAATTTAGCTGTCCAACAGTTCAGTCGCACTACTATTTTTATGAACAAGGCTATAAAATTTATTCTAATTTGTTGATGATTATTTAGGTATTGATAAATAAACAAAGTGAATGGAACAAGTTTTTGTTACCATAAAAAAAAAAAACATTATGATATGTGCAAGTAATGCTCCTTGCTTCTAAAATCTTTGCAAAAATAATTATTTTCACTGAAAAAAACAGGCGTAAAGGCGTTCGCTAGGTTAGCAAGTTAAAACAGATCACTAAGCTTAACAGATGATACTTTTAGTGTTAATAGAAGATTTTTTAAGGAATTTAGAGGCAATTGCTTAGCTTAAAATTTGTACTCAGAGATATCCCAAATCTATTTTAAAAACAAATATTTATTGTTTTTATTTTACACGAGCTCAAACGTGCCTGAAAAAAGCACATTTTTAGATTAGAAAAGTTGACGTATCTTAGACTTATCCAGTTGCGGCTTATACATGTCAAAGTTTGATGCTTGTTATCAAACTTTATCGAGTTTTGTTGGCCAGTATAATCACTGCACACTTGACGAGCTTCATCTGACTTTTGCTTACTTTTTCTATTAGAATTTCTAAATTTCTTTTACTTCGAACGTCTCTCCATGCGATTTTCATCAGCTCAATTAGTTCTATATAGAAATGTTTATTAAAAATATATATATCAAGAAAATATTTTATAAAATATTTGCTGAGTTGAAAATATGTGTCAAATCGTCATTTTTTCCACTTTCATTTGATTGAATTGAATTATAAAATATTTATTGTGCAGTTTGCATTATCAACATGGCAAATATGCAAATCAGCCAGGTGTAAAAGTGGATAAACATTGCCACACAAAAAAAAAAACACAGGTAAGAGTGCAAAGCCCGAAAGGGCCTGATTAGCAGATACCCTTTAAGCAGTAGAAGCCTGAATAAGTAAATTCAAGTTTGTAGGCTTTAGCTTACAAAAGCTATGAGACTTAACTAGCAGATACCCTGTAATGAACGAAAACCTAAATTTGAACTGCTCAATTATTAGTATACAGAAGATACCCTGTAACCAGCAGAAACTGAATAGCAGTTACTAACAGATACCCTAAAATGAGTGGAAGCTCAGTTAGAAATGGTACAAACTACGTTAGCAGCTATTATAAGTTGTAGAATATGCGTCATATCCTATTTTTATCGATATCCGATAGATTTCTATCGATTTCGTAGATAAACGGAAGATTGTAATTGTGTGAGGTCGTGAAGTAACTATTTATCTACAAAATCGATTAAAATCGATAATACTAATCGATAAACACTATACAAACTTCATGTTAATCAAGCATATTCCAGAGCTTAACTTAAAGACCCTAAGGACAACTACTCTAGGCACACAGACGGACAGACATACCTTTATCACCGTACGGTTACATACGCTGGCAAGCAAACAGAATACCCCTCTGTCAAGCCACTTTTGATGGCTTCAAGGTAAGGAAACTGGTAGAAACCGCAACAGCTACGAAAATGGTGACCATTCGCAAAGGTGCTCGGCATGCGGCTGCTACGCCAGGTGTTGGTCAACTCGAGGCGCTGCGGCGCAGAAATGGAACGGAATGGCATTGGACAGCAGCAGCGGCGGCACACAAGGGAGCGGCTAGCTGTGGATGAGCCCGCATCGGTTGTTGGCTGGCGCAGCATACTGGCATTAAATACGGACGAATTTTGCCGCAACACGAGCATACACGGCCTCAAGTACATCAACAGTCGCAAGCTGCACGCCGCGGACAGGTGAGGGCATCAAAGCCAAAAAAAAAAAAAAAAAAACAAAGAGAAAAATTAAGGAAGAAGAGAGCGAAGGTAAGCAAAAAGAGATAAATGCAGATTCTTCTTTGGGCTCGCACTGCTGGCGGTGTTGGGCTGCGCTGGTTTCCTAATGCAAGACGCCTTTGTCAAGTGGAACACGACGCCCGTGATAGTGGGCATCAATCCGGAGCCAACGTACATCACCAAGGAGCCCTTTCCAGCGCTCACCATATGCAATCTCAACCAGGCGCTGGCCACCAAAGCCGCCCAGCTGGCCAACGACTCGTCGCACTTTGCCATGCTGCAGGTGCTGTGCCATCGCAGGCCACGCACGCAGCTCACTCGCGGCAACAACAACTGGGAGCAACTGATCAGCCAAGTGAGTGCCGGCGCCACAACTTCAACTAATCGCAGCCAAGTTGAGCTTATGTTCTCTTGTTGCCAGCAGATCTCACAGCCATGTGACGCCATGGTCATCGGCTGTCGCTTCGGTGCCGTCGACTATCACTGCGAACGCATGTTCCAGCCGATCATCACCGACGAGGGTCTCTGCTGTGTCTTCAACATGCTTCACACGCGCTTCATGTACAAGCACAAGTGAGTTGAGAGCGTTGAGCCCTCTTGCTATCAGATACCCTGTAATCAGCAATAGATAGAAAATCCCACCTTATGCCTGTCACTTTGCTTAGCTCAGTCATAGCTCTCGAGTAGATCGGCCATTACTCTTCATTTCATAACTCACTATGTATTTTCTTGCAGTGTGCCGCTGACGCTGCGCAACGTGAGCGTATCGCAGGGCTATCGAGCAGTCAACTGGCATGCGGAGCTGGGCTACAGTCGCCGCCTGAAGAATGACTTTTATCCGCGCGCCTCTCTGGGCACCGGCGAATCGTTGGGCATGTCTCTGATGCTGAACGTTGAGGCTGATGCGTATTACTGTTCGTCCAGCAACAGCATCGGCTTCAAGATCGCACTGCACAGCCCGAACGAGTCGCCGAATGTGCGCGAAACGGGCGTTCTGCTCGGACCCGGACTGGAGACAAAGTTGCGCATTGAGCCGGCGAAAATAATGACGGAACTGAGCCTAAGGCATGTGCATCGCAAGTACAGGCACTGTCTGTTCCAGAACGAGGGCAATCTCAGCTACTTTGCGCACTATACGCAGCGCAACTGCGAAATGGAGTGCATGTCGCGGCTGATGTTGCAACGCTGCGGCTGCATCGCCTTCTATATGCCGCGCATCAATGGCAACGACACCGTCTGCAGCATCCGGGAGGCGCAGTGCGTGGAGAGCGTGCGACTGCACACAATTGGCCTGGTCGTCGAGTCCTGCCTGGACAGCTGTCTGCCCAGCTGCTTCGATCTCACCTACAATGCGATCGCCTATGCCACCAAAATCTCCTACAACGACTTTCGGCATGCCAACGCCCACTGGCGCAACCTTAGCCAGGCCTACGTGGAGCGGAACATAGCCGTTGTCAATTTGTACTACAAGGAGCACACGTTCCGTGCCAGCAAACAGACCGAGTTCATCGGCATATCCGATTTTTTGTGTGCGTAAAGGCAGCCCGAGGAAGTTTGCAAGTGTGTCGGCTGGCCGACTATGAAATACCCTTGCCAATTGAGAGGGGGTAGATGGGGTATATGTATATATGAAGAAGACATGTCCATGTCTAAGATCTTCGCGACTATGAAATATCCTTGCCAATTGAGAGGGGGTAGATGGGGTATATGTATATATGAAGAAGATATGTCCATGTCTAAGATTTTCGCGACTATGAAATACCCTTGCTGATGGGGTATATCGAATATATGTATATGAAAAAGATCCGATATCAAGAAGATTTTCAAGACTATCAAATACACTGTAAATTGATATAGGGTATATAGAATATGCATATATAAGTATATATAAAATATTCTTTCTAATTGATTTGGGGTATATAGTATATATATAAAAGAGATCTGATGTCTCCAACACATTAAAGACTGTGAAATACCCTTGTAAATTGATGTCGGTTATATAGTGTATATACATATGAAGGAAATCCGATGCCCCTGATTTTCAAGACTAAGAAATACCCTGGTAAGCTGATATGGGGTATATCGAATATATATACATACAGATATATGCAAGAAATCTGATGTCTCCCAGAGATTACAGTTTCAAGAATCAATCAAGCTGAACTTATTAACTAAAGTCTCCTTCCTTTTAGAGTATCTATAAACACGATCAACATTTCTATCAAGTGCCCAATGAATGAGCCCCCAAATCCCTACGAATCAGCCAATATAACCCATCTTATCAAACATAAATTCATTTCGCTTTACACAATTCCTAACCAAAGTCAAAGTACCCTCTTGGCTAGGGTATACAAACGCCGCACAGATTCAAAAGGAGAGAAAAAAAAAACTGAAACCACAATTGAAATTTCCTGTTCTTTTTTTTTTTTTTTGTCTGCATTCACAGCGAACGTTGGCGGTTTAATGGGCCTGTTTCTGGGCTTCAGTTTTCTGTCGATAGCCGAATGCGTGTATTTTGCCCTCATACGTCCGTGCCGAATTTGCGCACAGTTACGCCGACAGCGTTCGGTATCGGCCTTAGAACTGGGCAGAGGCAGAGGCAGCGGCGGCGGCAGAGGCAGAGGGCGAGCGACACCGCCAGTTGTAGTTCCAATTAAAAGAACCAAAGCGCACCTAAGTGCGTTGATGCCACAGCAGCAGTGGCAGCGCCAGCGGCAGCGGCAGCGACAGAGGCTGAGGCAGCGGCAACAACGCATTTCGCCCGCCAACTGGTACACGACGGAGCTGGGCCAGCAGCAATACAGTTTGGCTTAAAAGTACTTTAAACTTAGGTAAAGAATTGTCTATATATATATATATATATATATATATATGTTTATATTTGGACTTTATAATATATCCCAGTATCTGGTAACTAAATCATATTGGGGCAGAGCAAAGTTTGTGGGCCGTTCGTAGGCCATTGCAAATTGTTTCACCTCCTTTTTCACCTCATTATCGAAAATCTAAAGAGAGAAAAGATTTTAAAGTTAAATATATATATATATAAATCTATCTTAGTCTTAACTACAAAGACATGTACTAACATCGCTCTCTTTCATTTCCAGCAGCGTCGACAGCTCAAACTCGACTATGGGCAAGCTTTTGGTGATGAATCTGGCTGCGTTGGCTACTTCGGGTATCGCGTGCTTCTGCAGCAGCACCAGCTCCCAGAGCGAGCTTTTGAGCGCGCCCGCTTTGACCGGATCCAGTTCTGTTTCATCATAAGGATCCGCCATCTCAATAGCTGCAATTACAATTTATATTTATATTAATATTTGAATTGAACTTTGTTTAGATGTTGCACATCGCTTACCGCTGGCCGCACCCGTTGCACAAATGAGACGCTGCAAGCCTGTGTGCCGCAGCAATAGATTGCATATGAATCGTATCATTATGATGGCATCCTCCGTTGGACTCTTGAGGGCGAGCCGAGCCAAACGCTTGACAAAAGCGGCCACCAGATTTTCCGGCAAATGCGTTGACGTCAGAAATATATCGGCCAAATAGAACAGACGCGCTTTGTACTTATTGTAAAACATGCGCGGATAGAACATATTATATAGCTTCTGATAGACATCGGGATACGTTATGTTTTGCTGTTGCATCAGCGTGAAGATGCCTTGCAAGGCCAGCAGGGCAATGGGTCCATCTGCAAGGATAGATGAACGAAATTGAATTATATAGCATTGAAACAGGCAATCTGCAGCCTACCGAACTGATGCAGCGAGTCCATGAGAAAGTCTGTTAGCAAAATGGGGCTCTCCAAGTGTGGAAGTATGCGTTCCAAGAGCACCACGAGCACCTGACGATGCACCTTCTCGTCCACGCCGCTGCACGATTCAATGATGCCGTTCCAAGCCGTATTGAGGAGCTGGCGCGTTTGGTCGTAGTCAAAGCTTGACTCTGGTCCAATATGATATTGTTTGGCATTCAGCACAGTCTTGCCCAAGTCCAACACATTGACAATAGCCAAATAGTTAAACGCTAGATTTGGCGTGTCCACAAAACTTTTTGGCGCCAACTCCGGCAACAGTTCGTATGTCAACTGCAGCACGTCCAGGCAACGAGTGTATTTGCCGAACTCTGTCAGAGCTGCGGTTGGCGTTGTCTCCGTGTTGATCAGCGCCTCAAGAATGCTGCGCAGCCGGCCAACGGGCCACGCATTGGAGCTACTGTGCTTGGCTTCGGCTGCTATCAGCTGCATGCAGACCTTGATCGCAACGCCAGCTGCCTCCTTGGAGGCGCTGCCTACGTTGGCTAGCAATAAGGACCAAGCTTTGTTGTAGAGTATTTGATATTTCGCATTGGGCTCCTTTGCCTTAGCCTTAGCCTTAGCCTTAGCTTTTGTCTTTTTCTTTGTATTCTCGACAGCTAAAATGAGTTTGCGCTTGAGCAGATTCCTGAAGATCACCTCAAGCACGTGCATGACGCCAATGGCATTACTGTCAGGATTTTCCTGCAAAATTGTCATATTATACAATATTACCATTTAATTAGCTTTGTTTTACTTACTAAGAGGTAAACAATTTCCTTTAGATCTTTTGTGTTCCCATTGCTGGAGTTTAGGAAATCGTTGGCTCTTTGCTGTAGATCGGCTGGCACATTGGCACGTTTAACAGCCAGTTCCACACCCTTTTCATTAACTGATTTCTTTGTTAAATTGGTTTGTTTCATACTGCGCTATTTACCATTCGGTATTATTTACAAAAAAAAATAATAATAATAAAACGTGCGCGCAGTTGTAATGCTGCCAACTCGTTAAATTATTTATGCCGAATTTGTCCATAATTAGTACATTTTTGGCACTGCTTAGCACATGTGTGCGTATGTATGTGCATACGCTTAAATAATAATTTTGAGCAGTTGATTTGACTTTAATTGTGCACAATCATCAATAAACCAACATGAATGTCAGTGCAGACTTTAAGCCTGTGATCACGCGCGCTGCGCTTGCATTGAAGAAAACAACGAATGACAGTGAATTTAAGGCTTTGGTATTCCAGGAGCCACAAGCGACATTCACAACAAACAAACCGGAGAAACCAACAACAGGCAATGGCAGGGGAAAAGCAACAGATGTTGGCAAGCAAAAGAAGGCGGATGACAATGAATTTGACATTAAGAAAGCACGGCAGGAGGTGCTCAACTTTGCCATATCTAATCAACGGACGCTCAAGAACAAGCGAAAAATGGAAATATTTCAACTGATCAAGCTTGGCGCCAAACCACCAAAAAAGGCATACAAAAACTACAAGGAACTCAAGGCGGAGCGCAAGCGTTTGCAGGATACACGAGACGAGCGCAAGAAATTCCATCAGTTGGGCAAAAATCAAACGGGCGCCGCGAGCGTCAAATGCAACAAGAAAACGAAGGAAAAACGGCGAGCGCCTGTTGCTAATATAAGTCAGCACTATGGCAAAGCGGAGCCAAAGTTCAAAAAACGAAAATAAATCATTTGGAACCATATTAATGGCTTTTCAATTCTAATGGGGAAATTTGGAATGTTGTAAACAAAATAATGCACATATTTATACATATGTATGTGTGCGAGTACGTATGAAATGGTGTTCGCTGATTATTACAACTATTTGGCAACGCCACGAGCTCAGAGCTGCCAATCTTTTATAAATCATCATCTGTTTTTGTTGTTTTTTTTTGCACTTGATATTTGTCAGTTGTGCGATTACGTGAATTCTGTTGGGAAGCATTGGTGTCTAATTTGCCATCAAAATGAACGCAGCCCCACGCGCCGCCCTCAACCAACTGCTGCGACGCGGCTATAGCCAAGCTGCTAAAGGTACAGGCGCCTCAAGACCCACACCAAGCAGCGGCAGCAGAGTCGCCGCTACACCTGGAGCGGCAGCAGCAGCTCCCGCTAAAACAGTAACAGGACTAAGCAGCGCCTGTGTAAGGCCCACATCGACACCCGTGGGTCCCGGAGCATCACCAACCAGCGGCTACAAAGTTCCCGAATATTTCTGTTTCAATCGGTTCAGCTATGCTGAGGCTGAGGTCGAAATGGCCAAATACCGTTGCCCACAGCCCTCTGCATTGAATAAAAACTAAAACACTGTAATTAATGTGCAAGCAGCCATAAAAAGAAATGTTATTAATTCAAATACATATATAATAAACGATGATATGAAAATATGTATATACACGAGAATAGAACCAAACAAGACACATACAGACGCACATATACGTATAAGTATATATACATATATGTGTATGTATAAATATAGCGACATATATATACATACATGCGTAGATATGTATTATGAAATCAAAATGTATGCATGTGTGTATATATATTGGGCATGCCCACCTGTTACACTAGGTTGGCAGCCCAACACATTTCGGCATCAGTTGGCAGTGCTCGCTTCTTTTATTTTTGCACTCGCTCTCTCCTCTTTCACTTCTATTTCTCTTCACAATTTCATGGCGAGTGGCAGTGCTGTGGTGTTCTGGTTAATCGACATCGAAAATATTGAGCGCGGGAAGTGATATTACAAGAGTTTTTGCATCCAATTTGTCAATGCAAAAATCAGCACCAAGTAAAATATAATTTTTTTATTTAATTTGTGTGAAAAACTAAGTGAATTAAAGCTCAACATAAACGATTATAAAAAAAAAAAAACAAAACTACAATTTGTTGCACGGCGCAAGCCACGGGGTAGCAGCTCTGTTTGTGCGTGTATGTGTGGTACAGTTGGGTAGAAAAACATTGCTGGCCTGGCAGCGCCGCACAAATTTCTGAGCTCCCGAGCAAAAGTAAAAAAAGCAAATTATCTATACAAAACAAAAATACACAGCGACATTGGAAAATTCGGTGAACACTAATTTCTAAGAAAGACTACGCAAATACAAACATTTAACTGCAAATATAAAAATGTATGGCGTTGCCAATTTGCTGTTATTATTCAGAAACAGGGACGTCTTGTTAAACGCAATCGAAAACGCAGTGCAGTGAAAGTGTGCGAAACAGAAATCACGAAAGTCGCTTATGAAAAGAAAACCCGAAAAATGCAAAATCCATTGAATGTAAGTGCAAGATGATTATAAATTGCAGCAGCTTCAAATAAAAATTAATGCTGTTTTATTTAAATGCAACAATAGGCATATACACACATATGTGCGTGTGTATGTAGATATATATTAATATTAGATATATGTATGCGTATGTACATACTACTGGCGCGCAAAAATCAACGTAGTTGCTAATAGAGCACCAAAAATGACAAAAAAAAAAATGGGCGCCAGAGTTGTCGCACAATCAGTATAGTGAGGAGCATGTGATGCGATATTTCTGCACGAAATGAGCACGAGCCAATAAAACATATCAATTTAATAATTAACATTATAAGAATTGAATGCAATATTGAAGGCATTCAAAAGTAAAAAGATTTATTTGAAATATATTTATATATGTATACATATTTTTTTATTATTATTATTATGCTTAATATATAAAATGATGAACATATTTAAATGCATTGACGAAGCGACGAGACGGTCATCTCTAATTAGAGCTGCCCGTGTTGCCACTACAGTGGATTTCAAGTTTTGTTTTGATTTTTTTTTTGTTTGTTATTTTCTTGCCTATTTGCGATTACAAATAGTTTACACGAATTTTAATCAATTGCAGTGACTTCTGAAAAATGCGAGCTGGAAAAAAAACGGAAGCTGCGATAGGAAAGACTCGACCGTGCATAGTATACGTAAAAAACCTAAAGGAATCTGAAGCTAGCGAAATAATCAACTCATCGACAACATCCGGTAAACATACGAAACCAGTGCGCATTGCCGCCATCGCCGCCGCCGCTAAAATACCTACAAGGCGAACAATTAAGGACAAGGAATTGGATCAGCTAGAACGTGAGACAACACGAGCGACACGCACCTCCAAACGAGCATCGACGATTACAAACGTTGAGTTGCTTCCAATCAAAAACAAAACAATTGTAAGCACTCCAACAGCAATTGCGACACGCACACGCAACACCAAAGCCGACGAACCAGCGACAGTGCCAAGGGCAGCGGCAACAGCAGCAGCAGCAAAGACGGCAAAACAACTGATCAAGCCAGTGGCATCAGCATTGACCAAACGGCGCAACACAGCGCTAATATTACCCGTGGTCCGAGCGTGCACACCGCTTAGCAAGCGGCGTGACACGATAATACAAGAACAGATCGTTTGCGAACCGAAAGCTAAAATGTACAAACAGTCCAAGTTGGCCGCCACGGCAGTGGCCACGCCGCCGCCAACGATTGCGGCAAGCCGTTCGCGTCGCTCCATCAAACCGAATCCGAAGTATGCCAGCGACGATATGGTAACGCCAAAGTATGTGGCCGCACTGGCCAGCGAGAATCAAAACAAGCGATCGGTCAAGCATCTATTTGCCGATGATGACGACGAGGATGAGGATTTGCGCGATCTGATCGAGGAGGACAATGATGATGAACTGACCGATGCGGCATTCAATCCGCAACTGCACAAATCCGATGATGATGACGATATCAGTGAGCGCGACTTCGAGGAGCAGCTGCGACGTGAAAAGGTGCCACCGAAACGTGGACGTGGACGTCCACCGAAATCGGCCAGCGCAGCGAATGCCAGTCTATCCCAAGTGGGACGTGGCGGTGCCACACACTTGCAGCAGCTGCGTCGCACAATGGCGCCCAATTTGGCGCGATCGCACGTTAAGGTAATGGCCTCGCCGGCCGTGGGCAACAAACGCAAGCTCGAGGATAGCAATGATGCTCCCATTGCACGCAAGCGCATGACCACCGACTGGCCGGTCATCAATGGCAGCACATCTGTGGCCAAAACGAGTGCTATTACGCTGTCCAGCAGCCAGACCAAGCCAAAGGTCGGTGTGGGCAGCAACAGCGGCGGCGGTGGCGGTGGCGGTGGCGGTGGTGGCGGCGGCGGCGGCTTACGCATGGTGCAATCAACAAGCGCCAAACCGCGGCCAGCATCCAACTTCAAGATGGCATCGGCCGCAGGAGGTGCACGTAATGCTGGCCCAGCTCAAGTGGTTCGTACGGGCACCGTGGGTCGCCCGCCCGGTTCGACCAATGCGCTCAAAGTGCAAAAGGCAGCAGCAGCAGCAGCAGCAGCTGCGGCCGCGGCCGCCTCAGCTATGAAATCAACAGAAACCGACGATGTGCCCACATTCACAATTGTCAACATTGACGACATTATAAACCAGGATGATGTGCTCATAACACGCTCCTCTTCCAACAGCAGCGGTGGCGGCGGCGGCGGCAGCAGCAAGAAGTTGTTGACTGCCGCGCGGAACAATAACAATTCGCGCACAAATCAATCCACTTCCTCCCCCATCACAGCAATCGGCAGCAGCAGCAGCAGCAGCCGGAATAGCAGCGGCGGCAGCAGCAGCATGCCAGGCGCTAATTTGGCCAATAAACGGCTCAAGGCAAGTACAGGCATTGGTACAGGAACTGGAGCGAGTGTAAAGCATCCATTGACGATTAATCATAATAAACAGACGTCGCTGGTCGTCTCTGTGGGTCAGGCGAAGCCGCGACCGCGCATCCTTAATGCCGAAATGGGCAAAAAGACGCAGCCAATGATGAAGCCGCTGATGAGCATGGGCAAGGAGCTGTGCCCCATGACCGATGGCGATAATACCGAGGATGAGGACATGGCCAATGATCTGACTGACGATGACATCACCATATCACCGCCTGCACCAGCAGCAGCAGCAACAAATCAATCGCGTCTATTGCGTCGTGTACAGACTACAAAATGGATGCCCAATCGACGACATGTCCTATCGGCGACAGCATCGACAAATGCCAGCAACAATCAAAGACATCAACAACAGCAGCAGCAACAGCATCAGCATCAGCATCTAGCCCCGGGCACAGATCGCAAGCTGACCAAATTGCTGGGCGAAAGCAGCGACGATGATGTCTTCAAGAAGCCAGCCAGTCCATCAACATCGACGCCATCGCAGCGTCGCTACAAGGAGAATACAGCGGATGAGGATGTAGCCGTGGCTACAACCGAACCAGAGCCCGAGGTCAAACAGCCCAAATACTTTCCACCGGAGACAACCACATATTGTGAGGAGGATGGTAGGATTGTCAAGAAGATAACCTGCTATGAGACCTGGCATGTGATCAGCACGCCCAAAGAGCCATCGAACAAGACACGCCAGCAACGCACCTGCCTCGAACTGGCCCTGGTCAAGCTGGCCAATGTGGCATCACGCATCAAGTTCCCATCCAGCAAATGGACCAGCAAAGTGACCCTCTACAAGCTGTCGCCGTCGCTCATGCAGCGCCAGACAATGACCATATTCACCGGTGATCTAAAGAGCTACAATATACCCGAAGAAGAACGCCACAAATATCAGCCATCGTGCGTGCTCTTCCGTCGCTCCGTGCTCGATCGGAGCAAATGCCGTGTACCCTTCGATCGTGCCATCATCTTCAAGAACAAATGCTTCTATGCCAACATTGAGGGCAAACATGTGAACCTGTTGGGTGCCCCGGAGGTGGTTAGCACCATTAAAGATGTCGAGGTACTAATCGATATTGTTGACTCGCTGACCCTTTCCAGCAATCTCGTTGAAATGGTCACGTCCAAGTAGTAAGCACCGCTGGCCTGGCCTCAGCCGAGGATGATAACTGCATACTCCCGTATGTATGTATGTTAGCTAAGGATGCAACAAGTACATGCATACACACACACACACACACATACATATATATATATATACAGATATATATATATAAAAATATTCTATTTTTTTGGATTATCTATAATCTATTTTTTTTATTCGATTTAAATTAGTTGTAATAGTTACTTTAGCGTAATAGTTACTTTAGCCGCTCGTTATATCTACATAAATGTAATAAAAAAAGAAAAAAACAGCAAAAAAAGGATTTAAAGGTAAAAACTTCACTAACGGAACCCGCAAATCTATATAGATATAAATATATATATATACATATATATATATGTATATAGCTATTGGAAACTGTTTCAAAACTCTGAATGAGAATGCCGCTTGGACGAACGACTTTCGGTGTGAAAGCTATAATTTTAACATAATTTTAAACATATATATATATATATACATATATATAGATATCTCTATATATATAGTCGTAAATATAATTTTGAATGAGAAATAATATCACTTTTTAATTTGCAAATATTAATATAAAGTTTTAGTTGATTAATACTTTATGTAACAAAATAACCATTATACACCCAAAAGGCCGGTGTAATATAATAGTAATAATATTAATAATAATAATAATATAATGATAATGATAATATTAATTTTATTTCTATGTAAAGTGAGGAGAATGAATGTGTAATCAATAAAATATTTAATTTTTACTTCTATGTAAAGCGATGAAAAGGGCGTAATCAATAAAATGATTTAATTTTATTATGTAAAAAAAAAAAAAAAAAATATTTGAATATTTTCGTTAAAATTGATTTCAATATTTTTTTTCTTTTCAAATTTGAAACTGTTTATAATTTTTGTGACCATTTGCTAATTAAACAAAATATTAAATACCCAAAAAGAAGTTTTTTATTCAATTAAATAAAGCTAAAATTTGTCAGCTTTAAACACAAAGAAAAATATGAATTGAATTCCACCTGAAATAAATAAATTGCGGCCAGTGTGTACACAGTTTGCATTAATTGCAGATTCATCGGGTCTTTATTTAGTCTTAAAAGCATATCATTGTACCAATAGACACACTCACATGCACACATAGCTACACAGCTAGCGGCTAAAAATATTTATGCAATGGGCATACACTTGTTACTACAAGTTATGATTTAAAAAAAATCGATAAGTACTGCATATGCACAAAACAATAAATAGATAGCTGACTTTCAACAGAAAGAGAATAAAATCAATGCACATATAGCCATTGTTCTTATGACTCTAGCCAAAACAAAGCATTTCATAGCATTAATTTGCTATTTGCTCAGCAATAAGCATATCGATAGCTATCGCACAGTTGCGATTTATCTTTTGTGCTTCTTTTTTTTTTTTTGTGGGTAAGCGTGGCAGCATCCCTGGTTCGATACGTGTATCGATATCAGTCTAGCGCTGTCAATTATTTACCTATATATATATATTTTGTCTCCCCAAGAATTATAAATTTAAACGCCCCAAAAAATAAAAAACAATTGTACACAATATTGCAAAGTGTACGAACGCGTGAAAAAAAGAAAGACGCATACAAATGCTCGCCAAACATTGATGAGCCGCACCAAACGCAGTGGAACGCCAAAAAAAAAAAATATACAAATGAAGGAGGCGGAGAGCTGCTGCGGCTCCATTGACAACCCAACCCAAAAAGCATAAGCGAGAGGAGTACATACATGTAAAAAGTAAAAAAAAAAATAGAAAGAAAGAACGAAAGGAAAAAAGCAAAAATTACACGACAATTTGAGCGAGTGCGTGCAGAGCGAAAAAGTGCAGACTATAAATATATATATATAAATATATAAATCAATTTGAAAGAGCTGAAAATCAAGCAACAATGGATACAGAGAGACCAAATAGCCAAGAGACAAAAGTCATTTATCATATTGACGATGAGAGCACACCGTATCTGGTTAAAATCCTAATACCATCCGCTCAAGTCACGCTCAAAGACTTTAAAATGGTGCTCAACAAACAGAACAACAATTACAAATATTTCTTTAAGTCAATGGACGCCGATTTTGGTGTGGTCAAAGAGGAAATTGCGGACGATGCCACAATACTGCCTTGCTTCAATGGACGCGTCGTCTCCTGGCTGGTATCCGCCGATGGCACCAATCAGTCGGACAATTGCTCTGAGCTGCCGCCCAGCGAATGTGAGATGCGTGTGCGTAGTCATTTAGCGCTGCAGCAGCAGCAACAGCAGCAGCAGCAACAACACCAACAGCAGCAACACCAACAACAACAGCAACACCAACAGCAGCAGCAACAGCTGCAGCAGCAGCAACAACAACAACAGCAACAACATAAGCTAGGACCATTGCAAATGCTGCAACCGCCGCCACTCACATATCAATCGGCCTCGGTGCTGTCCAGCGATTTGGACTCGACAAGCCTGTTTGGCACCGAATCGGAGCTAACATTGGACCGGGACATGACCGACTATAGCAGCGTGCAACGGCTGCAGGTGCGCAAGAAGCCGCAACGTCGCAAAAAGCGTGCGCCCAGCATGTCCCGCACGTCGTCATACAGCTCCATCACAGACTCGACCATGTCGCTGAACATAATCACCGTTTCGATCAACATGGAGGCGGTCAATTTTCTGGGCATATCCATTGTTGGGCAGTCGAATCGTGGCGGCGATGGCGGCATCTATGTGGGCAGCATCATGAAGGGCGGCGCTGTCGCTCTCGATGGCCGCATCGAGCCGGGCGACATGATCTTGCAGGTGAACGATGTTAACTTTGAGAATATGACCAATGATGAGGCGGTGCGTGTGCTGCGCGAGGTGGTACAGAAGCCGGGACCCATCAAATTGGTGGTGGCCAAATGTTGGGATCCAAATCCAAAGGGTTACTTTACCATACCGCGAACGGAGCCGGTGCGGCCAATCGATCCGGGCGCCTGGGTGGCGCACACACAGGCGCTAACCTCGCACGACAGTATTATGGCGGATATACCGGAGCCGATTAAGGAGCGGCTCGATCAGAACAATCTCGAGGAGATTGTCAAGGCCATGACAAAGCCGGATAGCGGGCTCGAGATACGCGATCGCATGTGGCTCAAGATCACCATACCAAATGCATTCATTGGCGCCGATGCGGTCAATTGGGTGCTGGAGAACGTCGAGGATGTGCAGGATCGCCGGGAGGCGCGTCGCATTGTCTCCGCGATGCTGCGCAACAATTATATTAAGCACACGGTCAACAAGCTGACCTTCTCCGAGCAGTGCTACTATGTGGTCAACGAGGAGCGCAATCCAAATATGCGTGCCAATATGCATCCGTTAGCGCATGCGTTGAGCCATGCCGATACGGAGAGCATCACCAGCGATATTGGGCCGCTGCCAAATCCGCCGATCTATATGCCATACTCGGCCACGTACAATCCAAGTCACGGCTATCAGCCGATACAGTACGGCATCGCCGAGCGCCACATCTCGTCCGGTTCGAGCAGTTCCGATGTGCTCACCAGCAAGGATATATCCGCATCGCAAAGCGACATCACCTCTGTCATACATCAGACCAATCAGCTGACCATCGCTGCCCATGGCTCCAACAAATCGTCGGGCTCATCGAATCGTGGCGGCGGTGGCGGTGGCGGCGGCGGCGGTGGCGGTGGCAATACCAACGATCAGGACGTATCCGTATTTAATTACGTATTGTAGAAATTTTTTGCAATGAAATTGTGTGTTTATTATTAATTAATTAATTAATATAATTATTCTTTTTATACATATACGAGTATACAACAAAACAAACAAACAATATAATATGTATATTTATAAGTCATGCTGATAATGATGATAATGATGATGATGAGGATGATGATGAGGATGAGGATGATGATGAAGATGCGGACGGATAATACAATGGATACAGTGTCAACTAAAAATTAGTTCGAATCGCGCTTGCTGTGGCTGCGCTCGCGCGGCCCGCAAGCAAAATGACCGAACGTCGCAGGTTGGATGAATGTAAGCCAGTTAAATGAGTATAAGAATGAGATGATAATTTTGAATAAAGTTCTAAGAATTTAGTAATCAAAAAACAAAACAAAAAAAAATAAAAAAATATAACAAATACTTTGGTGTCATTGTTCACTGTCGAGTTGCATGCGGTTGAGTAAATGGAAAATTTTATTTATAACTTTTTAACTGATTGTTAACTGATTTCCTTGAGGTTTTTAACCTATGAATATCTGGCTATACCTAAAGCCTGCATATAACATTATCTACTATATTTGCTTTCAATTCATCAAAGCCATGCAATTCAGACAAGAGCTTGCATTGAAATTTTACCCACACAATAAGAGTAATTGCAATTCAAATTGCGCGCCAAATTCGCAACCTTCCAACACTGCGCACACGCTGCAATCGATAAGTTATCAGTTATCGTTACAATACAACTTTTAGACAAACAAAATATGGCTGCAGAAGTGGAAACCTCTGCCGCGGCTGATAAAACTTCGGCAAATGCTGAAGAATTGGAGAATTATTATTTAATGCTCGAATCGGGCAATATACCAGAACTGCAATGGCAATTTCCAGGACGACGTGCGCCCTCACCGGACGCCAATAATGTCGGTGGCAACAGTAAAGAACTGGAAGCTGCGGCCGAAACAGTGGAACAAGAGTAAGTCCAATGCGAATCACACACGAGTCCACGAAGTCTAATTAGTTATTTACGATCAATTGCAGGCCACAGAAGGCAAACGATTTTGATTTCAGTGACGATGTGGCACCCACTCAATTGCGCGTACGTACCCAAACGTCAACGCCAAAATCTGCTAAGAAGAAGACGGCCAACTTTGCCGGCGTTATGGAGACGCTGAAGAAGAAGAAGACTGAGGGCTCCTAGCACACAATAACGCTGCTAGTAAGACGATAACGGATTATGTAGATATGTATATAGAGCCTAAATAACTGAAAATGCACTATGTCAGAGAGAACTTATTGCTATATTGTATATGATATATTATATACATTAAGTACCGTAATAATTCCAATTATCAATTGATAAACTCCAAAGATTATCAGAATATTTATAAAGTAGAATTAAGTGCAAGTTTTCTATACAATTTATGAATTAACTGTATAATTAATGTGAATGATGCTCAATTGGAGCAGAGAATTGTTTTAAAAACGATAATTGTTCTATGCAATATGCATAGATATTTGACCATCTTTCAGTCGTATAAAATACATACATATGTTTCGCTGCCAATTTCCTGTTTCACCCTTGCCAATATATTCAATGTCTATCTCTTTCTCTTTCGTTTTTATGCGAAGGTAGGAGAAAAAGGCGTGGTACAAATCAGAATATAGTTATATATAGTTAAATATCTAAATTCTTTTTTAACTAAGACTAGAACTGAGCATACTTTTTGTTAGTAAAGCTAAAACTTTATGTATTTTAATCAGAATTGAGAAATGTTTTAATATATTTATAGATTGTATACCTTTACCTTTACATATGTCTGTATATACAAAATTTAATGATAGACATAATATTTGAAAAACGATTTGAAATGAGTATAAAGATTAACATGCATATATACACGCACTACTATTTTTATGAACTCAGCTGCTCAGTATTTGAGTCGCACTACTATTTTTATGAACACAGCTCTATATATGTATATAGATATATTCTCAATTTTAGACTATATTGATTAATAAAATATTTTGAAAACAATTTGAAAGGAATGTTAAGGCCAACATATATGTATATATTTATATGTATAATATATATATACGTATATCTGTCGCACTACTATTTTTATGAACACTGCTATATATATCTATATATATGTAAAAAAATCAACTATATTTTCAGCTAAGCTGAAATAGAATGTATTGCCTAAAATTTGTTGCCTTTCTATGTAATTCTCATAAATTGATGTAAGCTTTTCCAGTTATGATAATGTTAGTATCTATGTCTTGGTATTGATACTATTCATGGCTTATATAGTTATCACTAATTTACAAACTCGTTTTCTGTTTATATGACTACAAATGTTACACATGTATATCTATCTCCCTCTGCAATTCGTTTTCTCTTTCATTTTGCTGCATTCAGTCTATTTGAGACACTTGTCGCCCCTCTCTCTCTCTCTGACAGCAAAATAGAAGATTCGCTTTAATTTACTTGATCAATTCAATTTTATTGGTTTTAAATGGCATATATATATATATATATATATATATATATATATATATATATATATATATATATATATATATATATATAAAGTATGTTTGACCGCGTTGTCAATTGTTTTTTGTTGTTGTTTTTTTTTTTATACATAATATACATAAACATATACATTAACTATATGTGCACAGATATTTGTTGAGTAAATGTTACATAAAATACGTATATATATATTTGCTTGATTAGATTTAAACATATATAAGCGGGCGTAAATTCCACTTTTGTACATTTTTAATTATTTATACATACATATAATTATATATATAAATATTTCTATATATCAAGCTAAGCAAAATGTAACAATGTTGTCTAAATTGTATAACAAACTAAAATGAGAATCGTAGACTAAATGCTACTCAGAGAAATAGAAAATAGAAAATGTATGACAAAGACAAGACATCATTCGATGCAGGTGAGTTGATGCTGAAGTACAGTTAATTATATATATGTATATACATATATATATATGAATATCACTATATATATACATATAATATATATAATGATGATGATGATGATGATGTTTATTAATAATAATGAAACTTTGTTGCTGTAAAGCACGTGCGTCCGACGTTTTAAAAACGCCAATGTGTGTGTGTGTGTGTGTGTATGTGTGTGTGTATGTGTATAAGTATGTGTGTGTTTAAGTAGTTAAGATAAAAATAATAACAACTTAAAATGATAAAAAGAAAACATTAACAATGCAATGCTGCTGCTGCTGCTGCTGCTGTCATATCGAACACATCCTTTCCCAATATCTATAAACGATTTTTGGACCAGAATGGGGCACTTTCTTATGCACATCATTGATGTGCTGCTCATTGTATTATCTGCTCGTCCACCTCTGCTAACGGTTCATGTCATTCGCTCTCTAATGTTATGCTTCTATTTAGTTGTTGTGACGGTTGTAGCTGTTGCTGCTGCTGCTGCTGCTGCTGTTGTTGCTGCTGCTGTTGTTGCTGCTGCTGTTGCTGTTGTTGCTGCAGCTGCTGCTGACTGCCCGTTGAGGCAGCAATATTATCACCAGTTTCGCGCGTTATGATTTGTATAATTTGTTGAAATGATGGACGCGATTTGGGCGTTTCATGCCAACATGGACGCATCAACTCATTGTATACAAAGTCCGAGCATAGCTCCGGCTTAGGTAAACTGCAAAGCAACAACACATGCACACAGATGATTTGAGCTAAGAGTTTTTTTTTGTGATTTGTCTAGTGGCTTACCGTTCACCCTGTCGCAGACGATTTAGGAACTCTTCCTGCGTCAGATCGTGCCCCGGCAACAGATTTGGTATTTCGCCACGTGAGAACATTTCGAAAAGCGTTACGCCATAGCTCCACACATCCGAATACGATGAGAATTTGCAGGTTTCGATAGCTTCCGGCGAGTACCTGCAAGCGGCGGATATCAGTTAATTTGCCAAATGAAAGAATCTTTAAGCCACACACACACACACACACACACACACACACACCATTTAATTGGTATATCCCGCTGACTGATGCCGTAATAGTAGCCATCGGCATTGGCGAATTGCGCCAGGCCAAAATCGGAGATTTTCACGCATGAACGATCGACTAGAATGTTGCGGGCGGCCAGGTCGCGATGTATTAGACCCTTGCCCGATAAATAGTTCATGCCCTGCAAGCGATTGCTTTAATGAAATGATTTTCTTTTTAAATATTTGCGCTTTACTCACATGGGCTATGTCCAGGGCAAAGGTTAGTAGGCGGGCATTGGTGAGGCTGGGCTTGCGTGAACTCAAATACACAATGAACGAGCCAAATTCGAAGTATTCCATTATGATGCTCAGCGACTTTTCGGCCCAGTATTTGAATTTGACGACATTTGGATGGTCTAGCTTGCGCATGATGTCGATTTCGCGCAGAAAATCATTGGTGACCTGCACGGTTTTGAGCTTCTTAATGGCCACCTGCTCCTTGGGCCGATCCTTGTCGTGATATTCGAGCTCACCCCGGTAAACGGTGCCATAGTGTCCCTGGCCAATTTTGTGCTTCTCACGATAGATCACCTTGCAGTCGTACAATTGTATCACCAGCGGCAAATCATGCGAATTGGCAAAGAATTCACTGCTCAAGCCAACAGCGCCATTGCACAGCGTCAGACTGTCCGTGTCGGGTGAATGGTGTCGCCCATTGGCCATGCCATAGCCATAGCCATCCGAATAGTCAACTAAATGTCAAAGAAAAGTTTGCATATACATACATATATTAGTAAGTAGCTCTAGAAGCGATATCTTAGCAGAGACAGACAAGCATGAGTTATACTAGCAACTGTTGAGGTTGTCCAAGATATGTATATATATATATATATATATATATATATATATATATATATATATATATATATATATATATATATATATATATATATATATATATATATATATATATATATATATATATATATCATGGTCTTGATTGTGATATGTGCTTCTAGCAAGTAGTTCCTATGCCAGCTAACAATGTAAGCTAAGCTACAGCATATATTGTCGTTTACTTTCTCATTCACTCAGCTCTATCTATATATTATATTATACTCTGCATCAGCACCTCTCACATCAGCCTAATCTATTAGCTTAAATATATAAAGCCTTATACTCTATGCCACCTGCTGACTGTAATAGACACTTCAAGCCTTATCATACACACACACACACACATGTTATCATTTTGTAATCGGCCTGGCACTTACACGACTCCATTTCTGTGTCAGGCACATCGTAGTTGCGTTGCAAACGATTCTTAACAGTATTTAGCCGTGTGAATATATCGTGATGACTGAATCGCTTATCCGGATCATCGCTCCAGCCATCCATAATGGTATTGTACATTTCCGGCGGACAGCAGCGCTGATCCAGTGGCGCCAATATGCCACCGTCAATGGATCGATGCCGTATGAGATCACGCTGCTTCAGCTGATCCAATGCCAGCTGGCCACGCGAGAATATCTCATAGATGGTCGTAGCAAATGCCCACAGCTGTGTACTCGAGTCCTGTTTGGCGCCCTCCAAGTTATTGTAGTACTTGATCGGTATCCAAGGTGAGCTACATCAAAAACAATGTAATTGTTGTAAAAAACAACAATAAGTTTCGGGTTGATTATTGAAATTAAAGAGACTGGGCTGCTCACTCGGATTGCTTGTACGGGCGCGGATAGCCTGGATCGCTGATTTTGGCATCGAGTACATACTTCTCGGAGTTGTATTTGGTAACATACAAATTGGCGCAGCGTATATAGCTATGTATAATCTTATTATCCTCCAGATAGTGCATGCCGCGCACCAAGCCATGCATCACATCCAGCAGACAGTACATGCTTATATTCGGATTCATTTGCAGAAACTTATTGAGCGGTCCGTATTTGGAGTACTCCATGACCATGGTGTATGGCACCGACAGCGTTAGGCCGTACAATTTGATAAACTGCGGTGACTGTATCAGGCTCCAGGTATGTGCCAGCTGCATGAACTCCTCAAAGTTTGCATCGTACTTTAGCATTTTCATTGTGACGGGCACATCCTTGAACGAGCCCTGCTGTATCCAATCGCCGCGCATTGTGAACATCTTGTCATCATCGCTGTGATTAATCGAGTCTATATGGTACGCAGATGTGCAGAGTTAACGGTATTGAAATAGCCAATATCAAATGATAGATTCCAATATAGACAATATAGCCCTTACCTCGGTACCATTGTAGGTCAGTTTTTGGATTGAATATCTGTGGATTACGACGCTGTAATTCCGCTTCACTCAATTCCGCTTCAGTCTTTTTGGTTTTCAAATTTTTTGGCAAACAGAGCAACAGCAACGGCGGCTTATCATATTTCGATGCCGGTATGCGTATACGATCGGGACTATCCGTGTGTATGCATTGCGCCAGCTCCGACAGCTGATCGAAGTAGTGCTCGTTGCTCTTGTAGGCCAGCTTCCACTGTTTTTCCTTGCGTATTATCTTAAACGTTTCCGTCTGGCAGCGTTCATGATCGCTGTTCTTTGCCACGCTGCAAATGTATATATATACATAAATATTATTTTAGTCTAAAAATATCATTTGTATATATATATATATATATATGTGTGTGTGAGTGTGTGTGTACAGCTTACATTCTTGTATTGATATCAATATAGTATGTGTTATACTCTCGATCGCACTGCCGCACTATATAACTTCCGCACTTGTCGCCATTCTCGTGCAGTTTCATAAACGAGTAGCCACCGCCGATGGGTCCATGGCAATATAAACGATCCAATTCCTCCAGCGAGGGTGTCTTATACGATGGGCACAGGTCCTGCATCCACTTGACAGTCAATCTAAATAGACAACAAATTGGTTTTTAGAGTTTTTTTGTTGTTGTTCTAATTGCTACAGCTTGGTGGGTTACCTCATGTAAATGCCCAAATATGATATGAACGAGTTCATTTCATGTTCCGCCTCGAAACGCATGTGATAGCCTTTGGGAAAGCCAACGATTTCCAGCCGCACAAGCTGTTCGCTTTCCTTGTACAGCGAGAAAATGTCCTCGACAACGGCAACGAGACTCCACTGCGAATAAATCAAAAGAGGAGCAGACATTTGAAGCGGGAGGTCAAAATAATATGGGCTTAGGTTGATCGAACTGAATGCGAACGTGGGATAATTTGGACAAACAGATTGCTAAGAGATCAATATAACAATAATGCTGAGAATATTCTTATACTAAATGAACATTTCCAGGGTATCGTATCAATTGCAAATGATTGTTATATAAATCTGTTATATATATTATTATTATTATTTATATAACAATCAGTTCGTTTTAAACATGATAATGCTCTATCAGAAGTCTATGAAATTACATAGTATAAACAAGGCTTTGTGCTCAAAGTGAATGGGCTATATGCATGCAGCTCGTCCATAAATATATATATATATATATGTATATATATATATATATGAAATCGAATTGCTTTGATTAATTTAATTTAATTGATAGTGTCGTTTGTAATTCCATGGAAATGCCCAAGTGTCAAATGGAACGGCGATTACCCACCTTCAGCGTGGCCTCGGATGTAACGCGCGCCACCTTTAGGCCCGGCTCGGGTGAGTCATGATGCCAGAGTCTCACATAGACGGGTATCGAGTTGGGCAGCTGCTGATGTGATGATCTGTGCCGGCTCGGCTGCAACGGATGCTGTCGGCCGCGCAGTGTGTGCGTATCGCTGCCGCTATCGTTGCGCTGATTGCCCGGCCCGGTAATTGTGGTCGAGAGTGTCGTATTGGAGCCGGTGACTAGCGTTGCGGTTGATGTATGCCTTGAGCTGCCGATGCTGCCATTCGCGTGCATCGGCGGCTCCGTTGTCGATTCATTCGGAAAATACTCGACCGTCGCCTTAAACTGTTCCGTCAGATAGGTGGGCGCCAGATGGCATATTTGATGTACATAATGCCATTTCAGGCTATCAACATTTGGCGGATCGCTGCTCAGCCGACGAAATGTGCTGCGGATTTTGGAGCGGACAAAGATGCGATGCGCACGCCACAGGCTGCGCGGCAAATAGCTTTTGTATGCCTTCTCCACATCCTGGGCCATTAGCTGCTGTTCCTCCTTATCGATTAGCATGTCCATGACAGCCAGGCCCATAACCTTGTCCTTGTGCTCCGGATAGCGTATCTCATTGATCTCCTCGTGCAGCATATCATAGCGCATCTGATGGTACAAATACTTATGGCAATGCACATCAATTACCGGCAGCTGCCTGTCCAGCTCGGGCACACGGAAACGCATGCGAAAACAGTAGCGTACATTGCAATTGAGCAGCTCGCCCGGCAGCTGCCACTTGTGCTTCACTTTATCTGTGGCGGGCAGATCTTTGTTGTTGCTATGCTCACGTATGCCAAAGAGCAGCACCGCTGTGGGCAATATATCCATATGGCGGCACATTGTCGTACAGATCTCTTCGCAGTGGAGCGCTGGCGAGAACTTTTCGTAGTTGCCCTTGCGATAGTTGTAGACGTGGATGAGGCCATCGTTTTCAATATTTTGGCTTGAGCTGCCGCTCTGCAGTGATGCTGTTGCCAAACTGGCGCTATCCGCTAACGAGGCGCGTCCGCTGCTGCTGTCATCCATTGTTGCCATCGTCCGTGCACCAAAAGAGCAATAAGTTGAACAGCAGCAACAACAACGAGAACAACAACAACAACAACGGAAAACTCTTCGACCACCTCCCACCCGCCAACGCCTGCAGCTCACAGACGCTAGCTACGATCGCAGTTTGGCTACGAAAATATTTGATTATATTGCGGCTTTGTACAGGTGCAATAGCCACAGCACCAAAAAACCAAAAGCAACTTAAATCAAATATTTTTCTATTCTTTTTGATTTTCTCCTTTTCGCCTATTTATGGCTCAGCTGGTTTTTGCGTCGGTGCTTCATTAATATGCCGTTTAATTGTTATAATTTTCACGCACTTGCACTTTTTTCAAATTTTTAACTATCTACGTTGCGCAAAATATGTAAATACAACGGATGGGGGGGAAAAAAAAATAATATGCAGTATTAGCATTGATTGTTTTTGTCTAGTTATTTTCTTTGAAGCAAGTATCGATAACTTGTTGCAGACTGCGTTGCGTGATTTACAATAGTATTTGCTGTCAAGAATTCTGGCAACGCTGGCAGTTCTGTCAATTCTTTATATAACCTCAAAACTAAAAATTTCAAGTATCGGGCGAGAAGAGAAATAGTTTATTTTTGTTGTGTAAATATATTCACTGAAAACTTGACGAAAAGCCTTAACCAGCAATGTCCGACTTTGAGAACCTAGACGACAATGATAAGGAGCTGCAGGAGTTTCTTATGATTGAGAAACAAAAGGCACAGGTCAATGCGCAGGTAAATGAAATGATATTGCACGGCATTACATATGTAATAATAATTATAATAATAATATTTCGTACACAGATACATGAGTTCAATGAGATCTGCTGGGAGAAATGCATTGGTAAACCAAGCACCAAACTCGACCATGCCACAGAGACGTGCCTCAGCAACTGTGTCGAACGATTCATCGACACATCGCTGCTGATAACACAGCGCTTCGCGCAGATGCTGCAGAAGCAGAGCTCCGGCGGCATGTAGGCGTTTAGTCCCCAAAGAAAACGTTGTGTAGAGTAGAGCAACAGCAACAGCAACAACAGCATATGCATACACACGCGCTGGAATTGCAAACAATTTGTTTCTCCTTTTTGTTTGTGCTTTACACACGTTTTTTTTTTCCAACCAGTTTTCGAAAATTACCTTTGTAAGAAGTTTGATGTGCGTTTGGCGTTTCAGCCAAATTCTCTGGATAATGCGGTGCTAAATTTTAATTCTTGCTAGCCACAAAAACCTCCAAATTCTGAAAACCAAATAACGCAAACAAGACAAGGCAAGACATGAAGAAAGAAATAACTACAAAAAACAGTTTAATTAATTATTTTTTTGTTGTTGAAAAGATGAATGTTTGCTAAGTAAAAATAAACATTATAACAATGTTAGTTACTGCTAAGAACTTAACAATTTACTACTATGCCGGTTGCTTGGCCATAGTTTGCTCCTTTTTCAGCTGGCGATAGAGATCGACCATTTTGTTGCGCTCTCCCTCGAGCATGTTGCGTGTGGCAGCTGGCAGATCTTTGCGTTTGCCTTGCATTTGCAATTTCGTGGGCGCACCTTGAGTTGCGGTTTTCTTTTTACTACTCGTTGCAGGTGATTGCTGTGCAGCTGCCGTGGCAGTAGTCATCAGGGATCGCAGCAATAGATTTGATTTACGTCCCGGCCTGGGCACAGTCTCATCTTTGTTTGCCTTGCGCGGCAGCGTCTTCAGTGAGGGCGGCGCATGAACAATTTCACCAAATTTAAACACATCTCGCTTGTACTCCGACAGAGGAGCAGCCTGCAAATGAAAGTATATTCCATATATATATATATATATATATAGAATATAAATGTATAGCTGATTGGAAGCTCACCTCTTGTTGCACCTCTTCATCGGCTTCCTTGAAGGCGCGCTTTATCAGCTCCTTGCGCGTCTTAGCATCCATTGCGTTCTTGACCACGGCTGCTTTGGGTTTTCTGCGTCCATTTTTGAGATTGTGGCGTTCCTTTTGCTTTTGCTTGAGCAGCTCGTCGATTTCGTTCTTGGGCCGCTTTTGTAGCGTTATTTCGCCCGTTGTCGGATTGCGTATGACATTAACACCATATTTCGCCTCATATTGAGCTTCTTTGACTGATGCGCTGGTTATGCGGTTCACGCGTCGCAAATATTCCTCATCTGTTTCATTGTCGAACTGTTTGATTTTGCTTGATTTTTGGCTACTCGGAGTGTTGTTTCTCGTCGTCTTTTTGGTTTTTGTCTCCTTGGGTTTGTCTTCCTTGCCTATGTTGCCCACCTTAAACTTTTTACCCGCCTTGGCGGCCTCGACGATTTGTTTGAATTGCTTAAAATTGTGCGAAACGTACTGTTCATCGTTCTGCGTTGGCGGATTGTTGGTCACGTTGGCGAGCCTAAATGGATATACGAGATATGATTTCAACTGTATAAACAGTAGTTAAGTACATACTTTTTCTCTTTCTGTTCAATTTGCTTAAGCGGATCGCGTATTCCATGATGCTTGCGTACAGGTATTTTGCGTTTTCTCGCCATAACAACAAATGTGTCGGAGAATACAAATAGTGATGTTACTCGTGGTCACGTTTATACAAATTAGAAGCAACAGCTGATTTATCGGCCACATATCGAAAGTCGGCCATCGTAGAAGTAATTTATTGTATGTCAATTATTTGCGACATTTGTTATTGATTAATAAAAATGAAATTAATTAAAATGAATGAAATATTTTGAATGTAATTTTTAGTATCTGTTAAATAAAGACACCTAAATGATATTATTTAAAGTATATATCGACTATCGTGCAAATCATCGATATTGCATAATTGGTTGCTGTCAAACTAGTAGACCCGGCATGTTATCGAAGCGCTTATATCCAAGGACTGCATAATAATACATATTTACACACAATACATACCACATGCACCAATACGCATGTAAATGTATGCAATACATTTTTTTTCTTCTATCAATTTGTATCTTCACACAAATAGCCCCATGTACCCCATATGCATGTGCCAGTGTATGTGTGTGTGTGTGTTCAGTGCAATTGCCGTGTTCTCTGTCTGCACTGCATATGTATGAAACGCGCATGCGCCGAAATATGCGAGACAAGCAGAAAGACAGAGGCAGAGGCAGGCAAACAAGCAGCCACAGCCAGAGCCAGCAGCCCAAGTAACTAGCGAGCTTATAAGAGAGCAGAAAATCGTAATATATTCAACGTGCTTCATGCTGAACGCAAACAGTAATTTATTTATATTTAACATAAAATGCTCGAGGCCAGTGCCAAACAAATGTCCTTTTGATGTGTGAACGTGTATGTAAAACCAGATTGTGATTATTTATGTTTTTTTTTTTTTTTTTGGGTTTTTTTTACCAACTGATTGTGACAATAATATTTTTGATAAAAATTTCAAATGCAAAATTGCATTGACAACTGAATACGGAAAAATAGTGTGTGTACATATGTATGTACGTGCATACATACATCTGTACATATGCATGTGTGTGTGTGTGTGTACATTTGTTCAACGTGCGTGTTTTCTAGTTTTTTTTATGTTTTTATGTATAAGGATATACAAATTGTACAAGGGATGTTGTTTAAAAATGAATAGTGATGAGAAGCAAGCGAATAATCAAATACATAGTATGCCATACAGCTAGATGTACATACATACAATTACACACGCATTTACATACATACATATTTGCCCTCACATGCGTCTCTGTGTGTGTGTGTGTTTGTGTGTGAGTGTAGCGTGACAGCCGCAGCATCAGCTGCCCAGAGCATCAGTGAGCTCATAACGGTGCGCGAAAACGTCGAAAACTTACCTTTGTCCCAACATTTTGTTCGTGTGTGAAAAAAAAGTTGTTAGATATGTGCATAAGCGAATATTGAGTGAAAAAACAGAAGTTGTTGGATATGTGCATAAGCGAACATTGATTACATCTATGTACATACACAACACACATGCAGACACACACACACACACACAAGCATTAACAGTTAGTTATGTATATGTAACATCAAAGTATGCTATGAAAAATTATCGAACATAATATCTTACATACATCAACTATGTTTTACATACATACATATCCTAATTAAATACATAACAAATGAAAAAAAAAACATTTGAGAAGATTTCTGCCATAATCGAGCATAATTTTTAATAAAATGAAAAAATAAATGAACAAAATTAGTATAAAAATAAAATAAATGCCATAAGTGCATGCAAGCATAATACAAAACATTAATGACACAAGCACATGTATGTATGTACATACATACATACATACAGCTGTAGTTGGCGGCAAATGCGGCAAAAATGTTGCTGGCACAAATTTGTTTAATAATAAAACTAAGACGAAAACTTGTAAATACATACATACATACATACACATATTCGTCTGCTCAACGTGTGCGCTGCGATAAATATTTTGCCTAAACATAAATATGTACATATATACATACTTACCTACATATGTATGTATGTACATGGCTATGTACATTCGTATGTCTGTGTGTATGTACGCTTCATCTAAAAATATCGTACATAAATTCAAATGAATAAATCTTGCTTTCATGTATAATTGCAATTGGTTTGTGTATAAGAATTACATTTTTTTTCTTCTCATCTATACATATGTACGTACATAGTTCGCATTCATATAGAATATGGCTGTCAGCTAGCTAACTGTAAATCAAATTTCAAACGAACGTGCCTCAAGGTCATCGCATAAATTTATCGGTTTATGTACGCAGCTTTCAAATAATCGAAATGGTAATCGAATGTGTGCATACATACATACAATACATAGAGACGTACATACTATCATGTAAATACTTACTGAGCTACTTTTTTATAGCATACTTTAATGAGCTCGCCTTGGCTTGCTACTGTGCGAGCGAGATAGCCAGCGAGCGAGCTAGCGACCGCACGTGTGTAACCTACATACATGTGTGTGTGTGAGTGTGAGATGGGTGCTTGCGTATGTAAATTTGTGTACGCACATCACAGTTGCGATAATTACGCACCCGACTATATGTGACATGCCTGCACCACTTGTGTTGTGCAATTTGTCTTGAACACCTATAAATATGTATGTCTGCTTATTAAAAGCATTCCATTGCCGCATATTAATCATACGCCACGTGTAAT
>JAWNON010000004.1:1150000-1177500 GCA_035045945.1 Drosophila anceps | reverse complement strand
GTGTTGCCAGGTGAGCGGTTAACCGGACGGCTTACCGCGGCGGTATGGGCTGCGGGGCTCAGGCACTAATTTTGCTTTCTGTTATTTATTTTATTTTATTTTTTTTAAGTCAATCTTTATTGATTTATTGAACTAGTGTCGCACTCACACAGAAATCGTGTAGATGGCAGATGGTAGATGGTTTATTTGGATGGGCATTATAAGGCAGTACGGCAACGTCTCCGCACAGAGCAAGTGCTGACGGAACACTTGACTTGACGGGACGTGACTTGACTTGACTCGAGTCGACTTGGCTTGGCTTGGCTTGTCTTGTCTTGTGTTGTAAGAAATGGACTCGGATACGGATTCGGATAGGGAAAAGAGCAGCGATCCCAATGAGGAGCTGCTGAGCAGCGATGATAAAACATTTCATGATGATGACGACGATGATGACGATGATGATGATGATGATGAGGAGGATTCATCAGATCTGATCGATCCAATTAGACGAATCGATGCAGAACAAGTGCAATCAACAGCCGAGCAGCTGCTGGTGGTGCTCATGCAAGCGGAAGCCATAGAAATGCAACAACAGCAGCAGCAACAACAGCAGCAGCAACAAATCGATGTCGAGGTGGATGTCGATGGCGCTGTCGATGTGGCTGACATGTCTGCGGCAACAGCATTGGAACAACAAACAGCCACGGCTGAGCCAACTGGCCAGGGTGTGCCCGCCGAGCCGCTGATTGCCAAGTATAGCGAAAGTGTGCGCGAGTCTGTGGAATGTTTTTACTCGGCCCAGGATCTGCTGGAGTATGGTCACATGTTGTCCTCGTCGACGGCGGAGCAGCGCACGCCGGATGTGGAGTCTGGCTATTTCGATAAGTCCGAGAGTGACGATGTCTCGCGCGAAGATTTCGAAGCGCAAAGCTGCAGCTTGCGTCGACCCAAAGGCGCGAATACGCTGCCAATTCCCTCCAGCCAAGAATTGGCATCCACGACGAGCAGCTCGGAGAGTTTGCGCATTGAGCTGAATCGCTTTTGCAGCTCCATTGAAGCTTTCGAGCTGCAGCAGCAACAGCAACAGCAACAGCAGCAACAACAGCAGCAACAGCAGGCGCAGCAGCCGCAGCAGCAGCAGTTGCTCTTGAAGGCAGCGCCCGTAGCTGGAGAGGATTTGGCGATGGACGAACGTTTCCTTGACACACAAAGTGAGCCATATGTTATGCAGGTGTTTAGCCTAGGTAAATTGAATGCTTGGCCAAACAGACAAAGCTCTAGCATATAGTCTATAGGCGAAGCAGCAATATTTCACCTATTTTCCGCCAGAGTTGGTGAAATTGCAATCAGAATGGGAAATGTTTAAGAAATATATAGAGAATTGGGAAATATTTAAGGAATAGCTATAGAAAAATGGCAAACTTTTGTTGACAACTTAGATCTAATTCACGCGTTTCAGCGGAATTCAAATCACATTTTCAACTGCAACTTTGTATACAATAGTTTATGTATATCGAAATGTTTATATAATTTGATATAGATATAGAATCAATATAGTCAATTTTGAACAGAAAACTATGTTAAACAATTGTAATACTCAAATTTCTTTCAACCTTTGCAGAAGCCCATCGAGCACTCGAACTGCTCGAGGATTATCATGCGCGTCTCTCGGAGCCACAGGATCGTGCGCTGCGTATTGCCATCGAACGTGTGATTCGTATCTTTAAGTCTCGCCTCTTTCAAGCGCTGCTAGGTGAGTATCAGAAGCGAGATATTGAGATGTATGTATATATATATAGTATATATATATATGTATGTATGTATGTATGTATATACATATGTATATAGCTATGTTCATAAAAATAGTAGTGCGACTGAAATGTTGCACAGCAAAATTGGAAGCATTGGAACATATAGTTTATTCCGCTTTGCCACGCCTTCAAGAGGCCCATATGTATATAATTTTTGGTATATCAATAGAGGAGGCCAACAGAGAGCTGTTCATGAAGTGTTAGGCTTCTAACTGTAAAGCTGTAGACGGTACAGTTGATACAGTGAATAGTATACAGCTGTGTTCATAAAAATAGTAGTGCTGGGCAGTGAAATGTTGTGATAAATAAAGTATATAGAAAATTATAGAGATAGAAAACAATTTCGAGTATTAAAACTAACATATTTATTTAAAAATATTCACAAAATTTTGCCATCCAACATTTCACTCGCACTACTATTTTTCTGAACACATTCAACATGAGCGATAGTTTTTGGAATAGAATCTCGTATATGGCTGATAAGCTATAGAGCTCCATTAAATAGGTCTAGCTATCTTTCTATCCATGTACAAAAGTAAAGTTCTCATTGCATAATTGCAGTATTATGCTTTTACCAGCTAACTTAACTTAAAGTTGCTTCTAGAATATCTTTAAATATTTGTTCAAGGCATGCTGATGAGCTGATAAGACGCAGTTCGCTCTTTGGCATTAGGTTTCATTCAAAACTACCAAATGCTGTGCGCCAGTTCTCTGGTATTTGTCTTTGTTGTTCTTCTTCTTCTTATTCATCAGCATTTTAAGCTGATTCAAGCGAAAAGAAGCGACGCAGCTCGTTAAATCGGATCCATAACTTGATACACACTTGAGTCGAGCGCGGTTGCATAAACAAACGACTCGTCAACAGCCGCCAACTCAGCTCAACTCTTGGCTATATACAAAACAATGTATCTTGCAGGGGAGTCGGGATGGTTTTGCTATATGCTATATAGCCAGAGTTATACATATGCATTCCGCTTCCTCACATTGTCACGTCCATAGAGAGAGGGAGAGAGAGAGAGAGAGAGAGAGAGAGCTGTGGATATTGACGTGTGCAGGAAATTAAATGGACGCATTCACATTTTTACATTTAGGCCACTTGACTTTGGGCTTATTGATGAGCTGGGCGTGGCGTCGCCCCCCACCACCAAGCGCACACTGAGTGAACCACGAACCGACCCACCGAGGCTTGACCTAAAAACTTTTTATATGCCCAGCAACTGACAATATTATTGCCCACCTACGCCAAGGCGATAGACAAAATTCAAATCGAGCACAAGGAAAACGCTGTTTTAGTGTTCTTGCTGCAAATACCCTGTAAAGCAGATTAATCTATACAAGTGTGCTATAGAATTAGTTTTCTTATAGAGGACTTCAGTTTGATGTAGATTTTTATCGGTATAACACTTGACTTCCCTGTAGATACCCTGTAAAATTGATTAATATTAAAATGTTGCTATAGAATTTGTTTTCTTATAGAGAATTTGATATAAGTGTAAAGCGTTGTGTATACGACTTCCAGGAAGATCCTATAGATACCCTGTAAAGTTGGGTAGCATAAAAAAGTTGTTTAAGAATTAATTTTTGTTATAAAGGTTTCAAAAATATATATAGAACTTTTTGTATAAGATCAGAACTACCCTGTAGATTCCCTGTGAAGCTGATTAGCATTTATATTTTTGCGATAGAATTGTTTTCTTATAGAGAATTTGAATTTTATGTAGAATTTTTTGTATAATAATTCCAAAATTGTTCTATAGATACCCTGTAAAGTAGACAATATATGCTTTTTGCTTTTTGTGACACCCAATTTGAAATTGATCTAAAACTTTATTCTTAAGACTACCAAGACTGCTCTATAGATACCCTGTAAAGTAGACTCTCAACTATTGAGCAGGGTTTCTTATAAATAGTCTGGAATTTTTATCGAATATTTTTCCAACACTTCCAAATGATTCTGTAAAATACACTATAACTAAAAACTACTCTCTAGATACCCTGTAAAGCAGACTCTCCAAACAATAGGATCAGTTTTCTGATTTTGAAATTTCTGATTTGGAAATATATGTAAAATATTGTATTATTTCTGCTATAAGATTGTAAGACTAAACTACCCTATATACCCTGTAAAGTAAACTATCTAAGGTGCAAAATGAGTTTGTCTTCTGCATGTCTCTATAAGTCGAATAACATGTGAGATGAGTTTATGTACGAGTTCAGAAACTGACCTGTATATACCCTGTAAAGCAGCCTAAAACAGGGATTTTTCTATAAAATACGTTTTTCTATAAACAGTTTCAAGTGTAATCATAAAGATCTAATAGCTATATCTATATTTATATAATACGATATAATATTATTATTATTATTATAATTGTTTATCTCTTACAGATATACAAGAATTCTATGAATTGACATTATTGGATGACTCAAAGAGCATACAACAAAAGACCGCCGAAACCTTGCAAATTGCGACCAAATGGGAAAAGGATGGCCAAGCGACAAAGATTGCCGATGTAAGTAGAGAATGAGTTGACTATATGATATATTTAACTGTTGTGTTCTTAGATCAATAGACTGATCGTTGTAACTAAACTCTGTGTCGTAGTCGTTGATTGAGCTCAAAAGCTGTGCTATAATACGATTATAGTACTCTGTGGAAAGTTTGATTTTCCAGCTCAAGCTTAATATTATTGTAGTTCTTAGATTTATATATGTATATATATTTTGTATATATCTGTATGTGTTGTCTCGTATTTAGTCATAGGTAAGCTCTCTATATAGTTATAGCAGAGTGCGTGTCTTAGAGTTTTGGATATCATTTTAGGTATACTTTTGGAATCATTTAAACATGTAATCATTTTTCGATCTATACTTATAATTTACATCCTTATATATATATATATATATATATATAGAAACGCCCGATCTACATATGTTTTCATGTTTTCATACTTTGTCTAGTCAACTTTAACATTTCGAACTCTATTCTCATGCTGCTCTCTCTTAATATCTCTCTCTCTCTCTCTCTATCTATCTCTCTCTCTCTCTCTCTCTCTCTCTTTTTCTGTCTGTATCTTTTATCTTTAATCTTCTATCTACTTAACCCACTATGCAGTTTATAAAAACTACCAATCTAAATCGCAATTGCGTCTATGAATTTAACAACGATGCCACAAATCCCAATCCAAGTTCAAATCTTAATCAAACGGTGAACGCGGCCGCGCATGCCGAGGCCTTGAGCAGAACATTTAAAAATGAATTGGAAGAGATTTTGGTAAGCGCATTAACTCATTAACATTAAACATAAATAACATTATCCATACAACTACAACTACAACTATTCATGCATACACACATATATAGTCATCATATTAATATCTATATCTATTGACAATCATGCAACACAAATGTCTATACATACATAACATATGCTGAGAGAAGGCACGCTGAGTATTTCTTAGCTTAAGCCATACATATATAGACATATAACTGGTAAAAATCAAATATATATATAGATTTAAGTTTATGTCTGACTTGGCTACGAATATTCTTGAAGCTATTTATCGAATGAGTATCAGGATAACAAGGATAAGAGTGCGTTAATAGGGAGTGCACGACTAGGAGTTGTCCGGAACGCAGCTCAAAGTTGCTATTCGCGCTACTATTTTTATGACCACAGCTGTATATATATATTATTATGATCAAAATACAAAGAAGAAACAAAATTTATGCTTTAAGTTAGATTTTTAATATGGATTATTCTCCACTAAATAGTTAAATATATCACAAAACTAACTAACTTTATGACAAAATTATCTAAAATGAAGCAGCAGATAAACTTTTATCTCTACACTCGCAGACAGACAAAACAAAATGTTATTCTGTTTAGCTTGTGTTTGAATGATGACTTTACTTTAACTAGTTTCAAATTGATTGATTGATGGCGAGGCGGAAGATCCGGGGGGGGGGGGGGAGATGGGCTGCTAATGGTGTTACTGCTACATGAATATTAACAGTTAAATATATGTATATTTATATATAACAGTATAACTTTATGTATAACAGCTTAGCAAACTGAAAGTTTTGTTTGCGTGCGTAAAAGAGCGTAAAGTTGAAATCGGTATGCTGCTCGCATGCAAAGCCACAGGCAAAGGCAAAGGAAGCGAACGCAAAGTTTTTGCTCAGGAAGTGCCCAACTAAGGCAAGTGTCAAAACGTTTGAGGCGGGTCACTTTTACAGGTTTTTACTGTAATACAAGCCCTGATTGCTTTTATCGCAACCTCTCACTGTCACCCACGCCCCCTCTCTCTCTCTCTCTCTCTCTCTCTCTCGCTCGCTCGTTTGCTGGCTCTGCTTAAGCTGTTTGTGTGGGTCTGTGTGTAGCCAAGCAACCGTTGGGTACACACCGACACCGACACCCACACACACACACACACACACACACACACACACACACCAACCCACCCACCCACACACACACTCATACTTACAGTTTTAAATTTGATAAGGACTTAACTGTTAGCGTCGTCTGTTTTGTATTTGCAACATGATTTGTGTTGACCCAGTCAGGGGCTGAATAACGGGAACATGTTGTACAAGTGGGTGGCTTGGGTGTTAGCGGAACGTTACGCTTGAGCTCGTGGCCCGGATTTGGGTTCGGTTTCGGGTTTGTCTTTTTAGTTCGCAGTCGTTTTGTCCTGCGCCGACGCGATGCTTTTGTTATTGCACAGGCGATATCCAGGCGAGAAGGTACGTATTGTGGCTGTTGACATGCGTAGTACGTTAACGTAAAACGTAAAAGTCAACGTAAGTCAAACGTGTGTACATATGCTAAAATTGTAAATTATGCCTAGGCGAATGTAGCGACAGCTTTTGCTGATTTTCCTATGACCTGATTGTCCACCGATAACTGATGCGTGTTTGTGTGTGGGTGGATGTATGCGTGTGTATGTGTGCGTGTGTGTGTGTGTGTGCAGGCATGTGTCTGTTCTCAAGGATGTGCTCGTGCAACAAATGCAATATCATCAATTGTTCAACAGCCGTGCTTAACGTATTAACTAGTACAAGGCGGCACATTGCTCAAACGCCCAATACAGACCTTTCTGCAAACCCCCTTCCCCTTCCCCCGCCCACTAACGACGTCTTTAGCTGTTGTTGTTGTTGCTGTTGCTGTTGTTGTTGCTGCTGCTGCTGCTGCTGTTGTTGCTGCTGCTGCTGGCGTTGGCGCTTCGTGCGTCGCGCGTGGCAGTAACAGCAGCGCTGTCGACGTGTCGAGTCGCACAACTTTCGCGTATCCGTCAACTGTCCCCGTCTCTGCTTGCTGTCTCCGCTTCCTGTGTTCCCGTCTCTGTTGTTTCGTCTTTCGGCCAACGTCTTCTTACTGCGCCCATCGTGTGCAAATTGCCCGGCATTTCAAACTTGGTTAGATTCGTCGATTTAACCACCTTGCCGCGTGTGCCTCTACATAGCGTGCGTGTATGCGTGTGTATAGAATATTTAATAAATTTTCACAAATTTCATAACAAAATGCAGTTACAGCTAGATTTGTGTATATTTATATATAAAAAATGTCCTAAAAAATACCAGGCCTATTAACACATTTTACATACATAATTGCTCAACACTTGCAAATGAGCACAAATACAATTACACATTTTTGGCACATTGTAAATTGCACACTTTCCAGTACTGCACACACACACACACATAGGCATATGGCGGACAGCTGTTAAACATCAATGTTGTACACACACACACGCACACACATACAGTTTTTGCTAATTACATGTTGCTATCCCGTTTTAACGCATCACTAAGTAAGAAGAGCAAGCAAATTTCAGCTAGACCCGACGTGGATGCTGTCAATGTTAAGCGTTGCCATAGTTTACAAAGGGTATAAATTGTGTGCTGATCTCAACGCTAAATGGTTTTACCTGTAAGCTATATGTATATGTATATATACATATGTATATACATATATATATATATGTGTATATATATCATATATTATTGTATTTACTGTATATTACGTATACGCCTTGGCAATGTTTTCACCAAATATTTTCGATGTCTCTCCACTTGTGCACAGACAACTGTACAACTTATAAACATACAGGCATACCGACATACATACATATGTACATGTACATATGTATATATGTATGTGTATATGTATTTTTATGCATGTACATTAATTCGCTTGGCTTTGGGCTTTTCATTCAGCTTTTCTCCGCTGGCATTGGGAAACTTATTAAAACAACAACAAATTATATACATATGTATATATCTATATATATATATACATATCTATGTATGTATATATATACATATATATCTGACTCTTCTGTTTTGTTTTGGCATCTTGCTTGACTGCCGTCCGTCGTTGCGTTCGTCTTTGTTGTCTGACGCCAGTTTTTCGCGCACATTCGATAGAAGCGCTAAGAAACGCGGCTTTTTCTATTGTGATATTCGACTTATACTGGTTATATATAAATATACACATATACATATATATCGATACATATATTCCAGTGCTTATGGGCTCGCCTTTCCGATCAGTCACGCAAGCTACAGTTTAATCCCAACAGGGAATTTAGCGAACCGCAAAGAGCATTAAAAGTTATTGAATTCAATTTTGAAGGATTTCGAATATGCACTTTCCATAGCTATGCGTACATACATATGTACATATGTATGTATATATATGTATGTATATACATACATACATATACATTTGTGAAAATTTCCATTTCGTGGCACACGCATACAAACAAACAGATTTCAACTACTCGCTGTGTGTGAGCGCACATTTTGGTCCACCCCAAAGTAAACACATACACTCCGGTACCTTTGCATATAGACAGTGTACAAAAGAAATATATAATAATTCCAGAATACAATCTGCTTCTTTATTCATAAGATAAAATAATAATAATAAATAATAAATCTATTCTAATAAAAAAAAATATCAATTTTATTATTCGAAAAAATTACAATATAAATGAAACAATCAATTATAAAATTCTTAAGTGTGCCTGAAGAAATGGCGCTGAGTGTGTAGCTACACACATACATACATATGTATGTATGTGTGCCTGTTTTAGTTGCCAGATTTTTATTTGATGTCTTCTCGGTCTGTTCGACATGTGAACTTTTAGTCTATTGCAAATACAATACATACATACACGCTCTCACACACACACACATACATACATACATACATACATGTATTTGTGCATAGACAGAATAAATAGGAAAAAATATTCCTCGTACATAACGTTAAAATCAAGTCAAGCAAAGAAAAAAATCTATGGGAACTGTCTACATGTACAATTACGGTATATACACGCATTCATATATATGTATGTACATATTTACATATACAAGCTGTATACTAGATTTACATACATACATACATACATACATCTTTGTTCCGTTTCTTTTCTGCTCACACACACACACACACACACACACAGCAGCTTCAGGCTGAGGGTTGTCGAAAATGAAAGTTGAGCTTGAGGGTGGATGTAGAGGCACGTACACACACACACACCAACACACACACACACACACACGCAACTTGTTGCTTGCTTTTGCTCTTGAGAGTTTTTATTCAATAACTGTGTATTACAATATGTACTTAGGCAAAGAATAACAAGCTATAAATTCAACACGCTCAAAATACATAAAAAGTTACTTTGTTCCAGTGCTTTTGTGTGCGAGTGCGTGTGTTTGTATGTTCGTAAAATTGTAAATGCAACGCTGTGGGAAATTTGTAAAGCCCGAACTAAATAAAAAAGTACTTTTCACAACATGATCGATTGGGTATCGATAGTGCGACATTCGCGACGACGTTTCTCCAATTATGTTGGCGCGCGTTCGCCGGTACGAATGCGTCGACGTCGACGCCAGTTAACTGCGCCGCCGCCACCGTCACAGCAGCAACAGCAGCAGCATAAATCTCGTCTGCAGGAGAAGAAAGCAAAGGAGCAGCAAGAAGTCGATGCCGATGGCGATAATAGCAGCGTTAGCGGCCGTTACGTTTGCTGTTGTTCCAATGTAAGGCACACCTAGCAGCCGTCTTATATTTCACTTATACATTTATGTTTAGGGCAAGGGAAATATGTGAATACACAAATCATACGCACAGCGTTGCCAGAATTAAATAAAATTACATTTAACTGAGAGTTGATTATGTTATCGATAAGACTTAACGTATTTGTTTAAATTGATTTGAATTTAGTTTGAATAGGTAAGCAGAAACTTAAATTAGAAATTACTTAGTGATCAAATGGAAATTTGTATAAGACTTGAGTCTTTTATAGCTCAATATTTTAAATATTATTATGAAATGTGATGATTTTCGTGAGCTATTTTTGCTATTTATGTGTGTCATTTGGGTATTTTCTTGAAATGCCTGTCAAATCAAATCTGAATGCATTCTGTCATTTATATATATAAATATTTATCTTTCGCAGAACCAACGCATGCGCATTGAGTCTGATTGCGAGAATGTCAAAGATGCTGCAGCCGATGATGCTGCCATTCAACAAGTGCGCAACTCGCGCTCACCCCAGCAGCAGCAGCAGCAGCAGGTGGTACAACAGTTGCAGCAACACCAACAGCAGCAGCAGCAGCAGCAGCAGCTTAACCAATCACAGTCCACGACAGCAGCTAGAAGCGGGACTCAGATAGTAAGTGGCTGCAATTGAATGAATTATGTTTGCTCACTGCTAAATCATGTCACACTAATGCTCGAAACGAGGATAATTGTGAACACACAGACGGCCAACAACTGCCAAAAAGGGCAGAGTCTATGAGTCGATATAGCCAAACATTCCGAAAAACATCAGCTCAAATCATAAAACAATAATAACAATAAAAGTAAAGACCGGAAGGCCATAATCGCACACAAATCGTTTGGCCATTGTTCATTTCGCTTAATTTGCCGCTTGATTTCAAATGAATTAAAATGGCTGCCAATGCCGCTTGTTTCCGTTTCCGCTCAAACTGTTGTTGTTACACAGCCTTCCAAAGTATTTTATTAATTGTAATTGAAATCTAACCAGTGTTTATTTTTTTTTTTTGTGTGTTCTTTCCTTACTATTATTATGGCCAGCTAATGTATTTTGTATTAATATATTTGCCCTTTATTCGCATATTCACATATTTCTCCTATATCACATTTGAGTTTAGATACTTTGATTATATTTTTGATTTGTTCACACTTCACATACTGATATCATCCATAATTTTGGGCATGTCAATGTTATTATTATTGTATTATTATAAGATTATGTACTTATGTATTTAATAAGCCATTAAAAACGACGATAATTGAATCAATTTCTCTAATACAAAGTTTTTATTCTGATTGTTTGATTTGCAACTATTATGGTTTGTATAATTGTTTTCACAACTATATTTTTTTTTTTCTTTTTATGAAAGATTTTCTTTACCATTTCACTCTAATACTCGTGAAAAACTATTATATTGTGTACAATAAAGTCGTTTTTGTCACTTACATACGTTTAGCGCACTATAATTATTAATTAGTTCCATTTTTGAGCCATATTTGTAGTTTTTAATGGGTCTCACTTATCCACTAGTTGCTATTGCACAAACTCGATTTAAATATTTAGTATTTGGCGCCCAGCTTATAATCAACTCTGATCTACGCTCGAAAAACGTTTGCTAACACTGGTCGCTATGATCGATGGTATCGATAGGCGGGCTTTAGGCTATCGATCTCTAGTCCCGTCTCTAGCGATCCAAGCGCAAGCGTCACTCCCTTGCTAAAAATGTAAAAATTAAACACGTCGCTGCTTACTAATTGTGCGTGTCAATATGCAATCGTATGTAAACCATAAATTTTAATTAGCGTGTATTATTAATCGACAACGGCGATTCCGGAGCACCACAAACAATAATAGCTTTGGTGCTGCCAGCCAGTACTGTGTTGATGTATCAGCGGTAATATAACCGGTTACGCATACCAAAACACCACAACGATAGTTTGTTAGCATGCTAGAGATGGGCCGGTTATGTGGGCTCGGCAACAATCGAACGGTCGCGCAACTCTAGTCAGTCGCTGGCTCGCTAGAAAAATGCCAACAACACAACACGGAAAAAGAAGCAGGCATCGCATAATTGCGGCGTAAACGCATTAAGAAAATATATAAACGGTCTGTGAAAATCAGCGCCAGCCAGCCCATAACCAAAATCAATGCAAAACGCGAATAGAAATGTGTGTGTTTTATATAGAAATGTGCTTGAAAGTGACCTGAAAAAACACGACCAGAACAAAAGCCAAACTCGCTTTGCATAAAATATTAATGTTTATAAATGTATGCATAGATACGTGATACGTGCCACAAACCATAACAAAGTGTAATCAATGAAAAATTGGCTACTATTAAAAAGGCAGCTAAAACAAAAATAATGTTTTAAAGTTGTGCCTTTAGCTTGCGCTACATTTTTTTTTTACATTTGTCAGAACCGCGTACATATACGCTCACACATACATGCATACGTACGTTCACACACACGTATGTATGTAGGTTATACACATGCAAGGCATAGCGCAAAAAAATACCAAAATAGTCGGCAGTTGACACAGAGAGTGAGAGCGAGAGCGAGAGCGTTGCGGCTGTTGATTTTTTTTTTGTTTTTTGCTATTTGCTCTGGCAAACAATAAATAAATATGTGTGTATGTATGTATGTATGTATGTATGTAATTTGGAAAGCATAACTTATACGTGAATGCATATATATATACACGTGTGCGTGTGTGTGTGATTAGAAGATTCTCTCACGCTCAGCAACAGCAAACAGAACAAACGGTGCCCAGCAAGTTTTTTTTTTTTAGCGATAGTTGTAGTTAGAACTCGCTCACGTTGGCAACGCGCCGCTTGTCTCTGTGTTGTTCTTACATATTTATTAGTTGTTATTATTTATTATATTTTTGGTGCGTTTTTTTTTAAATTATTTTTTGCGTCTTGTGTGGATGACACTTGTTAGTGTCAGCGCTCGTTGTGAGTCACGCGGCGGCGAGAGTGCAAGTAACATACGTATTTGTGGGCGTGTGTATGTGTGTTTGCTTCTTATACTTTATATTAAACGCAAAGCTAAAGGGAAATTTTATAACATTTTGTTTGTTTAGCACGTAGTGAACGAACCAAACGTTGCAACGTAACAATAATTAACGTAAACGTTTACGCGACTGCGACGTCACTCAACCGGCATTTGTGATTGTGTTACGTTACGTGCAACGTTCATTGCTGTGTGTGTGTGTGAGTGAGCGAGAGAGCGCGTTGTGATAATAATATGACCACACGCAAAAAGAAGCGTCAGGATGGAAGCGGCAGCAGCGGCGGCGGCGGTGGCTTCATTAAGAAAGTCTCATCACTATTCAATTTGGATTCGGTAATGAAAAAGTGCAAAGCTAATAAATTAATAAAAGAAACTAGGTATTTGCATGCGATGATCAAACTTGTTATCGATATTTGCTAGAGAGTTGCCCCTGCCCCTGCCCCTGCCCCCACCTATTTATTTATGCAATATTTTCATTTCGGCTCTTTTTTTTAAATATATATATATACGTATATTCTCAACGATGATTCCATGGTTTATTTTTAAATGCCGCCAGATATTCAGACAGCATAAAAAGTATAACAACAACAGCAACAAGAAAATTCTCTAATTCAGAGTGCGTCTTTGTCATCGTCAAATTTCAGTGAATAAACAAATTGTCTTTACGCATGCGCAACTCAATTTCTCCCGGTCACACACTCATACATATACATATGCATATGTATATTTATATATAAGTAGCAGTAAATGGACGTGCAATGTAGAATTTGCAAAAAAAAAAAAAACTGACAGCTGCATCTTTCTCTCGCTCTTTCTAACTTCCGCTCTCTTGCATGCCGCCACGCATAGTTGTCACCTACTTAACTGTGCATGCATGCATGCATGTGTGTGTGTGTGTGTGTGTGTGTGTGTGTGTGCGTGTGCGTATGCATATATATACATATGCATCGGCATGTGCGTGTGTCAACACGACGTTCGTTTTGTCGTTGCCAACTCTTCAGGGCTTCGACAGGCCAGATCAACTAGTCAATAAAGTCAGAAATAGCTAAACATAAATTGAAAACTTCAGAAAAGTAGCTTTTACGATGTTTGTTAAATGCCAGAACTGACGGGAAAATAGCTAAACTGACAACACTGGTTCGTTTACTCATCTAGTCTTCTGCACTCGCACTCGCTCTTTCTCTCTCTCCTTCTCCCTCTCCCTCTCTCTCGCTCTGTCTTTCCCTTGCCAGATCGCACAATGTGCTCAAAATAGAACTCGCTCGTCTTCACCACCACCCGAATGCAACAACAAAAGCTCAATGGGCTCTCTTAACGGTGTTTGCTTGAACAAGCATACGCATGCTCTAAAATCTATTTAACTACAGTGTGTGCTCGATATATGAAACATTTCTACACTAATTTGAGCTTGATTGTTAAAATTCGATTGATAATTAGTGATAATTACATTTCTTCATTAATGCTAAATATATATATATATATATATATATTAAAGTTACTCATATATATATATATATATATATATATATATATGTATACATATGTATGTATGTATGTGATTACAATGAATCGCGTCACGTCTTCTAATTTGCTGCCCATTTTGGCAGCCAGACGGAAGGACAACAATGTTGATATTGAACCACATTTGGGGGGCAGCTTGGATTTGCTTTGGCTACAGGTGCAGGTGCGCAGGTGTCGATTTATTCAGACATATAACTCTATATATAAAGTTGGCATTGTTTACATATAGACAATACGTCTGTGTGCGTGTGTGTGTGTGTGTGTGTGTGCATGCAGTTGGCTCTGCGTCAAATCGTCACAGACTTCCAATCAGACTAACAAAGAGTGAGGTAGTGCGAGCGAGAGGCAGCAGAAGAGAACATCGGACGTATAATCCACAAGCAAACATTTTGTACTCATTCGCGCTTTTGGTGGCAATTCGACGAGCCATATTTGGGAGCCTATGTGCACATATATGTATGTGTATGTGTATGTGTATGTGTATGTGTACATGGCTGCATGTGTACACCTATGATCAGAGTAATAGAAGCAGTAAATCAATAAAATACATTTTTCTTTAAGTTATTAATATTAATATTTTTTTTTGTAAATAAATAAATTCAACGAAAAACATTTCTTTTAATATTTTATTAATTTAAAAGCTTAGTTCATGGAAAATATTTTAGTTTTATTAAATATATATATATATACAAACATATAGTTATGTATATTACATATGATTCCTAAGCCCTAAATTTCTAGAATCTATTCAAATTATTGTAAAAAGAGGCAATATGCGACGAAGAAGAAGAAGAAGAAGAGTATCGGATAGCCAGTCTGAGCTGTATGTAATAATGGGTAAGCCTTTAGGCAGGCTTGACTGTAGTACACATATTTAGAGAACTAAACGAACTGCTAATTCGAGGTGTAACTATTTTTTGTTTTTGTCGTTTTTCGTTTATTGTTTTTTTTTTTTTTGTTTATAGAAGAATATTTACTCATGCTACTTTAGCAAGTGCTGCCTTGTATCTGCCGTTGAATAAATAAACGGTAATTGCCACATTCTGAAAAGTGGAACATGTATGTATATATATATATATGTATATATATATATATATGTGTGTGTGTGTGTGTGTCTGTGTGTGCGTGAGGTAACCCAACCCCAACCCCAACCCCAACTCGAAAAGCAAACCCAAAGCCAAAACCAAAGCATATTTGAAAGCCATATGATTTTCACTGATAAGATAAGGTGCGCCTGCTAGCTGATATGAAGACTATGTTGCCGATAATTTATAGTCCAGTTACTATATATAAATATATATATATACGCATACATATATGCATGTTAAAACATAACAACAAAAGCAAACCACAACAATTGAAAATATCTTTGCGGTTTTCACCACTGAAGCGACCTTCACTGAAAAAGGCTTTATAAAGTTCCTATTGTGGAATCGTGATGCAATTGCTTACATAAGACGCCCCGCACACCCCCGCCTCCACTCACCTTTAAATTGTGAACTTAATTAAATTGAATTATAAAGCATAGACCCACATGAATCTAATCAGTAGGAATTCGTTTAGTTATTGATTGAACTCGTTTCAGCTAGCAAAAGCCCAAGCAAAGCACAAAGCCAACAAGAATCTACCTGTCAAACATATTTAACATATTGTCAAAGGAACTCTAAGAACTGACAAGCTGGACAAAACGAATAACCTTTAGATAAATAGCAAAAGGCTGCCTTGGCAGTCCGAGTATGCTAATGATTATGACAGAAATGCATGTTAAACATTTAACATGCAGTTAAATTTTGATGCATGCTATGCATTTGACATTTGAGTCAAGAGTTTGACACTCGAATCTAAATAAATCTTATACTGCAACTGATAAAGTGTTCAGTAGCACAGCTGCATGTCAGATATTTAACATGAAGTTAACTTTGATGCATGCATTTGACATTTGAGTAAAGAGTTTGACACTCAAATCTAAATAAATCTTATACTGCAACTGATAAAGTGTTCAGTAGCACAGCTGCATGTCAGATATTTAACATGAAGTTAACTTTGATGCATGCATTTGACATTTGAGTAAAGAGTTTGACACTCAAATCTAAATAAATCTTATACTGCAACCGATAAAGTGTTCAGTAGCACAGCTGCATGTCAGATATTTAACATGAAGTTAACTTTGATGCATGCATTTGACATTTGAGTAAAGAGTTTGACACTCAAATCTAAATAAATCTTATACTGCAACCGATAAAGTGTTCAGTAGCACAGCTGCATGTCAGATATTTAACATGAAGTTAACTTTGATGCGTGCTTTGCATTTGACATTTGAGTAAATGAGGCTTTGACATTTAAATCTAATGAGATTCTTCATTAGCTTGCTTTATTGCAACAACAAAGCCGTTAGCCGTAAGCCGTAAGCCGTAAAGTAGCACAACTGCCTGTCAAATACTTGACAGGTGAATTAACTGCCATATAAATAATAGAGTAAGCCGCCCATTTGCATTGTGTGACTTGGGGGGGGGGGGGTTTGGTAATCAACAATTTGATCCAATTTGTAGTTGATCTGCGAATTAGTCACGCAGCTGGCGTAGCTGGCAGGCAGACAGACAGACAGACAGGCAGACAGGCAGTTGACCTGTTGACCCGGCCTACGTCAAAGGTTAATAAGCAATTTTGAAACGCACGTGAGCGCCGCCAGTTTTGCATTCGAGCTGCAATTACTTACAACTGTTTGTCAGTTTGTCTGTCTCTCTGTCTGTTTAACTTAATGAACTCATCTACATCGAGTTGCTAATCAATTGAACTCGTTTTTCACGCGTGTGAGTGTGTAGGTGTCTCGGCGAGTGTGTGTGTGTGCGTGCGTGCGTGTGTGTGTGTATTGTCATGTTTGTCTCTGAATGTTGCAATTTTCACATATTCGAAAAGTTGTAATTCATTTATGTAACTTTTGTAACTTGGCATTCCATTGATGTAGCTGTAAATGCGCATCTTCTGCTGTCTGCTGTCTGCTGTCTGCTGTTGCTGTTGCTGTCTGTGCGTGCCATACAAAAGTTTCTATAGATTGATTTTTGGGTGGGGCCTGCGTTAGTTTACATTGATACTTACATGTCGAGTGGGCTGTCGGTTGGGGTGTCGAGTGGGCTGTGTGTGGGGATCGAATGCCAGTTCCGCTATGTGAATATTAAGTAAGATGCCAATGCTTTGAATGAATATGTATTGATATATAAATATATATATATAAATATACATATATATCTACACATATATATATATATATATATATTTATATATATATACAACATTAATATTAATACAGTTAACGCCATAAAGCTAATTGCAACTGCTGTAAATGTGCGGCTAAAGTTCAAGCTGCAATTGGGGTTTCGTATAACAAATGATCTATATATATATATATATATATATATATATATATATATATATATATATATATATATGTGTATATGTACATGTATTTATTTTATGTATAAATATATACGATCTATTTCTATATATATTTTCTGCCTCTCAGTTTCTCATATTGAAAACCTTAAATATATTTCTGTAGCTCATGTTCAGCTTTACGCTATAAAATTGCTCTACTTTTCGTAGAGCCTGAACCCATTGAAACTCGAAGTTCAGTGTAAAATGATTTTGTAAAAGTGTATGCAACAGGCAGCAACAGTATATATAAAGTATATATATATATATAAATATATGCTCGATCAGCATCAGTTAGCCTGACAGCGATCTTGCAAGCTACAAAAGCTAGAGACTGCAGTAGATATATATATATATATATATACATATATAAATATATAGATAGCAGATACTATACTATATTGCTGTATGTCATACGCAGTATGCGCTTATCTTGTTTTTCGATAACTCATTCCATTACCTTGTTATCGATAGTTCGCCAACTCGTTAAGCTTACCCTACCGCAAAAAGCTAGAGCTTTGAAATTGATTGATTCTACGATGAATACAGAGTTTATGATTCTTGTGTTGTTCGAATGCTAAATTTGTAGGGAATGAATTCAACGCCTACCGCTACCCCTCAACATTCTGAAGCGTAGCACGCTGGGCATAGCAGCTCTATGCACGGCTGCAGGGTATCTACTAGTGAAGTACGCCCGACTAGAGCGCACCCGTACTTGTTTATATCAACGTTGCTTTGCTACATGAATCAATCGGCCTTTATCTGTTAGCAGAATGAGTCTCGACTTGACCTGCGCAGGCATCTGTCCAATGGAAACTTGGCGTGCCAAGCATTACAAATATCAATTTAGAAAGTCCAAATGGCGTTTGATTGAGCCCTTCTCTATAGGAATGTAAAGCAAGCTAATTGGAGTTGAGTCCCTTAAGAACTAACTAACATTTACATTTTAAGCTTAAAGTAAACAATTCGCTATGCAAATGATTTATCTCACAATTTGAAGTTTCTCTCTCGGTCCAATGCGATTTTCAGCTACACAAGGCATCCTCGACGAAGGTAAGCGGCGTTCCCGAATGCACATTCAGTGTTTGTCATTTAAGCAACAGTAAAAACAACAACAAAAACAAAAAAAAAACATCCACAACTGTTTTGTTTTATCTGTTATATTGTATACGTCCTGTGTTTTGTTCACATCCGGTGCGGAAATGCATATACACCATACTATGCTATATACTATATACTATGTATATATATATATATATATATGTGTGTGTGTGTGTGTGTGTGTGTGTGTGTGTGTGTGTGTGTGTGTTAAATGTGTCTTATCATATTTGTTTTTCTTTACTTACAAGTCGTAAGTGCTGCATGTGAAGCAGCACACAGCATATGATAAATAATTATAAAGATAACAAATTAATAAACGCTAATCATTGGCTTGAGTGTGCGTCCCTCGTCCATCGCAGCCATTTTGTTTTTGTTTTTTTTTGAGAGATCAATTGATGCGTTTACTAATGCCAGCTAAATATTGGCTTCGATTTCTCTGCAGGTGAACGGCGATGATAGCTGGTACTATGAGGATATACAGCTGGAGCGTGGCAATTCTGGTCTGGGCTTCTCGATTGCCGGCGGCACGGACAATCCGCATATTGGCACCGACACATCGATCTATATAACGAAGCTGATACCTGGCGGCGCAGCGGCGGCCGATGGACGTCTGAGCATCAATGACATCATTGTTTCGGTGAATGATGTGTCTGTGGTGGATGTGCCGCATGCTAGCGCCGTCGATGCCCTGAAGAAGGCCGGCAATATTGTGAAGCTGCATGTGAAGAGGAAACGTGCGAGCAGTGCCACAGCTGCTGCAGCGCCCACAGCTGATGCACAGGACAGCGTTAGCGGTACGGCGGTGTCGGTAGCGGCGTCGGCAGCGGCATCGGCAGCGGCATCAGCAGCGGCATCAGCAGCGGCAGCGGCCGGACCAAAGGTGATTGAAATCGATTTGGTCAAGGGCGGCAAAGGTCTGGGCTTCTCAATTGCCGGCGGCATTGGCAATCAGCATATACCGGGCGACAATGGCATCTACGTGACAAAGCTAATGGATGGCGGCGCCGCCCAAGTCGACGGACGTCTCTCAATTGGCGACAAGCTGATAGCAGTTCGCACCAATGGCGTAAGCATTTAGCATCTAGCTCAAATTTCTCAAGTTAATTGTCTCCAAATCTCTTCCGTAACAGAGTGAAAAGAATTTGGAGAATGTCACGCATGAGCTGGCTGTGGGCACGCTCAAGTCAATCACGGATAAGGCAACACTGATTGTGGGCAAAACGCAGCATTTAACCAGCAGTGTGTCACAGTCGGGCGGCAGCCTGGGCGGCCAGCTGGGTCAGCAATCGCAGGCACAGCATTCGCAGTCGCAAACCCAATTGGCAGCCACACGTCAGCAGCAGCAGCAGCAGCAAGTGAATTCGGAATCTGCAGGTGCGCTTAACAATGTTGGGCAATCAGTTGTTGATTCAGTCACAGATTCAGTCATCAACAACTCCACTATTACCACAACCAATACCACTTCCAATACCAACAACATCACCACCACCAACACCACCATCATCAACACCATCAATACCTCCACATCCACCACCAACAACACCAATTTAGGCTCAAGCAATAGCCATATAGTGCAACATAATATTGCCACAGTCAACAACAGCAGCGGCAGCAGCAGCAGCAACAGCAACAGCAACAGCAACACTCTTAACAACAACAACAGCAACAATAATAATAATAATAACAACAGCAGCAACAGCAGCAACAACACAAACAGCAGCAGCAGCAGCAGCAGCAACAACAACGGCAACAGCAAAAGCAACAACTACAATAACAACAGCAACTTTGTTGCAGCTACAGCTGCTGCAACCACACAACAACCACAAGCACCCGCCTCAGCCTCAGCCTCCGCCTCCGCCTCTGTCCCAGCTTTAGCTTTCAATGCTAAGCTTGCAATGCCAATGGCTGCTGCTGGTGGCACAGAACAAAGCCGTTCCCAATCACCCTTGCCCAGGCGTAAGCGAATCATATTTGAACTTCAACTACAACTCACAACTCGATATATTAACAACTCTCTCTATCTCTCTCTCTCATTTCTTAAACAAAAACAATAAAAGAGCCGCTAAAAAGTCCTTCAATCATCTACTAATAGCCTACACTAATACATTGTCAATATATCAACATATGTATCAACTATATACATATGCACGTGCATATCCCTGATAGATGCTCATTTAGGTTGGCTAATATCTGTTATGCATATTTCTGTACAGCAAACGAAATGATAAAGAAAAGGCGATTCCTCAATTTAGACTGGGCTCCTTACTAACTGCTAATCTATTGCTGCTATCTCTTAAGCTCTCTAACTAACACGCCTCCTATACATATACATATATATACATATATATGTATATTATAATATATATACATATATCTCTATCTAACCTAGTTGTGATATAGTTCGATTCTCGCAGCACTCTACGGAGCGCTTGCACGGCTTTTGCTTGCGTGCTTGCTAAGCTGCTCGTGTTTCAGTGTTGTTCGTTAAACACCAAACATTTCGTAACACTGGCCCCACCAGGCCGTGCTCTTCATTCAACAATTCAACAATTCAACAAATAAACAAATCCAAACATTTCGACCAAATACTGCAAATGTTGACCCAATCTAACATGGCATTCGTCTTATTTGCATGCATCAATCTATATATATATATATATATATATATATATATATATATATATATATATATATATATATATATATATATATATATACATATACATATAATAATATATATCTGTATATATTCTATTTGATCTTTGATCTTTGTCTGTCTTTTGTGCTTATTATAAGATCATTTTTATCAACTCTTTACATATATCAAACGAACACTCCGAACACACGATTCTTATGGGTTTTCTTTATTTGTTTTTTTTTGTTTTGTTTTGTTTTGTTTTATTTTTTGCTTTTCTTTCCTTTCGTTTTCTTCTCTGCCTGTTTGTTATATGTTTTGAAAAGATTTCGATGTCCTTCCGGTTTGAACTGTTCTATATGTTCTATATTATGTTCCATTCTTATATAAAATTTCCCTAGGGAAATTGCTGATCGATAACATATGTGTACGTAAAGTATCGATAGATCAATTACAAGTAATTTATAGCATATTATCTATAGGTATTTCGTATTATCAACGATATAAATCTTTGATTTCTCTTAGCCACCCTTTTTCGTTATGCTCTTTCCATATCACTCTCTCTCTCTCTCTCTCACTCTCTCTGTCTCTGTCTCTCTCTCTCTCTCTTTGTTGTTGGCTTCTGGTTTCTCAACTTGTTTCTTTGAATCAACTTTTTATTCTTTTCTTTCTATTCACACCGTTTTCCACTCGTGAGAGATTCGACTCGAGTCTCTTGTCCTGTGGCAGCTATTACAAGTTTTCTTTGAAATTTATATATGTGAACTCGCGACCTCCACTAATTACCCTTACCCCTCTCTATTTCATGTCTCTATAAATGCACGTGTGTGCATTACTTTGTGTGTATGTGTGTAAACGTTACCGTTACACGCGTTGTGCATTTTTATTTTTGATTGAAACACACAAAAACAAAAAATTAATTTAAAATCAAAAACAATACACAAATTGGAACAAAATTATATGAATATAAATTTATAAAATAAATAATATATAGAGCCTGGCTCAAGATACGCATCGACAAATGTCCTGGCGGCCGTGCCACCGGGCACACCACGCGCTGTCAGCACAGAGGATATAACCAGGTGAGTTGCGCCGCAGCTAAAGCAGTGAATCTATACTAAAGCGTACAATTGCAATTGCCTATCTGATCTGTGATATAAATGTATTAAATTGATATTTATTTATAATGCCAACAGAGAACCACGCACCATTACCATACAAAAGGGACCGCAAGGTCTGGGCTTCAATATAGTCGGCGGCGAGGATGGACAGGGTATTTATGTATCATTCATATTGGCCGGCGGTCCGGCTGATCTTGGCTCCGAGCTGAAGCGCGGCGATCAGCTGCTCAGTGTGAACAACGTGAATTTGACGCATGCCACACATGAGGAGGCGGCACAGGCACTCAAAGTGAGTAGTTGCAGCTCAATCAACTTACTTATGTTCTATATAAATTTGTAACCCATGTGCTTGATCAACAGACATCGGGCGGCGTGGTCACTTTGGTTGCACAATATCGTCCAGAGGACTACAATCGCTTTGAGGCGCGCATTCAGGAGCTGAAACAACAGGCGGCGCTTAGCGCCGGCGGCTCGGGCACACTGCTGCGCACCACACAGAAGCGATCGCTATATGTGCGCGCCCTGTTCGACTATGATCCAAATCGCGATGATGGTTTGCCGTCGCGCGGCCTGCCCTTCAAGCACGGTGACATCCTGCATGTGACCAATGCCTCCGACGACGAATGGTGGCAGGCGCGACGCGTGCTCGGCGACAATGAGGACGAACAAATTGGTATTGTGCCATCGAAACGTCGCTGGGAGCGTAAAATGCGTGCACGTGATCGCAGCGTCAAGTTCCAAGGACATGCGGCAGCTAACAATAATCTAGATAAGGTATAAACGCACAGCGCCGCACAACAATGTCAAATGGCAACGAAGCGAAGCGAAGCGCAGATATAGGCAGCCAGATATTTGCCGAGTAACATGTGAAAGTTAAATGAGCTTAGCAGTTGTAGAAGATGTGCAGTTAGCCATATCTATTTAGTCTTTGAGATTGTACAAGTCAATGAATATTGTAGTTGGCGTAGCTAGAATTCATCTACCTGCAGGTTTTATTGTTTCGAGCTCAGCATTATATGCAATGTTTTATATAGAGTAAATTATATAGAAGTATTCGTTTGGAAGTCATAAAGCAATATGTGAACTCGTCGAGACACTATATTGTAGCATTTTGTAAGCTTAACAATCACAAAAGCAAAAGAAGCATTAACTTCTATTTCATGATTATCAATAGAGAGAAAGAGAGAGAGAGAGAGAGATCTGTATATAGAGCGCTATCTACCTATGCTACACTTCAGCCTACGCTTCGAGGCTTAATGACTTTTGCTTTTTTTTTTTTTTTGTGGCCAACCTAACTATAATGAATGTAAGTTCATTTACTGATTGACATCCTCTCCGTTTTCTGTTATTGCAGCAATCAACTTTGGATCGCAAAAAGAAGAATTTTACGTTCTCACGCAAGTTCCCTTTCATGAAGAGTCGCGACGAGAAGAACGAAGATGGCAGCGATCAAGAGCGTAAGTAGCTTAGCTCCAGGGCGTGGCATTCAACCAAAACAGCAAATCTATCGAAAACGAGATAGACGCGTTAATCCAGCATTACAACAACTACAACAACTACAACTACTACAACTACTACTACTACTACTAACAACAACAACTACAACAATAATAATAACAACGACAACAATATTGACATCGAGAACAAACTGTTTTGAAAAATCTTGAGCAACAGAGCAACAATTTATTTAGTTAATAATTTGTTAAGCGCTCTCTCATTTCCGCTGTGTCTCTCTCTCACTCACTCGCTCTCGCTCTCTATCTTTGTGTGCTTCTGTCTCTGTCACACTTTGTTAAATGCTTTTCGTGTGGCATCTAAGTGTGTGTGTCTACGCGTTGTCTAATTGTAATTACAATAAGTGTGTGTACATCTATCTCTATCAATCTCTCTCTGTCTCTCTCTCTCTCTCTCTCTCTCTCTCTCTCTCGCTCTGTCTCTGTTTGTCTCTCTGGCTGTGTGTTTGTGTGTGAGCACACAGTGCTGGAGCATTCTTATGTTTATATGGCGTCTATTGTTAAACAATTAAAGTTAAATGTTTTGTTTCATTTCGAATATGTTAATTTAGTTTGTAAGCGGAAACGTTGTCTGTTTTCTGTTTCTCTTTCTACAAATATATATATGTATATATATATTTATATGTCTATTCATATACGTGTGTATGTTTCATACTTGTTGTTTTTTGCTTATGTTCAATAAACAGTTTATGAATTATGAAATTTAACACTGTACTACAAATTGCGTACACACTCACATACACACACACACACACACATACACACACACACAGTCGATTCTATGCAAGCACACACACGCAGTCCGTTTCGTCCTTGCATCTATTACAAATCTTTATAATTTTGATCATATTCCAATTCGGCCTGTAGACGAATATATTTAAGTTATTTCTATATATGTTTTCTATATGTTTGTCATGTCTTGTTGAACTTGTGTAGCAATTATTTCATGCATTTTACATTTTATTTTTCGTTTATTTTCATATTTGATTGTGTTGTTCCACACACAAACACACATGCGCGATGGTACCCTGCAATTCCTTCATTTACAACAACAACGACAATGATAATCAACACACACACACGCACACACACACACACACATGCACACATGATCGCTGCGATCACCTGGACAATTTTTCTCTCTCTCTCTTGTTGCGTGTGCGTGTGTGAACTATGTGAACTTTATATTCTATGTACACATATACAGCGAACGGATTTGTAAACAGCAACAGTGAAATCGATGTTAACAATGTTAATAATAATCAAGCGAATGAGCCCCAGCGTAAGTCTCTCTCTCCCTCCCCCACCCCCCTCTCCCTCTCTTTCATCTTCTCTGTCTCCCGCTCTGACTCGCACACAGATGTGTGCTTACGTGTTACTTGTTACATATTGAATATATATATATATATATATATATATATCTATCTATCTATATCTACATTTTGTGGGTTATCCATCTCGGTGTGTACATTGAATATACATCAGTACATACCCATATCTATATACATATATATATATATATATATATATATATATATATATATATATATATATATATATATATATACCTTTGGCATATGTTAATGTATGTTAATCTCCTACTTCTTACATTGGTTATGTTTAAGCATAAGTTTTGCACACGGTTTATGTTTTAGACGGGCTATTTGTGCCTGTGTACCAGGAAGTGGGTCTCTCGCACACACACAAACAAACACATACACACACACATACACCTACACCCATACACCTGTATACGAAAACAGCAAATGTAATTTGAGCTCTACTAACAAAACGCACCTATCTACATATACATATATACTGTTAAGAGCTAGTCTGAATGTAACCAAATATTTGAGTATGTAACCCCCCCCCCCCCACCCCAACTCTCTCTATATACATATACATGCATATGTATAAATCAACGTGCTTCAGCGTTCGCCACAAACAACGACAGCAACAGCAGCAGCAACAACAACAACAATAATTCATATCTATGCTCATTACATTAATATATCTATGTATACATCAACGATTACAACAGCTGTATGTGTGTATGTGCCGCATTACATACACACATACACACATACATACATACATATCTAATTTGTACTGCGTGCTCTGGAATAGCTACTTAACGCTTATTACCTGTATTACCTATATAGACGCAACTATTGCTCTAGCTACGTACTGCTGCTCCACAAGCAAAAAGAAACAGGAAATAATACTAAATCATCATCATCATCATCGTCATCATCAACAACATCAACTTGATTCTCTCTTCCTCTCTCCCTCTCTCTCTAACTATCTATCTATCTATCTGCCGCTCTCTCCCTCTCTCGCTCTTTATCTCTGTGTCTACCCTTTCTACATTTTCGTCTGTGCCTAAAGCAAAACAGAAATGAAATCGAAACTATTTAAGCATCTGTCATCATCACATACATGAAACTATGAAACTATTTTTACTACTACTCTTACATAATTATTCTATATTTTTACTGCTATTCTGTTTTAAACTGACCAAAACGTATATCTTTTTCGATTCTCTTTTTGTTTTTCTCTTCATTTTCCAGCTTTTATGCTTTGCTACACACAAGACGATGCCAACGCTGAAGGAGGTATGTACTTGACTATAAACTTGTTGCCTAACTAGAAGCAATTACATATAGACATACACACACACACACACAAACACACAACAATTAACACACACACACACAAACACACTCACACTCAAACACACACATACTTATCTATCTATATATATATATTTACACTTACAAACTAATTTGATGTTTCGTTCAAAATCATACAACAGCAAAGACACACACACACACACACACACACACACACACACACACACACACACACACACACACACACACACACACACACACATACATTGTTGTATTATTTTTTGTATACACAATTACATCGACTACACTAATCAACATGCAATGCATACTAAACTCACACATTTCAATCATATTTAAGCATTTGACGCATCTTTAGCAACTCAATATCTAACAATTATACATACTCACATGCATATATGTATAACTACATGCTCACATACATACTTACACATATGATTTAAATTAGTTAAGAATAACATCAAATACATTAGTTGATAAATAATAATTTTGTGTTTCTTTTGTATTTTGATCCAAACATCATACTTATGTTTTTTTTTTCTCTCTCTATTTAGTTATTACAATAACTCTTAAGTCCTCTCTTACATAGACCTACATATATACGCATACATATCTGATACATATATACATAATAATACATAGAAATA